>CM035419.1:7936449-8353949 GCA_020310875.1 Ceratopteris richardii
TGACACATGAAACTTGGCAACAATCTGGTTCTCCTCACGGCAGACGAATTGTTGAGCTTAAGGGATGGGACCTTGTTCCACACATCAAATATGAAACAAGATATGACAACAATCTGGTTGTCCTCACGGCAGACGAATTGTTGAGCTTAAGGGATGGGACCTTGTTCCACACATCAAATATGAAACAAGATATGGCGAATACAGGCAGATGGGGTTTCAAGATTATTCTGTATGAGTAGGAATGTCCCTTGTCCAATGAGTGGGTGAGGTTGGGTTTTTATGGTCGAAAGTCGGAGATTGGGGTACTAGATCTCGGGATTGAATCAAGTAAAAAGCCTACTGTTGAGTTGAGTGATTAATAAACTGCTTTTGAACTACAAGGATTCAAGTGGATGCTTCGTTTGACTTTTTTAGGTAACATGCCAGTTATTATACCTGCCATGCAGGCAGCCCTTGTTATGCTTTCTCATGTCTATGATTTTTTTGTTTGATTAGGAACTTTGGAAGGTGCATCATGATAAGTTCAAGCATCTTATTAGAGTGAGATCCAGATAGGGTCTCCAGAAAGCTCTTTGTAAGCAGGAAGGGATTATTATCTTATGGTTGTGGACAGCATCATAAATTTATTCAGAAACCCAGGAAATTTATGATGTAAGAGTATTTAAAAGTTTAACGTGCAAGCCAATACACTGGTGTCTGTATTCATATTCAGTAAACAATTGAATTGTCCAAATAAATGTCAGATTGTCCCTGTGGAAATGAGGAGCTGTGGGATCATCTGAATATGGAAGACTTAGATCTTGATTGATATGAACCTCAGGGCCTGTAACAAGGCCCAAATTTGAAAACGTTTGTACTAGGTGTTGATTTCTCCACCAAAGTAAGGAGTTCAATGTATGGTACTGAGCCTCATTAAATCTTGTCGCAAACAACCATTATGGAGAGTATTTGATTTGAGCAATAAGATTTTTCTCTCCCCTCTCTTTTTTTTCCCTCCTCTATGCCCCCCCTTTGATCTGGTGTTGCCTTCCTATATTTAAAAAAGATTGTTCAGCTTCTATGGAGCACTGATGTATATAAGCCGACCTTAATCAATACATGTTGATAAACTAAAACTAATTCAAGGAAATGACAATCTTCATAGTTTCAGAAATTAATCAGGTGAGAGGGTCGTGCGATGGACATCAATTGGTAACGAGTCTTACTTTGGATTTAATTGAGCAAGGCATTGATCTCAGAATCTTCAAGCCCATTTTGTGGAAAAGAAAAAACTATTTAATGAGAGTTAAAATCAATTTGTCCAAGGACCAACTTTGGTACAAGCGCTAATTAAGCAATATGATAAAAAAATATTCACTGTTGTTTTATGGTCTTCCACTTTACATTATCACATATTACAGTAACAGTATTGCGATTACAAAAATAATTTTGTGATGGAAATACGTTCATTGCTCTCTTAAACATGGACACACGCATGGTGAGTATTGTGGGAAATTCCACTTCATGTTGTCACATATTACAGTAACATAATCAGTGTTGGGATCATGGAAATAACTTTGGGATGGAAGTATGTTCATTGGCTTTCATACACATGCACACACTCATGGTAAGTATTGTGGAAAATTATTCTAATGGCAATCTTATGCGATGGCCTGTGATATTTATGTAGATAAAAGTCAGATATACAATGATCTTTTTGAACTAATATCTTGTTCCTCTCATTTGATGACATGAACGTTCGCTTGTGTGATGTTTATGAACATATTATTACTGACCTTGCAACTAAGGTTGACATGTTATTCTAAATGAACATTAATGATACTTTTTACTTTTTTGTACCATAAAACCTAACCCCTTCACTCAAAACGTTAATGATGTGACTATGACTAAATGTATCTTTCGTTTTCACAATCTCTTAAGAGTCCTTATTGAGAATGCAATTCCAATGCACACCATTGAGTCAAGAGATCAATTTTATGGGATGGCTTGTGATATTTATGTAGATAAAAGGCAGATATACAATCAATGATCTTTTTGAATTAATATCTTGCTCCTCTCATTTGATGACATGAGCGTTCGTGGGATGTTTATGAACATATTATTACTGACCTTGCAACTAAGGTTGACATGTTATTCTAATAGAATATTAATGATAAATTTACTTTTTTGTACCAAAAAAGCTAACCCCTTACTCAAAATGCTAATGCTTCAACTATGACAACTTTTTATGGCATGATCATTTCCTTTATAGTATTTGCAAAACTATTTTTGCTTTTCTATTTTCTTCTAATATTTGTCTTCCTTCTTCGATTGTGCAGGATTAATAATTTTTTGCTTAGTAGTAGATGGGATCCAGTTACCCTTGCCCTTTTGATTAGCTAAGAAAGCTTGATCTACAACATGCATAATAGACCTATTTTGCCTAGACTAATCTTCTTGCAACAAAACCGAGACTAACTCCTCAAATGTTAAGGCATTTGGATTTCCTTTCATCATCAATCAAAGAGTAGAAGCAAAACTTTGATATGAATCTTGAAGACCATTCAGAACATTCTACACAAGTGAACTATCTGGTAAGACTTCATCAACAAAAATCAACTATTCCTTCAAATCTTTGATCTTTGTCAAAAAACAGTCTATAGAATCTCCTTCATTTTTATTGTCACTCTCCAACTCTTTTATGAGGTAAGCAACATGAGCCTCATTTCTTGCCTATTATAAATTGGTAAGAAACATGAGCCTCAAAGTGTACATGCATAGTAAATCAACAACTTTCAAACCTTTGTCTTTTATATGTGCATCAAAGTAAAGCTTTTGTCATTTCTTGTTTGCGTATATACCTACTACTACTACTCTCAATCTAGTCTCTCCAAGATTTTTAAGTTCTTTATCCTAGAAGATAGCTCATGGCTAGTCCAATGATGTTCTTGTGCAACCCTTAATCTAGGTATCAAGAAACCTAATGGAAGCACAACTTGCATTGAGGTGAAGACATTCTCAAAAAATAATTTTGCCATTGTTTATGCATCATTTGTCCTAGTGTCTTTTGCTTCTACCCATTTCGTAAGGTAGTCTATGGCAAGAATGATGTATTCTGCTGGGAGCTTCTAGTTGGGGAGTTGATAGGTAATGGTGTTGAGATATCAAGCTCAACATGTGATGATCCAGGATAACACGTATCACTTTTTCATTTCTCTGACATGTATAGTGGTCACGCTGGTATATGTCAGGAACACTTCAGTGAGCTTTATTAGATTCATCTACCGAGAGTGATGGCACATTTGTTTCTTTCCAGCTCACTCATTTGCAAACATTAGGTTTTTTCCTTATGTACTGGTCTTTATATATTACACTTGTTGTATTCTTGTTTTTAGGTCATTCTTGTACATTCCTTTTTATGTAATAGAAGAAGAAGAAGAAGAAGAAGATCATTCTTCCTTCCCTCAATATGTGTGTGTGATTCTCCTTGATTGTGAGATTATGGTATCAGAGCCAGTGTGGCTGTAGAGAGCTCGTGGAGAAGGCTGACAGTGAAGAGTACATGAGAATGCATGGAGAAAGCATGATTCACAAACGACCTTAAATTGCTATGAAAATTGGCGTGAAGGTAGAAGAACTCAAAATATTTTCAAGAATTAACCCTTTATGGTCACTCATTTTCGTCAGATCGAAGTTTCGAAGCCATCTTAATCTCCGTTTTGAGCCCGCAAGGTGGGTCCCACACAAAAACCAGGTCAATTTGAGAAACTATAACTTGCATCGTGTTTGGCAACACTCATATATTCCAGATCTAGAATTTCAAGAGATTCTATGTACTGCTCATACATAAAAACTGTGTTTTTCTGAGATCGAACTGTAACGTCATAGTGCGATAGTGTTCAAGCAGAAGTGCTACCTGTAGTGTTTTGTAGTGTTGTGAATAGCTGCATAAATGGAAAACGCAGATGGAATGAGTCAACTTATGAGCGATAAGGTGAACAAGAACAACTTCCATGCTTGGAGATTTAGGATCCTGATGGGAAAAGGCTATTGGAAGTACATCGAAGGAGAGAATGAAAATGCTCCGTAGTTACTAGAGAGGAATCAGACTATAGACCACTTAAAAGTGTATGAAGAATGGAATCAAGGAGCAAGAAATGTAATGTATTGGCTATCTATTAGTATACAAGATAGCATGATTGGGCACATACATGATGCCAAGACTCGGAAAGAGGCTTGGAACAGTTTGGTCACATTGTATGAGACCAATACAAAGGCATGGAAATTGCAACTCAAGAACAAGCTGCATACACTGGAGAAAAAGGGCATGTCAACAAGTTTAACTCCTTTGTATTAGGGTTCTAGCACTTGTACCCTTTTTTCTCCATAGCATAACCAATAAACATACATCTTTCAACCCTTGCATCCTCTCAATTCTTGAGGCACATGTGTATAGCAAACACACCCAAAGATTCTAATGTGTGAAAGGTTTGGTTTCCTTCCACTCTAGTATGCCCCCATAGGTGTCATGTCATGTAACCCTGATATGGGATACCTATTCATCAAGTACACAACAACACATTCATTTCATTTAACATACTCCTCACAGTTTCAACAATATACCTATTCTTCCTCTCTGCCACCCCATTTTGTTGGGGAGTATACCTACAAGTGACTTGCCTCTTTATACCTTGGTCCTGCAAGAAATCACAAAAGGCTTGGGAGAAGTATTCTCCCCCTCCATCTCACCTTAGGGCTTTGATGTAGCAACCTCTCTCCTTCTCAACGTGTGCCTTGAATCTTTTGAACACATCAAACACATCTGATTTTTGTTTTATACAATTCAATCATACTTTTCTTGAGTAGTCATCAATGAAGGTTACAAGGACCTGCAAGAGAAGGCTCTTTGGTTGGCCCCCATGTGTCTGTGTGCACAATGTCTAACACACCATGTGCTACATATCCACTCTTCTTGAAGGGATCCCTATTAGACTTGCCGAGTAGACTTGCTTAGTAGACTTGCCTAGTTGACAAGCTTCACACATGTCATGCAACATTTGTAATGAAAAGTGTGGTAAATCTCTTACCAATTGCCTCTTCTCCATGTCTTTCAACCTTTGAATGTTGATTTAACCACACCTTTTATGCCACAAATCCAAGTCTCCAATCTTCTTGTCTCCATAGATGATAAACATTGCCTTGTTGCTTTATCCTTTGCCAATGTCAAGAGTGAACATCCTATTAGATATGCTCAATACTCCAACCACTTGTGACTGCAAATGATCCAGGGTACTCTAAGTTATATGGCCCCCATTATGAGGAGAAGCCTTTATGAGAGTCTGGACATTTTTGATGAGGTCTACATGAGACCCGCAAAAGTTCTAGATGATCTATGTGAGTCTATTGAGAAGGATAGCCAGGGCCTATACTTTAGGCACACCAGAATTCTGGAGGTATGACAATTCAGTAGTCAACCAATCCGGAATTATGGTGATTTGTCCAAGATTCTAGAGGTGTGACAATTTGGTAGTCCACCAATCCGAAATCACAGTGATGTTTTTGGAATCCCAAAGGAAGTCCAAAAGTATGACAGATCAGTAGTCAACCTTTTCGGAACTATGGTGACCAGATCAATAGTCAACTTATCCGAAACTATGGTGATCAATTTGGTAGTCTGGATTTGTTCGGTGGAAAGATCGGTGGGTGTCTAGTCTGGACTTACAATGGTTTTTTTGGAACTATGGATGTCCATTTGAGAACTACAAAGATCTTGTCTAGTGGTTGTTTAGTTCAATGATTTACTCAATTCGATAATTACAGATGTTCCAACATTATAGATGATCCCAACAATTATGCCTAAAAGATATCATCAGGCAGTCCTGTAGATCATGCCTAAATCAGTGAATTAGGCAGACTCTGATTACAAAGGTAAATCATGGATATGCACACTATAAAGCCCTTCATCTAGAATCTATCCATATCGCCATTGAAGCTCCACAGTGGGAGCGCATGGGTGGACAATATCATCATTGTATATACATTACTGCTGACAATTAGAGAATATGACTTCTCTATCTCTCTATCTGTGTACATTTCTTTCAGAGTGTTTTGCCTCTCTTTACTCTACCTAACTATCTAATTCCACTACATTATTCCTTTTGATCATTGTTTTCTAATGTGGTATTAGAGCTCAGGAGGTTTTGAATATCGCAGAAGCAAAAATGTAGAAGTCACGAGAGTCTTGGAATGACTTAAAGAG
This sequence comes from Ceratopteris richardii, assembly GCA_020310875.1. Taxonomy (NCBI): domain Eukaryota; kingdom Viridiplantae; phylum Streptophyta; class Polypodiopsida; order Polypodiales; family Pteridaceae; genus Ceratopteris; species Ceratopteris richardii. The sequence continues at coordinate 7,942,688 of CM035419.1, forward strand.
AGAAGATGTAAAGCAATGTGTCTTCATCTACTATTGGGAATCAAGGTGACTCATCAGTAGGAACATGCGGAACACAAACCGGAGCAGTAATGATGCTGATCATGCAAACATTATGGATATGAAAAATAGCATTTACAAAAGGTAAACATGATGGTACTAATTACACCTTGTGGAAATTTAAGATCACTTCTATCCTTGACTCTTAGGAGTTGCTCGAGACTGTACTTGGGATTGATTGTGAGCCCCAAGAAACACGTGACTCAAATGATCTTGGATGAATGATTCCTCTCGATGCTGATCTTTTACGTGCTTGGAAGCATATGAATGTGGATGCACTCTCTACCCTTGTTACAAGTACTTATGATAGTGTTCTAAATCTTATTCAACACACCAAGGTATGTGAGGCTTGGAACATATTGAGAAATCATTATGAAACTCAAAATCAGACATAGATTTAGAACTTTGAAAATCAATTAGCAACAGAGAGATTTGCTGAAGGGGAGAGTGCTGAAGTGTTCATCATTCGCATCAAAAATCTACAGGATCAAACGGCTAGAGTAGGTGTACCAAACTCAAGTGAGGAGCTAGCTCAGCGTTGTCTCTGAATTTGTCCACCGAAGTTTGAAGGTCTGGGAACTACACTTAATACCAAGATTAGACCGCAACCACTAACCTTTGAAGAATTCAATGCCTTACTCATGGAGGAGTAGTTGCAGCTCAATGAAATGAATGATAGTGGAAAAGGAGAAGCTACATTCATGGTAAATGCCAAAGGTACCAAAATTGATTCTTTGAAAGATGGGGAAAGAAGAAGAAGGACAAGAAGTTCAAGGGGGAGTGTTTCCACTACAAGAAAAATGGCCACAGAATCCAAGAATGTCATGTTAAGAACATAAGAGGATAAGAGTGGCTCTTTGAAAAGTGGTAAGGGCAAGGAGTTGGCTAACACTGCCAAAGCTGAGCTTGAGTTGTTTGTTACGATATAGGAAATATGTTCCTCGGTTGAAGATTCAACTACAGATGACTCATGGTGCCTCTCATCACATGACAAGCAAAAAAGACCTTTACAGTTCCCTACAACCTCTAGAGGAACCCATCATGGTAAATGTAGGTAACAATGCTAGATATGCTGCTAAGGGCAAAGGTACAATGTCTTTATTTAATCATAACGAGGACATTAGAAAGCTTTTAGATGTGTTGTATGTTCCACAAATTAAACAAAATCTATTTTTGGTAGCTTTATAATTGATCAAGTCATCAAGTGTCTTTCAACAAGACAGGAGCCAAGATTCTGAATCGGAGCAACAATGTTGTCAAGATTGTAATAAGGAGGAACAACTTGTATGACTTGTCTGCTCTTACAACTACAATTTTTGTGGGCACAAGTAAGATTTGGCATGAGAAATTTGGCCACATAGGATACCCGATAATGAAAGAGATGCACCAGAAAGGTATGGTTGCTCACCTCCCTCCGGTTGCAGAGATGAAAGAACCATGTGAAGCTTGCATGATGGGCAAGCAATAGAGGAAGGCATTTCCACAAGTAAGCAAGAATAGAGCAAGCGGTCCTCTTGACTTGGTGCATGCTGACTTGCATGGAAAAATGCATACAAAAGCCTTGGGAGGATCTTCCTGCTTCAGGTTACTCCTCGATGACTATACCAGGAAGATGTGGGTGTACTTTCTTCGTGATAAGGCTCAAGCTTTTGGTAAGTTAAAAAAAATGGCTTCATCTTGTTGAAACTGAAATAGGGAAAAAGATGAAGAAGTTCAGGATGGTGGCAGTGAGTTCATGTCAACAAAATTTGATGATTTTTGTAAGGGGAAAGGAATCAAGCATGAACTCACAACGATGCATTGTCCTCAATAGAATGACATTGTTGAATGCCAGAATCAAACCATCATGGAAATGACAAGGTGCATGTTGAGGGGAAAAGGTCTGCCTAATCATTTTTGGGTAGAGGCCATAAACGCGACTATTGACATCCTGAATCCTAGTTACACTAAGGCAAAGACTCCACACGAAGCCTACACTAGTAGAAAGCCTTCTATTTCCCATTTCAAAGTGTTTGGAAGTGAGTGTTATGTACACATTCTGGACATAGAGAGAAACAAGCTTCAACCAAAAAGCACCAAATGTATCTTCTTAGGATACTATGAAGAGAAGAAAGCTTACAAGATTTATGACCTGGAGGCAAAGAAGATCATAATGACTCACGATGTGGTGTTCAAGGGGGAGGATCCACATGCGATGGAAGAAGAAAAGAAAGCTTCCACTCTATCAACAAACAAAGAAGCAATCCACTATGAACTTGATCCAAGAGCTAGCCCTTCTACAGAAGACAAGGAAGCATCATCCTCAAATGATGAAACTAAACTTCACCAAACTACTGTCACTCAAGTGGAAAAGCCATTTCCACGGTGGGTGAGGCAACTCTATGATTCTGGAAATCCCATCCGATAGTCAATTGAACAGATTGCAGATGGTCCAAGGCCATCATAGAGAATAGAGGAATAGAGATGGGCTGAGGCCCATATTGTAAACTTAGCATTGATGGCTAAGATTATTGGAAAACAAGCAAAGGAGCTGACAAGTGTGGAAGAAGCACTCCGAAGTCCAAATTGAAGAACTGCTATGCAAAAAAAATACAACAACATCATGAAGAATGGAACTTGGGAGCTAGTGGAGTGACCTCCAAAGCGGAAGGTCATTGGAACCAAGTGGATCTGGAAGCTAAAATACAAGGCTGATGGTACTTTGAAGAAGTACAAAGCTAGAATTGTTGCACATGGCTATTCCCAAGTCAAAGGCATTGATTTCGATGAATCATTTGCCCCAACAACAAGAATGATTATTATATGGCTAGTACTAGCTATGGGTGCATAAAAATGATGGACAATATACCACATGGATGTGAAATCAACGTTCTTGAATGGAGATCTCAAGGGGGAGATATATGTGTCTCAACCACTAGGTTTTGAGACTTCCCATTCAGAAAACAAAGTATGTAAGCTAAATAAGGCATTCTTTGCAAAGAAATATCTACACTGATGGAAGTCAACACAAAATTATCTATTGAAGATACTTCATCTCCAGAGGATATTGGAAGACACAAGAGATTAGTTGGAAGTCTCATTTACTTGTGTAATAGTAGACCGAATATCTCTTATGCTGTTGGCATAGTGAGCAGGTTCGCTAATAAGCTATGTCTAACTCATTGGAAGGCATGCACTCAGATACTCAAGTACGTCAAAGGAACCATTGAGTATGGTATTCTTTACGGTGAATGATCATCTTTGAGTGCATACTGTGAATCAGATTGGGCAAGAGATATTGATTCTAGAAAATCAACTTGTGGATTTTGCTTCTATTTAGGTTCCAGGATTGTTTCCTGGATGAGTAAGAAGCAACCAATTGTAGCACTATCTTCTATGGAAGCTGAGTACAAAGTAGCATGTTTCGCTACATGTGAAGCAATATGGTTGACAAGGGTCCTATGGCACATAGGAATTCAAGGACAGGAGGCTAGAAGGTTGAGATGCAACAACCAAAGTTGCATAGCCATCACCGAGAATCCTATTTTTCATGCACGTACTAAGCACATAGAAACAGTATCACTATGTGCAGGAGTTGATCGAGGAAAGAATTATGGAGCTGAGCTATTGTCGAACATATGAAAATGCAATAGATATTTTCACTAAGGCTCTTGAGAGAGAGCAACTACATCAACATATTTCGAAGCTTGACATTGGGCCAAGAAGGTAATTCACCACAAGTTGATTATACTCAATACTCCACCCGCTCATGACTACAGATGATCCATGGTACTCTAAGTTGTATGGCCCCCATTATGAGGAGAAGCCTTTATGAGAGTCGAGAGATTTGTGGATTAGGTCTACATGAGACCAGCAAAAGTTCTAGATGATCTATGTGTGTCTGGTCAGAATGCTAGCCAAGGCATATACTTTAGTCACACTTGAATTCCTGAGGCATGATAGTTTGGTAGTCAACCAATTCGGAATTATAGTGATTTTTCCAAGATTCTAGAGGTATGATAGTTTGGTAGGCAACCAATCCGGAATCACGGTTATGTGTTTGAAATCCTGAAGGAAGTCCAAAAGTATGACAACTCAGTACTCAACCTGTCTGGAACTACATTGACCAAATCAATAGTCAACCAGTCCGGAACTAGGGTGACCAATTCGGTAGTCCAAATTTGTTTGGTGGCAAGATCGGTGGGTGTCCAATCTAGACTTACAATAGTTTGTCTGGAACTATGGAGGTCCAATGTAGAACTATGGAGGTCTAGTCTAGTGGGTGTTCAGTCCAAGCGTTTACTCAATCGATAATTATGGATGTTTTGAAGTTATAGATAGTCCCGATGGTTATGCCTAAAACATAGCATTAGGCGATCCCATAGATAATGCCTAAATCACTTGATTAGGTAGGCTCAGATTACTAAGGTAAATCATGGATATGCACACTATAAAGCCCCTCATCTAGAATCTGCCCATATCACCATTGAAGCTTCACAATGGGAGTACACAGGTGGACAATATCATTGTTGTACATACATTATTGCTAGCAATTAGAGAATTTGAGTTCTCTGTCTCTCTATCTATGTATAGCTCTTTCAGAGTGTTTTGCCTCTCTTTACTCTACTTGAGGATCTAAGTCCGTTGTGTTATAATAAAGCATCCTTTGTGGTTGAACTTTACTTGGTATCCCCTTTCAACTATCTATCCAATAGAGATTATGTTCTTTATAATATCAATAATATGCAATACCTCAAATATTCCTCTTGCTTTGTGGTTGCCTTCAAGCTTTACATCTCCCATTTGTTGTATCTCATGTTCTGTGTTGTCCTATTGCCACAAAGCCTCTTTGCTTGGGTGCTTGAAGATTGCTGAAGTACTCTCTACTTAACATGTAGTTACTACAACCACTATCTATATACCACACCTTATGTGTGTTTGACCTTCACTACTATGATTCATAGCTAACAAATGCTAATTTTTTGAATTGGTTGAGGAGTTAGCATAGTTACCTTGCCCTTTGTAATTGTTCCCACCTTGCTTTCGCCAACAATCTTTGGTATAATGTCCTTGCTTCCCACAATTGAAGCATCCATTTGAGTTGGAGTAGCCTCTACCTCCATATCTTCCTCCTCTGCCTCTTCCTCTTCCTCTTTATGATTGACCTTCATCTTGGCTTGATTGACACCCTTGATAGCTTTGACTACTTTTTGGTAGTTGCTTCTACCTCTTTGTCTTCAACCACCTCTGGTACCTTTGCCTCTTCCTCCTTTTCCTGCATAGCAGAATTGTTCTTGGCTGCCCTTTGACTTGTTGCCTCCATGGTTGAGATCCTCAGTCACCATAAGAGAAGTAAGTTGCTCAAAATATGGTAGTGATTCCCTCACATACATAGAGGTTGTGGATGCCTTCCATTTATCATCTTCTCTAAGCCCATTAAGTGTGTGGGCAACTAGGTCATCATCATCTACGACACATGCTATTGAACCAAGTGCATCTGATTCAGAGATCTCTTTTACTTTGAGTATGAAGTCATTAATACTTTAATTTGATGACTTCCTAAGGTTGTTGAGCTCATTTTGGAGCTAAATTTCCCTAGCCTTTGTAGAGGTAGAGTACAACTTTTCTAAACATTCGAAAACCTTCTTGGATGTATCTAGGTCTTGGATATGACCTATCATGGACTTGCGTGTGTGTTGAGATAGAATGAAGATCACTCTCCTATCCCTTTTTTCCCAATCTCTAATGGATTTCCTTTGATTCTCAGTAGGTATATGTGGATCTATGTATGGCTTCACCTCATAACCACTAACCAACCCCCAAAGGCCCTTTTCCACGAGGAAGTTATAGATTCTAAACTTCCAAGTTTGGTAATTGCTCTTTTCAAACTTCTCAATCTGAGTATTATAGTCTCCCATTGTGTATGAGACTTTACAATGGCTCTTAATCCCTCCTTGGATTGTGATATATGTGAGAAAGAATGATATGTTACCTTCCCACAAGATCCTTCACTTGCTTCAAATCGTCAATCGGTTCTTCAAATGTCAATTCTCAATGTTCATATCTGATACCACTAATGGAGTATATATCCACTCCTAACTTCCAGAGAAGAATGAAAGGCCCTTCCTAGGACCAAACAATTAACTACCATAGTCCACCAAAATTTAACTTGCTCTTTGTAACAGAGGATTGAACCTATGAAATTTTGCATAGTGAAAATAAACAATCTAAGCTTTGCAAAAAGCCAAAGATCTAAATTTGGACAATGTTACATATTTCAACAACCTTGCAAAAGACAGACCATAATCTACCCAAAATGGTAGCTCATACCTATGTGTACCTCTTCACACACATATGTTGGGCAATATACAGAGATAGACTAGAGAGCTTTCAATCTCAATATACACAAGGATAATGAAAATTTGAGAATAAGATTATGTTCAAAAGAAATCTTACAACAAGGGTTTCAAGATGAGCCATTTTATGCATGAAATAGAGACTACACAATGAGATATGGATGATAAAAAACTCAGCCTAAAAGAAAACTTCAACTAGCAGGGGGGCTAACTTAGCTAGGGGGTAACTTAGACCTGAAGAGCACACCCAAATAAGAGCCCAAAATTGAAGAAATGAAGCTTGATGATGGCTGTGACTTTCTTCCAAGCTATTGCTTATATAGTGCCCCAAAAGTGAATAAATGAAGCTTGAGGATGGCGAGGACTTTCTTCCAAGCTATTGATTCTTCCAAAAGTTGATGTAGAATTTGAATTCAAATCATGCCTCAAAAATCCCCCACTATTCTCAATCAAGGTAGATGGAATCTTGTTGGTGCATTTTGCCCAAGCCTACATGCTTGATATGATGTCATTTGTAGTCATATGTGTAGACATATGAACACCTCTTGTAAAAGAGTACATTTTATCTCTTGTAATTGTAAAAGAAAGAATGGTTTAAATCATCCATGATGTAAAGAGAAAATTCGTGGCTCTAACTACCCAAAAGCACAAATACATTAGCTGAGGGAATATTTCCTAATTCCTAGCATCACTTTTAGGTGAAGTCATTTGAATTCAAATTCAAAACTACCTCCAAAAGTAGCTATAAAAGGAGCAAGAAGGAAGTCACCAAAGAGTGCTTGATTCGTGCCCATTTCATGCCCATTTGTGGAGATTGAAGAGCTTACTTCATAGCTCTATCATTCTACTCCCATTGTGCAAGTATTCATTTCCAACGAGGTTGTAATTATATGTGAATCTATACATTCATCATTTACTTCTTCTCTGATTTGTTCTCTGCTATACTCACTTAGAATAGTAAACTTCAAAAGCTCATATCTCAGACCACACATAACCTTTTTTAGAGTTTTAAAGTGCATTGAAAAATCTACCTAAGTCTAGTTTCTGGTCACAAAATTTCATGTCCATTGGATTTACCATTTGTGCGAAATCTGTATTTTACTCCTCACTGGTCTATCTCTATAGAGCCCAAAAATGGCGGGAGTGTCCTAGATTTTGCTAAAACCTTTTCTCAGTGATCACTTGATGAATTGAAGTGTTTTAACTTGGATTGGAAACTTTTCTAAGTCTATTTGCTATCTCCGAAAGGAATTTTTCTAATTCCTACCAGGTTGAGAGCACTCTTTATTTTTTCTAGTAGGTGTATGTACAAAAATAGCAAATTTTGGGAGCTATTCATCTTGCAACTAGTGTGTCTTGACTCAAATTTTTGAGATACTTGTTCCAAAGCACTTGGGTGATTTTTTTGTGGATTTAAGAAGCTCAAAGGATCTACTAACTTGTTGGTGTAAAACAATAAAAAATTGGTGATTTGGAAAAGAATCGAAGACAAAGAATAAAGCAAAGTTCAATAGGCTTGAGGATGAGTACATGGTCAGAAGATGAAGACTTGTATATACATGTACATTAAACTTGTAATAAGTTTACTTCTACCTTGTAATGGTTACATGTTTGTACATACATGCCTATATATACAAGTAGAAAGTTGGGACATATGAGGAGAGATGATGTATGACAAGAATTAGAAGTCATTAGAGACTTTAGAAAGTGAGAAGAACTTGATGTATCACTCAGATGTAATTTTTTCCTAAATAGAAGAAAGTTGCACCTTGATCTTTTGCTCAATATTCTTTCTGTGTTTATCCTATTGAGGAATGCTTTTGTACAAGTCTTATTCTATAGTTGAGTGACCTCTGTACAGGTTTTGAGAGTTTAATTATAATCAAGATGAGAGAATTTTGAGTAGGAACATTTATATGTGTAAAGTGAAGAAGTGAAGATAGAAACATGCACAATCCCGATAGTCAATGTTTTGATCAGATCTCCTTCCATAGTGTAAAGTTTTGAGCAGATACACACTCATTCTTTAAGTTGAAAGCTAAGCTACTTATGGTTAAAAACATTTGAATAAACAGGGCTTAGTTTGGGAGAACCATGCATTAGAAGTTGTAGGCATCAAAGTCAATTATACAGAAGTACAATTTCAGACATAGGTTTATTATTTGAAGTAAATCTCAAAATTTATCGAATCTTTTGAAGGGATTTAACTTGGACAAGGTGTGAAAAAATTTAGGAGATACCTTGTATAAAGTTTCATTGAACATGTACACATTTGATCAGTCAAATATTGAATTAAGTGTAGCAGACTTTTCTGAATAATTAGTTTCTTCACCGTTAGTGCAAAGTTTCATAATTTGGCATTGGTCTTCCAAAATTGGTTGAGGTTTTGAGTTGTTCTTGATATAGAGGTGCTCTAACATCAAGGATACCTTGTTCTTTTGGAGGTTAATAGGTATAAAAAGGAAATTTACTTGCAGGTACTCTCCTCAACAAAATGGTGTAGCAGAAAGGAGAAATAGAACTCTTGTTGAATTTGCAAGGTCAATGATGAAGGAGAAAAACTGCCTTAATTATTTGTGGGCTGAGGTTATAAATACAACCACATACTTGGTTAATAGGCTAACATGTAAAGCTTTAAAGGGTATGACACCATATGAGGCATGGTGGGGTAAGAGACCTACCTTAAATCATTGCAAAGTGTTTGGGTGTTTGGCTTATGCATATGTGCCAACTCAATTGAGGCATAAATAGGAACCTAAAGCTGAAAAGTATGTGTTAATTGGTTATGATGATAAGCAGATGGGTTATAGGTTGTGGATTCCATCAACAAAGCAATTCCTTGTGTCAAAGGATGTTACATTTGATGAGCAAGGTACTTGGTATGCAGGTATAATTAACATTAATGCAAGTGATGAAGAAACATTGAACCAAAAGAAAGGTAAATCAAAGGTTCAAATATTTGATGAAGAAGAGAACAATGAAGCAATAGTTGAAGTTGAAGAAATGCCAAGGTTTGATCCAGAATGTGATGAACCAGAAACTTCAAGAAGTGGAGAACTTAGAATATCATCAAGGCACAAATGACAACCTACAAGGTATAACTATGATACTTCATTTTTGACCACTAAAGAGTATGCTTATATGCTCTGGATTTCTTTTGCATTAATTGGTTTGGGCATATGTAGTATTGCTTTGATTTTGTTAGTATCGGGGGCCATACCTTTTGCTGATACTATGTGACCCAAGAGTGTCCCTTCGGTCACCAAAAAGTGACATTTTTTTGGATTGAATTTCAATTTGGCTTCTCTGCAAGCACTAAAAACCTGTTCCAATTGACAAAGATGATCAGTGAAGTTTTCCACTGGAGTAGAACATCCAGTGTCTGAAAAGGTGGAGAAGTCGTCCATAAAGATTCTCAAGAATTTGGGAAACAATGATTGGAAGATTGAGTAGACCACTCGATTGAAAGAGGCAGGGGCAGTGCATAATCCAAAAGCCATCTTAGTACATACATATGTACCCCAAGGAGTTACAAAAGCAGTTTTTTCTTGGTCCTTTGGATGGATGAACACTTGGTTGTATCCGCTAAATCCGTCCATGAAATTGTATAAAACATGACCAACCACATCTTCCAAAACTTGTTCTCAAAATGGTGTTGGAAACCCATCGGGAATCGTAACCTTGTTGAGAGCCCAAAAATCAACACAAACACGTATCTTGTTGGATTGCTTCTTTTGGACTAGTACCATTGATGATAACCATTCAAAATGCTCCACTAGGGCAATGATCCTTGCTTCCTCTAGATTTTCTATTTTTTTCTTGATTGCTTTTGCATACTTTGGATTAAGTCGATAAATCCTTCCTCTTACTGACTTAGCATCATGAATGAGTGGAATAGAATGCTCTCCAAGATGAACATGAATTCCTTCTAAGTCATGGTAACTCCGTGCAAACACATCCTTGAAATTTTGCATGAAAGTGGTTACCTGATGGAGCAAGGACGGATGATCCCAAAGCCATGTTTCTAGTAAGATTGGTTGTGAATGCTCCTCATTTCCAAGATTGACTTACCTTACAGGTTGAGATGTCATGGCTGATTCTTCGTTTTGGTCTTCAAAAATGCATTGTGGATAGGCCGAAGATTCCTCTATGTTGATCTTTGATTCCTTTTCTTGCATCCATGAAGGTGAAAGCTCTTTCATCCACTGTATGTCGGATGGTATCAATAAGCCGTCTACTGTAGCTCTTTTCTCCTTTCCTTGGGTCAAATCCTTCAAAATTCCTTTCTTTTCCCTCTTTAAGTCCATGACTGGTTGTCCAAGCCCAAAAGTTTCTACCTGTTCAGAATCTCCTTCATAAATAGATATGCAATAAGATGGAAAGGCTTCCATCCATTCCAAAAGATCTTGGTCATCGTTTATTTCAATTTCATTACATGCTTCCGCGATAGGAATGTGTTGTTTGTCGACAATAGTGAAAGAATGAGCATTACCTCCATGAGATCCTTTCGGATCTAAATGTACTTGTTTCTGTACTTGTATCATTTCCCAATCATGCATGGCTTGGATGTGCCTTAGCCATGGCCTCCCTATGAGTAGAGGAAAGCCTCCATTGACCTGTGGTAGATTTAACACCTCAAAATCTAAAAAGAATGTCAGCCCGTCCATCTCTACCGGTACCTTTTCTACAATACCAAGAGGTTTAACTCGACTTTGGTCAGCCAAGGTTATTGTGAACTTTGCTTCACCTGAAAGCTGGAGTTCAAGTGATTTGAGGGTAAAATTTGGCATGAGATTTATGCATGAACCTCCATCAATTATTACTCCATTTATAGTTATTCCATATATAGTGACTGATAGACAGGTACTCCTGAAGTCGGTTAGAGAGTTGGTTGATACCTTTGTGAAGTTCTCTATGATCCCTATAACTTCACTTCTAAATCTTTCGTCCAGTCTTAATAGATCATACAATGATACCTGCTAGAAGGTTGTTGGCATACAAAGCAACAAAGGAGTCATGCACAATACGGCAACAAGGCCAGATCATTTTTTTCCCATAGATTATGTACAACTCAAGTGATTTTAATCACTACACAAACATTGTAAATCCCGTTTTTGGTAGAATAGACTCCATTTTGTGCAAGCCGAGGAGTCCTCGAGCTTGAGGAGTATTAGAAGTACCATCGTACCAATTTTCATAATTTTTAGACTTCGTTTGAGCCCTCAAATAAGCCCTGGAACCTAATTTTTAACTAGGCCGGACACTAGGTCTGGACAGGGCCAAAACTAGTCAAAAACTATAAAAAGAGCTAGAGAGCTCATTTTTGAGGGTAGATTGTAATTGAAACGAACTTGTAAGAGCATTTTGAAAGTAATCTAAAAGCTCCATTGATTCTCGCTCTTTGTCTTGCCGTGTGTGCGCGTGTGTGTGTGTATGTGTGTGCATGCTAGTGTGCTTCTCACTCACGCACTTGTGCCGCCACTTGCTCGAGGTCTTCATACCATCCTCACGTCTTCCCGGATTGACATTAAAGGAGGTGCTACTCATCATTGAGCTACACCAAATTTTGGCGCCGTTGCCGGGGATCGAGCTTTGAGGACGAGCGTGTGATGGTAAGACGTAGAGTTGACGCGTTGGAGTTGTAGGTATTTTCTTCACTCTCATCGATTTTCTTTTACTTTCTTCACCATTTTTCATCACCATCATCATCATCACCATCTCCCACCTCCATCTCCATCATCGCAAAAATTTCAGTTTTTGACTATATCCCCATCTCCACCTCATTTCCCTCATTTCACTTGTGAGAGAGAGCGAGAGAGCGAACTTGCATGTGCTGTTTTTGCATGTTTTCTGAGCTATTTTGCAGGTTTTTTGCTGTACCATCATCCCCAGCAGTGTGCGCAGGTACGACAGGCTCTGCACAGGTCCCGGGACGACAATCTCTGTCTATCGCGACAGACAGAAAATCTTAACATTTTGTGAATGCATGATTACCACTGTAACCTACACCTTGTGGGCACTCTAGATCACTAGAAGTTTTTCAAAAATTTGCATTTTTTCTGTCTATCGCGACAGACACCGTCTATCGCGACAGACACCGTCTATCGCGACAGACACCGTCTATCGCGACAGACAGAAATCCACGATAGACACTGTCTATCGCGACAGACACCGTCTATCGCGACAGACAGAAATCCACGATAGACACCGTCTATCGCGACAGACACCGTCTATCGCGACAGACAGAAATCCACGATAGACACTGTCTATCGCGACAGACACCGTCTATCGCGACAGACAGAAATCCACGATAGACACCGTCTATCGCGACAGACACCGTCTATCGCGACAGACAGAAATCCGCGACAGACACCGTCTATCGCGACAGACACCATCTATCGCGACAGACAGAATTTCACGACAGACAGCGTCTATCACGACAGACACCGTCTATCGCAACAGACAGAAATCCGCGACAGATACCGTCTATCGCGACAGACACCGTCTATCGCGACAGACAGAAATCCACGATAGACACCGTCTATCGCGACAGACACCGTCTATCGCGACAGACAGAAATCCACGATAGACACCGTCTATCGCGACAGACACCGTCTATCGCGACAGACAGAAATCCACGATAGACACCGTCTATCGCGACAGACACCGTCTATCGCGACAGACAGAAATCACGATAGACACTGTCTATCGCGACAGACACCGTCTATCGCGACAGACAGCCCCCACGATAGATTGTGTCTATCGCGACAGACACCGTCTATCGCGATAGACAGGCATTTTCGGCAGAAAATTAAGGAGTGAATTTTTGGAAGTTCAGGCTAATTTTTGGGCATATTTGCACTTCCATGTACTCATCTACTTACGAAGGCCTTAGAAAATGCATTAAAACCCCCGAAAGGTTTTGTTTGTCTAGTTAACCCCCTAAACCCTGAACGGTCGTAACTTTTTCATACGAAATCCATTTTCTGAGCTCTAGGGCTTGTCGGAAAGCTCGTGACATATACTACACGCCCTCAACTGTTTTTTATAAGAATAACGTGTTGATTTTCAGATAGGATATTTGGAAGTTGACACACTGAGGGGTAGGAACACCAAGGGAGCTCTAGAGTAAATTTCTAACAATGCAAAAGGGGGAACAAGGGTCATTAAAAAAGTGTCTGAAATAAATTGTCTGTCAATTGAAAGGTCTACTTGGAGCTAATCTTGGGATTTATGCAGGCCTATTGAGAAGCAATTGAGAGTACCCAAGCAAGGGTGTGGCACACACTTGAGAATCAACTGCTCGAGCACTAAAGAGCAAGGTTCGGCAAGAAAGGTCGGAATACTCTCAACTCCTCTTCGTCAATTCCTAGCCTAGGCTAAGAGCGATTAGAAGTAGGAGTAAGACAGGGCGACGATAGGCCACTATCAAGTTGAAGACTACCTAAAAACTCAAGTTCAAGCTAAAAACTTAATCTCTGTACTGTCGACAACATAAAGGAAAGAACCTAACGTGGAACGATCAACCTGAAAGTACGAAGAACATTCAAGTATTCCTGACGACGTAATAGCAGACAAGACTTTAAACACGAGGAATAACTAAAAAGAATCAAGTGACTGGTACCAATTGATCGGCAACGAGGTTGTACTCTGGAAAAAATTGGGCTAATCAGTTAGGCATATGAACCTTAGATCAGGACGACACCTAGCAAGAGAAAGACAAAGCCTTAGGTCTTCAGAGGCTAGTGTCAACCACACTGCAAGGTCCTGGGACCAGCAGTTGAGCCACCAATCGAACTACCCTAGCTCTGAGACCAGTGAGTCAGAGATGTCTCAAGGCATGGACAGACCTACGGGAAGTTCAGGAGTGCCTTACTTATACAGGGTGGAAGGTCCTTACAAAACGCAGTTGGAATACCTTAGGACCAACCGATTAGGTGCGAGCATCTATGAGGACGGCCTAGGAAGATCAGTGGTCCAGATTAAAAACCCTGACCAATCCATAGGACTAGAGCACCCAGCTGTCAAGTTTGAAAACGGTGCATACCTGGACAAGGAAGGAACCATATACGTAGTCACCAGTCATCCAGATAGGACAGATGAATTTGGAAATGTAATTTCAGAAACGGACTTAGGTGACTTGGAACAAGGAAACATGGGAGTGGAACCTAGAACCCCTCGAGGTAAATCAGTTCTCACTAGGATTATCACGCCTGAGTGGATTCCCCAAGATAACAAGTGCATAGATTTGCTTCTCAATCGAGAAACGGACGAAGCCTTCTGGAGGTATAAACCGGATCACCCAACTGACATAGGAACAATCATGATCTATGAGTTTAAGGATCCAGATAGCCCAGGTAGAGTGACCTACTTAGACCACACGTCAGAGAGGATTTTTGTGGTGACAGAAAATGATAGGCATGCTTACACTTGGAAGGGCGAATTCATTTTCCCCCAACCAAGATCAAATGTAGCCTATGGTCACCCTGGAGCTGGAACATCCCAGGCTCATGGTATGCAAAGAGACAGAAGTAAAGATAGACCAGAGGTAAGTTTTGCCAATCCAGTGGGCAGAGAAAGAACGAGAACGGAGACGAATAGGGTAGAACCCGAGATGCATAGAGCCCACAGGAACCAAAGAAATGTAGATGGATTCCCTCTGCCGAGGCCTAGAGAGCACACAAGAACTTTGAGACCCACCCAGCTAGTTAAGTCCATGAAGAATTACTTTGACGGCACAGGAGATCCCTATGATCATGTGGCGGAGTTCAAGCAAGTCTTGAGAGCTGAACAAGTGGAAGATCTGTTCACGCAGTACAATGCCTTCGGTCTAACCCTTAGGAACACAACACTTACGTGGTTTCAGCCATTAGATGAACGCCAGTTCAGGAGCATAGATCAACTCCTAGAGGCATTCATTATAGAGTTCTCTAAGAGCGGCATAAGACACAACACCTCCTCACTGATTCACAGCTTCAAGCAAACCCCTCAAGAGACTGTGAGACTTGCAGGAAGAAGATTTAGACAATATCTTGAAAGGTGCCCTATTTCGGAGCTACCCACATCTGCTAAACAAGTAGCCTTATTTCTTGACGGATTGCTGAGCCCAAAATTGAGATCCTATGTGTATCTGAAAGACCCTAGGACTATAGAAGAATGTGTACGTATGTGCATTGACATTGAAGATAACCTAGGAGAAGAGCTAGAGTTGTCCAAAATTTACAAAGAGTCAGATAGTGCATCTAGTCAATCTTCCACACAAGCCACATCAATTGAAGAACTTGCCGAAAAGGTAGCTCAGAAACTAGGTGTAACTAGCAAACAAATCCCAAGGTTTGCCCCTGTGAAAAGATGCTATACATGCGGTGGTGACCATATGGCGAATGTCTGCCCTATTATGGCTCAACCCCAAGTAAACCCTAGTAGCCAGTACTGCACCATAGAACGGAGATACACCAATCACACCGCACAAGACTGCCCATACAACAAGCAGGCAGTTAGGCAACCCTATCCGCAACCCTACCAACAAGGCAGATACCAGAACCAAAATCCACCACCACCATATGCTAGACCCCAACAAACCTACCAACCACAGTATCAGGCCCAACAAAGGCCTCAGCCTGTGCTAGCACAACAACCCCCTGCCCCAGTTAATGTGATTCCGGTAAAGTATACTGCTGCAGAAGAGAACCTGAATAGAGCTATAGTCCCTGTAACATCCTTGATCTCTGAAAATGACCCAAGTGACCATAGCTTTGATTCTACCCATGTGGATAGCCCCCAGGCTTACTACATGCAGTCCCCAGAACATGGAGAGTCCTACTATGGTGAAGAGCCGAACGAACCTAGTTGGGAGTCAGATTACACGAACGTCATGTATACAAACCCCAACCCTAGACCTCAACCTAGGCAAGTACGACCACCATTTCCTAGAGGACCGTGCTACAGATGCCAAGGAGATCACCTCATTCGTGATTGTCCCTTGCCTCCACCTACGCAAACCCAGTCGGTGACGATCCAAGGCTTCTGCCAAGATTGCGGAAAAGAGCATCTCTTACGAGATTGCCCAAAGAACCCCAATAGCATGCCAAAAATCACCCCTATCAACGTTGTTGGGTTAGTGGTAGACTCCTCAGGAAGCGTCACTTCCACTGCACCAGTACAGGTAGTCACTAGGGCTCAGGCATTGCAGCAAAACCAAGGGGTAGGCCAGGAAAAGAGCCTAGATGCTAGCGATACGGAGAGCCAAAATAAAAAGAGAACAAGAGCTTGGAAAGATAGCCGTGAACGCATGAAAAGGCAATGGGCAAAGAAGATGAGTGAACTTGAGGAAAGTCTATGAGAAACCAAGGCTAAAATCATAGAGATCACGTCTCAACCGCACTCTCACACATTCCCACCGCTACCATCCCCATCACCCTCCATCCCTTCACCCTCTAAGACAGCCCACGCAACCCACCCACCACCCCAAACAGGATCAGTATTAGCTGATCCCACTCCCGAAGACATAGACATGATGCTTAAGGCATATCAGGCCAGAATCCAAGAAGGGCCAAACGTCACGGATCATGACAAGTGCTATCCTAGAGCTGACCTAGAGATAGAAAGAACCAAACTATGCGCGAAAATGGTCGCATTGGCTCAGACTATGTTTGAAGCCAGTCGCCTTTTCAATTACTCAGGCTCAGCCAAAACGCAATTACACTTGGATGGATTCCTAGAGAAGTTAGAGAGGATAATTGCAAGATCTGACAAGGAAGAAAAAAATCAAGACCAAGAAAAAGCAAGCAAAAACAGGAATCATTCCCAATCAGAAGTGTATGTGGCCAATGCCCCTAAACCGGACAACTTCCCCTCCTTAGAAAGAATAGAGAGGCCAATAGCACAGCCAGAAAAGGAACCTACCCCTCGAAGAAAGGAAAGGGCAAGAGAACGGGTAAGCCAGCCTCTTCAGGAAGCCCGTGGGCCTCCTCAAGAAGCTTATCTTCCCCCCCAAAAGGCAGATGAGCCTCCCTCGAAAGCTCAAG
The DNA here is from genome assembly GCA_020310875.1 of Ceratopteris richardii. Lineage (NCBI taxonomy): Eukaryota > Viridiplantae > Streptophyta > Polypodiopsida > Polypodiales > Pteridaceae > Ceratopteris > Ceratopteris richardii. Next base: position 7,960,107 of record CM035419.1, read on the forward strand.
TACCTCCACAGGTTGCCTACATTCCTTCTCAGGGAATGTGTGAGCCTGTTCGGAAAAGTAATAGAATAAGTAATCCTCCCCAAGAAGCTTGTGCTCCAGCCATTTGCGAGAACGAGGAGAGAGTCAACAATAGAATCAGCCCTCCTTCACAGGTTGCTTATGCGCCCAATTCCACGGAGCCAGATACTTCTTCTTCTATGAATCGGTTTGCACCAGACTTCCTACGAGAGATTCAAGAAGACAAATGGGATAACGAAAGCGAGGTCGCCCCTCCTTTTGAACTTGTGGACGATGCACACGACCAATTCCCACAAGACATCCCATCTATTTACGGGGAACATGAGAGTGCTCAGTCTCATGAGAGATTGGATTTTGAGTCTAATTCCATACAAGAGTTACCCCACTTCACAGGCCCATGGGAAGCAAAGTCCACATGTATGAGAGCACCCACAGTCATGGTAAGGAACGACGACTCAGTCATACCTAGGAACACAGAGGTAGTGAAGAACACTAACGTGCAATGTAATCTCAAGTTAGAAGAGCTACTTAAGGTTAGACCTGAATTATGGAAACATGTAGCCAAACAAGTACCAGAGATAGCAAAACCTCGTTCCCAGGTAGGATCCCATAGGACAGTGCCAGAAATTCCCTTGGATAAGATAGGGGATATGTGTGAAGGCGAAGAAGGGAACACCTATCTTCCCATCACCTACCAAGAGTACACCACCAAGGCAATTTTAGACTGGGGTGCAGGAGTTGCAATTGCCACTACTTCCCTTTGGAAGCGTTGGGGCAAGCCGGCACTCAGGCCGACGAGAATGAAATTGCAAATGGCCGATGGTCACATAGAGAGACCCCTAGGATTGCTGGAAGGAATAACTCTCACCACTTGTGGTGTTGAGTTTGAGCATAGCTTTGCTATATGTGACTTCAGCAAAAATCATGCTTATGAGATGATTTTAGGAAGACCATTTATGCGACAGTTGCAAGTGGTACAGGATTGGGGAACCAACTCCTTGTATTTGCAACACTTGGGTGTTACGACCAAAGTCAATCTCAAGGATTATTCTCATAGAGATGTCCCTCCTATCCAGTGGAATCCCATCCATAGAGCTAAAGATGACACAGAATCTGTGCATTCCATAGAATCTGGATCCTCATGGATGCATGAAGACACCCACTTATGGATGTGCAAGGTAGCAGTAGAGGAAGAGAAGAGAGAAAAGGCCAGAGAAATAGGTGCAAACGAAACCCATAGATCAATCCAAGACCCAGCCTATGCACCTGTAGTTTTTCCAGACGAAGAATTTGAACCTCACGGTTGGGCAGAAATCTTAGCAACAATGGACGTAGCCATCAACGAAGAACAATGGACACCTCACTGTGATGAGGATGGCTATGATATTTCAGTCTTCTCCATAGAGCCAATCATGGGAGAGGCAGTTTTAGAAGAATGCGAACCTAGCCCTGATGCATTTGAGGATGCAAGTGACTCCGATCTAGAGTCAATCATTATGGACCCACCATTTGCATCAGATGAAGAATACTTCCATGAAGTGGAATTTCAACCCCAGAGGCATGGAGAGGTTACAAATGATGTAAGATTAGCAACGCATATGACCCCTAAGGAAGAAGGAAAGAAACGAAAGAAGAGAGAAGTCTTACCAGAAGAGGAAGAATCTTTGTTTGAGGTCCCAGAAAATTTTAAGAAGTATGAGATAGATGACAGGAGAGTCATGATAAGAATGCCTAAACGAGAGGCACAATCAGGAGAGGCCTATGATAACAAAGAAACCACCAAGAAAATAGTAGTGGCCCTAGAAGAAGGAGAGGAGAGATGCACGTATATAGGCCATGACCTGACAGAAGAAGAAGAGCATGAATTGATTGCCTTGCTAAGAGAATACAGAGATGTATTCGCTTGGAGTTACAAGGATTTGAAAGGGGTTGACCCGGACATATGCTCGCACACCATCCCCATGACCTCAGATGCCAAACCCTCTAAGCAAAAGCCTTATACATATAACGATAATTACGCTGCTAAGATCAAGGAAGAGATAGATAGACTGGTCGAAGCTGGATTTATCTATGAAATTGAGCACACTGAATGGGTATCCCCCATCGTGGTGGTGCCCAAGAAGAATGGCAAACTGCGTGTGTGCATTAACTTGAAAAAGGTTAATGCAGCCACACTCCGAGATAACTATCCGCTTCCCATCACAGAACATCTCTTAGAAAGAGTGGCAGGCAAGGAAGTGTACAGCTTCCTTGATGGATTTTCGGGCTACAATCAAGTAGCCATAGCTCCAGAGGATCAGCATAAGACAGCCTTTGCCACAGAATGGGGCATTTTTGCTTTTAGAGTAATGCCATTTGGGCTTACCAACGCACCAGCTACCTTCCAGAGACTGATGTGCCATGTGTTTAAGGAGTTCCTAAGGAAGAGTTTAGAAGTCTATGTTGATGATCTTTGTGCTCATTCCAACGTTAGGCAAACTCATATTCCTGAACTCAGACAAATCTTTGACAAATGTAGAGAATATCAAGTCTGCCTAAACCCAGAAAAGTGCGTTTTTATGGTCAGGCAAGGCAAGATTCTAGGACACATAGTGTCAAAGAATGGCATATCTACCGATGAAGAAAAAGTGAGAGCCATAGCAGAGCTACCTAGGCCAAGGAATGTCAAGGAAGTGCAAGCTTTCATGGGGCATTGTGGTTATTATCGACGATTTATACACATGTATGCTGTCATTGCAAAACCCATGTACGGACTTCTGACAAACTTTGAATGGACGGATGAATGTGAGAATTCCTTCCAAGAGCTTAAACGAAGATTATGCTCAGCACCAATCTTGACCACACCAGATTGGAATAAGCCATTCCATGTTCATGTGGATGCATCCAATTATGCTATTGGATGTGTGCTTGCACAACCTACTGGTGAAGGTAATATGGATCTTCCAATCGCCTATGCCAGTAGACAATTGAATGCGGCTGAACGAAATTATACCACTACTGAACGAGAAGGATTAGGCATGGTATATGCAGTTAAAAAGTTTAGACATTATTTGCTTGCAAATAAGTTTAAATTTTTTACGGACCATCAGGCATTGTTGTACTTAGTAAACAAGCCATGCAATACGGGAAGATTAGTAAGATGGTTTCTCCTGCTAATGGAATATGATTTTGAGGTTGTGGTAAGAAAAGGTAGAACCCACTTGAGAGCAGATCATCTCTCTAGGCTCACATCGGGAGAAGCCCCACAAGGAGTGTCAGATGACCTTCCTGATGCTTACTTGTTTAATTTGGAAGTGGTGCCGCAGTGGGCCAAGCCAATAGTACCAGTATTGACATACGGGCCTAATCATCCAGTGGTGAACACACGGAATAGAGAGATCGTAAAAGCCCAAAAGTACCATATCATGGCAGGAAGCATGTACAAGCACACAGATCAAGGGATCTTGGCTTGTTGCGTAGAAGAGGATGAGTACGCTAAATGGTTGCAATTAGCACATGTAGGTGCGTTAGAGCAACACCATTCAAAGCAACGAACTTTACAGACTCTAAAGAGATTCGGAGTGCACTGGCCAACTATGGAAGCGGATGTCCAAAAGTTGTGCAAGGAATGCCCAATCTGTTGCACTAAACCACCAGTGGAACATGCCACTCTTTATCAAGTATCCATTGTGCCAGATTGGAGTGAACCTCTAGTATCATTCTTGAGAACAAACACATTCCCTCCAGACATGACTCTAGCTAGGAAAAGGAGCTTAGAACAAGAAGCTTTGGATTACTCACTCATAGGTGATAATCTATATAAGCGCGGTAAAGATGGTTACCTGAGACTATGTGTCCACGAAAGTGAATATCTGAAGATCTTGGAAGCTGCTCACCAAGGTGTAGCAGGAGGACACTTTGGACCAGATCGGGTGATCAAGGCAATATTGTTTGCGGGCTTCTGGTGGCCTACCCTTCACATGGATGCACATACCTATGTGAAACGGTGTGATGTCTGTCAGAGGACTCAGTATCCTATACGCAAAGATGAGATGCCACTGAAACCTATGATGGGTGGACGTGCATTCTCTAAGTGGGGAATAGACTTCGTAGGTCCTATTAACCCCCCAGCTAAAGGTTCTCATGCGGAATACATCATTGTGGCAACAGATTATCTCACCAAGTGGGTAGAGGTAAAAGCTACAACCAAGAACGATGCTCAAACAACTGCCAAATTCTTGTTTGAGAATGTATTCACAAGATATGGACTACCTATAGAGCTTGTAAGTGATAGAGGCACTCATTTCTTGAACGAAGTGATTGAAAATCTACTCCAAGAATTCTTGGTAATACACAAGAAGTCTGCCCCCTATCATCCTCAAGCTAATGGACAAGCTGAGAGCACTAATAAGATTTTGTGCAATGTACTAACAAAATTAGTGAACACTAAACGCTCTGATTGGGACAAACAGCTACACCATGCTGTTTGGGCATACCGAGTTGCCTACAAAACGGTACTCCAAGCCACCCCCTTTCAGATGGTATTCGGCCAAAACGCTGTGTTACCTTTAGACTTCTTGATCCCTACATTGAAAGTAGCACAAGAGCACGAATGGACAGGTCATGAGCTCTCCTCTAGGATCTTTGACCTTGAACGATTAGGGGAAACAAGACTGAGAGCCGCTGCAGGAATATATGCAGCCAAGAAGAGACAGAAGGCATACTTTGATGCCCACGTGAAGGATAAAGGCTTGAAAGCTGGAGATCTAGTCTTAGTCTATACACTAAAACAACACGCAAGGAAGCTAGAAAAGAGAGGCTACGGACCTATGATCATCAATAGGATCTCCACGAGCGGAGCAGTACAATTGGCCACATTAGAGGGTGATGTTCTCCCAAATTATATTAGCGGTTGCAGAGTCAAGTTGTATCAGGAACCCCTCACGGAGGAAATGCTCAGTCGACTCAACACTGCTAAGAAACGCAAAGAGGAAGAAAAGCGAGTTCGAGAAGAAGCTCAAGCTGAAGCTTTAGAACGCATCAGAAGGATGAAATTACGAAGGCAAGGTAGAGATCAGCCTGGAGCGAATGACTATGCAGACCAAGGATTTCCTATGGCCATGTGTGAAGTCGCGGGAACAAGCTCGCATAGGATAATTGATAGACGTCCTTTCGTAACTTTAGATATAGGACATGGAAAGAGTGCAAGGACCGTAAGAGCCTTGATTGACTCAGGAGCAGCCACTAGTGCTGTTAAATTGTCGTACTGCCAAGAATTACAATTGACTGTCAATCCTGTGGAAGCATATCTTATAGGATTGGGGGGAGTGGAAACCCCTTGCATGGGCGAAGCGGAACTTCCCCTTTACATTCATGATGAGGCAATGACAGTTAAAGTACTGGTGTGTCAAGATGAAGATCTCACTGAACCTCTAGTCTTGGGTCAAGATTGGATCTATGACCAAGCAATTAACTTAAACCTAAGAAGTGGACTTCTCCAGGTTTGGGTCAATCATAGTCGAGTTACAGTAGAATTAGACAATGGAGCACTCAAGGAACTAGGAAAGGCACATCCTCCTGGTCCTTCCAGGGGTACACATGAAGATGACCATGCTGTTCTTGTTCAAAACCCTGTGTTGCAGAGGAATGATATTTGCAAAAAAGGAATCAGGGATGCAACGGAACTCCCTTCTTTTCCAAAGGCCAGAAGGAGGCAGCAACCAAAGGCGGATCACAAGCAGAAGAAGCCGAGTACTACCTATGTCCGAGATCAAAAGTACCTGCGCAGCAGAATGCCCCAGAAACTCAACCAGGTGTGGGTGCGGAAAGGCGAACGACCGGGTGCACCACCGTCAACTACACGGGCAAAACCTCTTATTAGTAACCAACAACACGACGCTAATAAGAAGTCTGTCAGAAATTCTTCTGCTAAAGTAAAATCTATTTGGGTGCCCAAGAAGTCGATGAAGTCAAGCCCACAATCTAGACAAATTTGGGTGCCTAAGGCTTGCTTGAGGGCACAAGTAGTTACACCAAGGCCACAACCTATGCAGCATAACCCATCTACGAGTACAACCAGTATTCCCTCGTGCTCAACACTTAGGAACACACCAAGACCCATGAGCATGCATGTAATCACTTATAAGTGGGTCCCTAAAAGGCCCCACTCCCAAACAGCGACACCGACACAGCTCTCTGGAGTCTCTACGAAACCGAAAGCAAAGCCCATCCACTGCATTTGGCAGTCTAAGATCTGTAATAAACCCCCCGACCCCGATTTGTAAATTCACCCCACTTACTAACGGCATTAGTCTTCTAGGAATACACAAACGTTAACTACACTCACTGTCTTCGTGCACTTACTAACCACTAACTCACCATCTACCTCATGTTAATGTTGTAACGGGGACAACAACGGATTTATTTTGTCCATTACGATGTTAACACATGATTCTATATTCTCACAGAATCAGAAAGCAAGAAGAAAAATGGCAGAAGCGACAGGTTCGGGCTCACAAGTAGGGATACTTACTGCAGGAATTGATGTGGATAGCCTACCAGTGGATGTGCCCCCGACTGAACGACCAGTGGAGATGCAACACCTCCAGCAACTCCCGGTGCCAGATCCACCTACAGGAATCACGGAAAGAGTTCATGCGAATTCTCATTGGTTCAATGGCATGCCCGGTCCATTAGGTGAGGCCAAGTATATCTGGGAGTCTAAATGCGAGTATGACAGATCATGGGTGCGATTCCAATTTTTCTCCAAAGAGTTCGAGACTTTACAGAACACAGAAGATCTACAGATCATATGGCAACGAGCAGGATTGGCGGAATATTTTGAAGCCCCACTACCTAAACCCGATCTCCTCCAATGTTACTATTTGGTCTCCACATTACAAGCTAATGAAGATAAGGACCAACCCGGATCATTTGTTCTCCCTTCATTGCTGGGCAACAACGAGTTGAAGAGGTTTGAGCTTACTGTGGAGTTGGTAAGTGATGCTTTAAATATGCATGGCACGCATGTACCCTCAGAAAAGGATGCTCTCGTTCCCACCAACATGAAGGACAGGAAAGTAGTGAAGCTGAAAGACATGGCAGCACTCACCCCAAATGTGTCCATCCCTCTCCGAATGTGCATGCAACACTTCGCCTTCCCCGGTCAAGACCGATTCACGCAACCACACAAGAAGATCTGGTTCGCTCTCTACTTGGCGGAAGCAGGTGCGTTACCTATCAAGCTACCAGTGTGGATTATAGATCAGTTGTATGAAGCAAACAAACGGGCATCTAGGAAATTAGTGGTGAACGGATGCTGCGCACTCACACGCATCATTTATCGATGCTTGGCATATGATGTCCCCATTGAGCGTGCCTTAACTTGTGCACAATTACAAATGTTTAAAAGGCTCAAGACATCCACACATCAGTCCAAGCGCATGAGGGGCGCGATCCCTTGTGTCCAGACAAGGGAAGTCCTGACTACTCCTGAGGCATCACCATTAAGAGAGGGCACTGTACCCCCCTTTACCATTAGGATACCCAGGTCGGAATCTGACACTACGGCACAACCTACCCCATCGGCTCCTCCTGTTACACCTGAATTCGAATTTGCTGCCACTGGAGAGGCTGAAGGACTGGACCCCCAGGATTTCGAAGCATTCCTACAAAGCACACAATTCTCTGATGTGGAGTTTTATTCAGAGGCAGAGGAGCAGGGCACATCCTCACGAAGAAGAAGAAGGATTGTGTAGCTCAATGATGAGTAGCACCTCCTTTAATGTCAATCCGGGAAGACGTGAGGATGGTATGAAGACCTCGAGCAAGTGGCGGCACAAGTGCGTGAGTGAGAAGCACACTAGCATGCACACACATACACACACACACGCGCACACACGGCAAGACAAAGAGCGAGAATCAATGGAGCTTTTAGATTACTTTCAAAATGCTCTTACAAGTTCGTTTCAATTACAATCTACCCCATCGGCTCCTCCTGTTACACCTGAATTCGAATTTGCTGCCACTGGAGAGGCTGAAGGACTGGACCCCCAGGATTTCGAAGCATTCCTACAAAGCACACAATTCTCTGATGTGGAGTTTTATTCAGAGGCAGAGGAGCAGGGCACATCCTCACGAAGAAGAAGAAGGTCTACAGACGGTAGACATGTCCATTGGAGTGACGCTCAGCAAAGCCAACAACACGGACACCCGGAAGAAGAAGAAGCGTATGAAGAAGAGACCACTGAAGCCCCAGCATATACAACAGAACTCCGAAGGCTGTATCAGATTATGGAAAGAGTACGATCGCAGCAATTACTCACTGAACAGAGCAGCAGAGTACTTATGACTCAGTTGTTGGAAGAAGCGGGAGTTGACTCAGAGTACAGGGAAGGTCTCTTATTGATGGCAGAGACATATGGAGTTGTAGAAGCTGTGCGCACTGCCATTCAGAGGCCTTCAGTTCAATATGACCCACGAAGGTTCCAGACACGACCTCGCCCAGGTAAAAATATACAAATTCCCGTTACAGTTGCAGAAGAGCCGACTACTACACCTGAAACTATCAGAACAACCTCCCAGACAGCTAGCCAACAGCAACCAGCCACCCATGAGGAGTCCACCGAACCACTACCACCTACTCCCCCACCATCACCTCCTAGAAGAGAAACAGTAGAAACCACATCGACTAATCAATCCACCGACCCCACCTTCATCTTCCGTACTCCGATCTCCAGTGCCACCCTATTCTCTACCACTGATAATCCTATCTTCGAAGGCAACCCCAACACTACACAATCCGCCGAACCCCTCCTAGACCCTGCCCTAGGGCAACCATCCCCAACGCCCTCAGCCACGGGTCATCCTGACCCTAGATCCACATTCATGGGCTTCCCTGCTACCACGCAACCCTTTCAGCCCTCCTCAACTTTACGACCCCAACCCCCGATATCCCTCTCTCCATTTCTACAATCCCTCCAGGACATCTTTGCTAGGGCTTTTCAACCAGGCCCTCAACCATTCCCTGTCTTTTCAGCTCCTCACCCCACTTCACATCTATTCACCACTTCCACACACACACCACCTACCATACCAGTGTATATGGCAGGTCCCACACTAACACCCACTCCTGAAGGAATGGACATTTCACCACCCACGGGTTCACCTCCTCCCATTCCCCCTCCACCAATTACACCCACACACACAACTTTCGTAGACACATCATTCACTGTCTCCCTTCCCCACTTCCCTTCCCATGCATCTTCCACGGTAAACACCCCCCACTCATCTATAGGTAATGCATTGGACACCATGTTGGCTTGTATATCAAATTTAAGAACAGATTACATTCAGCTTCAGCAACAAAACGCACGCCTGCAAGAGCACTCAGCGACACTACAGCTCCACCTTGCGGTACTAGAAGAGGAGAACACTCGCCTCCACACACAGTTCCACACCCTCCAAGAAGCCCACAATATATTGGAAGTACAGCTACAGAACGTAGATCAGGAAGCAGTGCAGGTGGTAGAAGGTCACCTACGGACACAACTGGAACGCAACTCAAAACTTCAGCGAAATATGGCACTACTTAAACGCCATCTTGCGGCTGCTCAAGAAGAGAACAGACGTCTGCAAATACAAAATCAAGAGAACCTGGAGGCAGCGATTGAGAGCACACCGGGGGCACCCATTAGTCCATCCAAGTTTCAAGCAGTGACCCCCGATAACATAAAGATTATATTGGAAGATTATGCCATGTTGCTCGAAGCACATGATAAGCTATCGGAGGAGCTGGGACAACTAAAGCAGGAACACCAACAAGCACCAGCAGCTGCCCCTCCAACCACCCCCTCTGCAGCTTCGCTTCCCTCCGACACAGAGGCCATAAAAGATCTCCAGCAACAGGTAACTGAATTGCAGACACGCCTACTACAATATGAGAGGCCATCTTCCCCTCCGGAGGCTCCCACGGACGAAGAAGTTGTGCAAATTCCTGTGGAACAAACGTTTGATGAAGAATATGATCCGCAACCATTCCCAGGAGGCCAACAAACAGAAGAAGCGCAGGACACGTTCGAGGCACCACGGCCGCCATGGTTACGACGAGTGGAGGAAATAGGGACCTCGCATGAAGAGCGCACCGTAGTGCAAAATCAGGCTATGAGGGTCATAGAGGAGACTGTTTTACAATCAGATTACTTCAAGAACTTGTCATCGAGACGCCTGATCCTCTCATCGGAACTCCAGTACAGGCCATATTATATTCTCCTGGCTGATTATAATGCTGAAATACAAAGAGTCATGGGTCAGATTCCTACTTTTGCGACCCAATTTCAACCCGAAGACCTTCCTCCAGAGGTGCGAAAAGGCAAGATTCGTCAACCAACATGGCGGCAGAAACTTTTAGAGACTTATCCAGAAATGCTACGCACATGGAACAGCGCGCCGCTGCACCTCCTGTACAACCCATGCTACGGTCCAGTTCCCCGCCGCAGGTCGTGGAAGGCATTTAATATCAAGGTACAGAACAATGCGCAATGCAAGGAATGGCTGAACTACCCGTACATCGCGCCACCACAAGGACCACCATCGGTAGCATATATGATGGGAACCATTCGCCACTGGATGCCGCGCTTGAAGCCCATGCCAGATGTAGCAGCGCAAATGATGCTTAAAATCTTAGATATGATGCAAGTAGTGCTGAAGACCTTTAGAAATGCAGCCGCACCACAGGTACGTCTTCCGGGGTTTAGCAATGGAAATTATGACTTGGTGTATGACATGAGCACCACCCCCAATATCCGTGTGGCTTACGCTTGGCATGCACGCATCAAGTACCTCCCCGCCTGCTACAAACAGACCTTCGAAGAAATGTTCAGATCAGGTTTCTGGGAGTACCACTCGGAGATTTTCGCACCAAAGCCGACACATCTACTTCAACTGTTTGCTTGTGAACAAGCAATGTATTCAGAGTACTACACCACCCCGCAACCAGAAACCCCCGGTGCAATCAATTGGGAGGCATTGGAAGCCGATCTAGCAAGAGGCTTAAGGATAGGAGAACATGAACTGGCCACCAATGTCATCCAATATTACATCGACCACCCGCGAGAACAAAGGTCTGTCAGGGGCGACAGACGCTAGGAAGGGGGGAGTGTTGGCATACAAAGCAACAAAGGAGTCATGCACAATACGGCAACAAGGCCAGATCATTTTTTTCCCATAGATTATGTACAACTCAAGTGATTTTAATCACTACACAAACATTGTAAATCCCGTTTTTGGTAGAATAGACTCCATTTTGTGCAAGCCGAGGAGTCCTCGAGCTTGAGGAGTATTAGAAGTACCATCGTACCAATTTTCATAATTTTTAGACTTCGTTTGAGCCCTCAAATAAGCCCTGGAACCTAATTTTTAACTAGGCCGGACACTAGGTCTGGACAGGGCCAAAACTAGTCAAAAACTATAAAAAGAGCTAGAGAGCTCATTTTTGAGGGTAGATTGTAATTGAAACGAACTTGTAAGAGCATTTTCAAAGTAATCTAAAAGCTCCATTGATTCTCGCTCTTTGTCTTGCCGTGTGTGCGCGTGTGTGTGTGTATGTGTGTGCATGCTAGTGTGCTTCTCACTCACGCACTTGTGCCGCCACTTGCTCGAGGTCTTCATACCATCCTCACGTCTTCCCGGATTGACATTAAAGGAGGTGCTACTCATCATTGAGCTACAAAGGTGTTCTTTAATATTTCCTCAATTTTGATGATGGATGGTATTGGCGAAGGTAGAGAAGGCTTGTTAGATGAATGGAGTTCCCTCGTAGTCTCTTCAAAAACCTTGTCTATTTCCTACAAAACTTCATAATTTTCCATACCTGAGTCTTTTTCTTGGAGGACCCTTGCTTTTGTTTTCTTTTTCTGGGCTGTTCTTGATCCATTTCTTGCAACGCCAACACTCTAGCTTTTGGACTTGGGCTGAAAGATGGGTTTGCATTGAGTTCTTGATTTCCTTCTTCTCTTTGTTGTGAATCAAGTTTTAACTCTGGAGCATAGCTTGGGGTTTCTATTTCTGGTCCATGATTGTGCAGGGAAACATCTCCATGAAGTTGACCAAGATCACCTAGTGGAGTGGCATGAATCTGGGCAAAAGAGTTGATTTCAGAAAATAATCTATTTTCTTGAATTGGGTTATCCTCGGAAAATAAGTCGACTTCAAAAATTTGACCATTTTTAAGTAGACTATTTTTAAAAGTTTGGGCAACTTCAAGTTGACCATTTTCCAAAAATTGGTCTACTTTATGAACGAGATCAATTTTACAAAGTTGCTCAAATTTTTTAGTCACTTTCGCATCTTTTAAGTCGACTTCATGAACTTGACCATTTTTAAAAAATGGGTCAACTTCTTTAGGTGAAAAAAATCATCCAAATTGCCTAGGGACTTCACACATATTCAGGTCCTCTTTCTCAGATAAGTGCCATTGTGAGTGTACAGGAGAAGATTGGATACCTGGATATTTAAGAGTGTTGCTCTCTTCTCTTTCATTAGAGGAGTTTACCTGAGTAGTGGTATACATGCTTTCGACTTGAAATCTTGAGTTGGTAATAGGGGCCGATGTACATGTACACTTGCTGATGCCCAATTCGCTTGCATACCCTTGAGAAAATAGCAATCCCTTGCTTCATGGCTTGGTTTTCCACAAAATTGACACACCAACCTCTCCGGATAATCTAAAGAAGAATGTCCTCATTTCTTACATAAGGTGCACCAAATCGATGTTTTTACCTCTTTTTGGGTTCTAAGCTCCTCCAATTCTTATTGTAGCAAAGCTAGCACTTCATCCCTTCCTTGCCAAGCAACTTTTTCTTTTTGCAAGGTTTTTTGTAACTTCAAGGCTTCTAACTCTCTTCTTAGTTGTGCGAGAGGATCACTTGTGAATTCATCCGTACCTTCATGTTCTCTGAACTGTACTCTTGCTGCTTTGATCCTCGAGGCTGCAACTTCAAATTCTTCTAATGATGCATCAGCTTGTAGAAACTTTCTAAGCTTTTGCTGAGAAGTTTTTGGTAGAGCCTTCTCTACCCATTTCTTGACTAGAAAATCCCCAGGATTATGAGGAAGATGAGAAACTAACGACTTCACTCTGGTCATTAATTCAGAGAATGCCTCTCCCTTTTGTAGTTTAACATTTTCCAATTGATTAAGAATGCGTTCTGTGGAGTTACCTGAGGTAAACGTAGTTTGTGAAGGTGGTTTTGAGGGCATCCCAAGTGGTGAAGTGTGCTTCATCGTGTTGATTGTACCATCGATCCACAAGCCCTTCAAGAGTGGCTGGAAACAAGGCAAGCAAGACATTTTCTCGCTGATGTACATAGGGAAAGAAACCTCCTGACATGATCATCCGCATCCTGATGAGGGGCTGCCTTGAAGGAAGGAAATGTGATGTTGATCCGAGAGAGCAAGTTAGTCAAATCGTCTCCCATCACTGTGGCTTGTGGTCTTTGGTTGTCTGCCATGTGCGTTGAAGGAGGCGTTGAGTGCTGATCCGAGATGCCTCGCGATGATGATGCATCGGGAAATGGAAATGGAAGTGGTGGAGCTCTAAGAGGGATGTAGTGTAATCTTTTCCATTGATAACTCTTTATGGGAGTCTTTACGAAACTAAGGGATCCTTCCTTATGGCTGGAGTGAGTATGAGTCATTGACTATCGCTTTAATGCTCTTCATCAACTTGGTTCTTCTAAGGGCTGAACTTCTAACAAGTTCAAATTGCAACCAAGGTCCTACCAGGCATGCCAAAATGAGCACCTGTAGATCAATTTCTTGATCTATATGCTCAATGTGGTGTGTCCTGTTAAGTGCAAAATGCACAGTGGGTTGAAATTTGAAGAATTAATAGGGAAAAAAATAGCATATACAATGACTCACAATGAAATGAGAGAAAGAAGCTGAAATTATGAGTATAAAAAGCTCAAAAGAGGATTCTACAAACTTTGGGCAATCAGCAGGAGACATAATCATACACGTTCATTCTAAGTGCTGGACTTCGATTCTCTACACATACATGCTAAAAAATCTAGTCTTTCAACTAACTGCTCAAGAGAAGATTGGCTAATCATTGCTTGCCCACTACTCACTCAGAGTGCCAAGCTGGCTGATTCCAATTCTACCAAGTGGAGCACTAATGGTAAGCTAAGAGATCTACACACACAAAGGGAAGGCAAATCTTCAGTTGTGCATTCCTTCCTCGAGTCTCTCTGAGCTTGTCTGTATGCTTCTTCTGCTTCTCCTCTTGCTCGAAATCGAGGTAACTTGCCTTGTACTTGGCTTCTGCGTCTTGAAAAGCAAAACATAAAATACATTCTTTTAAGAGTGTATCAAAGTACCCCGCTACAAACATGCACTAAGAACAAGCTCTATAAAGATCACTGTTCTGAGATAGTCATAGCAGAGAAATGAAGTAGAGATATAATCAATGTGTATGTATTAGATCACATAGAAATACAATAAAATTGGCAATGTTCAATTGCACAATGTGAGGGTAGTGTAGGAACTATTGAATGAGCTCACTAATCACAAGGTATCCCTCTCAAAATGATCTCCTAGTCAGGCTCATACACGTGATTCTTTTTTATCTACTTTTATAGTTGAGATTGGAGCCAAACTTTGAATTCAAATTCAAATTCTCACCTAAAAGTAAGTCCTAAAATATAGGATTTATTTTGTCATCAGGTAACTCAAGATTTGATTCCATCTAACTCCTCGTGGAATGAGTGCATCTAGCTTATGCACTTTTACATGGGTAAAAGTAATTGAATATTACAAGGGAATGATCATATGTGACTATACAAAACACATGCTAATTATCCAAGTATGTAGGCTTGGATTGTCTTGCACCAACAACTTCCCCTCAAGCCTAACATGCTTGGTCTTCATTCCTCTTTGATTTCCTACAAACCAATCATCATCTTGAACCTGTTCATCTTAGTTCCATCCAAAGACTTTGTGTGTATATCTGCACATTGCAAATGAATTGATACATAGAAAAATTGAATGTCCTTGATAAGTAATTTCTATCTTACATAATGGTAGTGCACTTCAATGTGCTTAGTCCTTGCATGATATAGGATTAGTAGCCAAATGAAGTGAACTAGTGTTGTCTCCAAAAATCATTAGAGTATAAGAATGTAGCCCCAAATCTATATAGAGTAGTTTGAGCCACCTGGCCTCTTGTGTGGCATTAGGTAAGCCTTTATATTCTACCTCTGTGGATGACAATGCCACAGTTGGTTGCTCCTTTCATGACCATGATATTAGCTTAGATCCTGCAAAAGATAAGTACCCAAAAGTGCTCCTCCTATCATCCTTGGAGCCAACCCAATCTGCATCAGAATACATCTTGATATCCAAATCAGAAGTAAATGGATAAGACAACCCTTCATTTATGGTACCCCTCAAATATTTTAGGATCCTCTTGGTAGTTTCTAAGTGAGGTCTCTTGGTGCATGCATAAATTGGCTTAATGTACTTACTCTATAACATATGTCTACTCTTGTTAGGGTTGCATAATTGAGACTCCCAACAAGTTCTTGGTAACCTGTAACATCTTTAAGAAATTCTCCCTCATGAGAACTAAGTTTGTGATTGCGTTCCATGGGTGTACTTGCAATTTTAGTGTTTTCCATCTTGAATTTTATCAACATATCATGAATGTTCTTCCTTTAAGTAATAAACACACCATAATCTATGTATACAAGTTCTAATCCAAGAAAGTATGTTATCAAACCAAGATCATTGATTTCAAACTCTTCCATAATTTGAGATTAACCTGCTTGATGCCATTAGCATCATTCCTTGTAATAATTATGTCATCCACATAGAAACATAAGTAAATAACTTCTGAGTTGGTCTTCTTTATGAACAAAGAAGAATCTGATTTACTAACAAGAAATCCTTGATCCTGCAAATATGTAACAAGCCTATGGTTCCAAGCTCTAGGAGCTTGCGTTAGACCATAGTGTGCCTTCCTTAGTTTGCATACATAGCCTGGTTTGTCCTTATATTCATACCCTGGTGGTTGAGCCATGTACAGTTCTTCTGAGATCCATCCATTAAGGAATGCATTCTTAACATCTAACTAATATAGGTTCCAATTCTTAGAAGCAACAACACTTACCAAAACCCTAATTGTTGGCATCTTAGCCATAGGGGAAAAAGTTTCTTCATAATCCACTCCATGGGTTTGAGCAAACTCTTTTGGCACTAGCCTTGTTTTGTACTTGTTTATAGAACAATCTAAATTGTTCTTGATTTTATATATCCACCTAGATCCTATTACCTTCATGCTTGGCTTCTTGGAACCAAATCCCAAGTATTGTTTTCCTGAAGTGCATCAACTTCTTCTTGCATGGCTTCTCTCCATTATTTCTTCTCATTAGCTTCTTCAAATGAAGAAGGTTCTTCTATCACAGAGTCTTTAGTGATGTACACAAAATGCTTGGTGAGTAGTGATGTGTCATAGCCATACCTTATGGATTTTTTACTCTTCCTTTGAGATCTTCTAAGTGCTTGATTGGAGGACTCTGGAATGTCTTACAATTGTTTGAACTTGGACTTGCCTTTTGACTTCCAAGCCTTGAAGTCAGTCTTCTCTTCATCCTCTGAGTTGACATCTTCTGGTATTTGTTGGTCCTCTTGAGAAAGAGTTGGAAAATCACTTTCCAAATCATAAGGTAACTTGATCTTCCTGCAATCATGTTCAAACCATGAATTATTTTCATCAAACATCACACCCCTACTAACTGTAAAACTTTTGTTAGTGGGATTGTATAACCTATATCCCTTCTAGTTTTGGTCATAGCCAATGAATATTCACTTTTTAGCTTTTGGATCAAGCTTCCCTTTAATTTGTGAAGGAATATGTGCATAGGCAGTGCACCCAAAGATTTTACAATGGTCCAATGAGGGTCTCCTACCATTCCATGCCTCATAGGGTGTCATTCCATCCACGGATTTGGATGGATGCTTGTTAATCAAGTATGTGGCTGTGGAAACAACCTCTGCCCATAGGTAGTTTGGTAGTTTCTTTTCATACACATGATCCTACTGGCGAGAATTCTCCTTTCTTGCTTTCACCTGATTAAGCCTTTTTTGGCACTAAGTTGTTGGGGTTACACACCATTTGCTCTAATCTATCTAATAGTCCTTGGAAGTGAAATTATGGTTTTACTCACTTACTTTGGTTAAAGAGTTGATTAGCCTCGAACATAGTCTGAGCTAGTTCGACCATTTTGATGCATAACTTGGTTCTTTCTACCTCCAACTCTACTTTAGGGTAGGTATTGTCTAGCTATGGTGCATTGGGTCCTTCTCTTAGTTGTGCCTAATAAGCTTTGAACATCATGTCACACTCTCTACCTCTCTTTTTCCCTTTTTCACACACTCACTTTCTCACTCCCACCCCAAACACACTCACACCCTTAAGTACCCTCACGCACATTCATCCTCTCAAACGCAATTGCTCTTGTCTCTCTCTTCACTCACACATTCCCGTGACCCTCATACACATGCAAAGTCATTAGCAATCACAATATTTCATTATGTATATAGATTTAAGCTCATTTTAGAGATCCAAACACACCCACAACTAAGGACATATTCCCCTCTCCATAGGGGGTAGATGACCATGGAAAGCGATCCCCAACCATGATTTTTTGGCACAATATTCTCTATGGGTTTTATTCAAAAGGCCAGAAATGAAAGCATCATCACAAATATATGAGAACAATGAACTTTCGAATTCCTTGTGAGAGATGGAAGTGGCCATTTTGAAACCTCCACTCTCCTCATTTTCCTCTTATGTTCCTCATATTAATGAAAGGAAGAACAATCTTAATTAATTGAGAAACCATGCACTTGGGAGGAATATGGAAGCATGAACAGAGAAGAGCAATTTCACAGTTGATGCATTAAGACGAACAAAACTGTGTCTCAATATGTATGAGCATATAAAAATTTGTTTCTATAGCATCAAAACAAGTAACATTGGACAACCCTTTTTCATAACCATGCTAACAAAGAATCATCACTGGTTCCCTTTCCCTCTGAATTATAGCAATGTTTGATCATCATATACTCTTCTTCTCGTTCCCAAATTGACTATTCCTATCTTCTTCATTTCACATATGCCTTTCCATTGAACTCCATTTCCCAGGAGACCCATATGACCTGCATTTTCCCTTTGGACTTTTCACGACAATTCACTAGCCACCATTGCATACAGACCTACCTTCTTGCATAGATTTTGACCAACTGTTTTACATAACAAATACCTTCATATGCCTAAATCTAGCATGCAAATTAGCATACGAATTCATAGTACCTTTTCTATGATGTATCCTCTCTAGCGTATGTTGTAGAACATCAACTCCAACTATGACTAATCCATGAGGCCAATAGATATGTCTTTGCACACTACATAGTAGCATGGTGTTCAGGAGAATTGTTTGTCCCACGCCAGAACTCTTTTCCACTTAGCTTGGCCCAAGCAAGCTACTATGGTATGAGTAGGTTCCTTCAAAGCGTTTTGCATAATCTGAATTCCTATCTTCCTCAATTACAACCTTGGTAGCATTCAATGCATCAGTAACTTTATCCTTCTTTTCACCCACTCAAACTTCATTAGCACAATCGCCCTTGAGAATTGCAACACCCCTAATAACTTTGCAAGTCTCTCTTGAGCCTTTCCAATTACAACATGGCCCTCCACCCCTGCATTGCCTACTAACCTATGCACATGTGCACACCACCATTGAAAAGAAAACCCAAAACAACCCTTCTCGTCCTTGTCGATCTCTTTCTCTCCCCTTGGGGGATACCATTCAAATCCTTTTTAACAAGGAAACGGCATCCACTATCTCATGCTATAGTGATCCTCCTCTCGGCATACAACAATCCCCTCTGAGTCCTCCTCTTTGTTGCTATGCACTATTGGGAAGAAAGGTGGCATGGAAATGAAATCCTAGAATAATGAGATCTTTATCCTACTACAACACCTTCCCGTGAAAGTATGCAAGCCTCTATTTGCTCTAGGAGAATGATGCCAGAGGGATATCAACGGGCATGAAAAATGTTTATGCATGAGGAAGTTGAATGCCCATGTCAAGGTTTGTAGGTAATGGACTTAGGTTTGTATGGCTCTTCGTCATGTTGTCCTGGCTGAGAAGAAGGAAAACCGAACATGTTAGAGCAAAAAACAAGGCATACCTCCACACACACCCTCTCTATATCGCTCTTCTCGTAAGATTTTAAGGGCCCCCTTTTCTGAGAGGGCGGGCAACTACTACCCTGCCCCTCCTCGTCCTTCTCCTCCTTGCTATCTCCACATAAACTTCTTGCCCTTCAATTAATGGCCCCCAAAAAATGCCACCACAAGCTTTCAAAACACCAAGAAACATTGTTGCATCTCATAGGACTCCATTAATCATTTTTCAAACTAGGTAAAAATCTCATTACCAAGTTCGTGCTGAGCATAGCCACCTAGCAGCACATTCCATGTGACAACATTCGAATCCGAAAGTTTATCAAAAATTTGTTGAGCCATTACAAGTAAACTACGCTTGAGGTGCATATCTATCACAGTATTTGCCACCATCTTATTTTTGTTTAGAAGGCCCTGTTCTTCCACCTCTTCATGTATCTTTCTTCCAAAATCAACATACTCTAAGCTAGCACAAGCTTTCAAATTGCATTTGTATGTAACTAATTTAGGACATGACCTCATTCTCCATAAGTTTAAAATTAGTGCATTAACAACATGCTTGTAGCTAGCCAATCCAGCAATCATGGTAGTCCAAGTTGTGACATCCCTCATCATAAGGCTTTCAAACACTTCTTGTACTTCTACATGGGCATCATATTTCATATACATATCTATGAGTGCATTTCCTTTTGTCATCTCTTTTGCCAACAAACCCTCGCCTTAAACCTGAAAATGTATCAGTCTTCCTCTTTCAAGCATGCATGCACTACCACAAGCTTTGAGAATACAGATAAACATGAACATATTTGGTGAGAATACCTCAACTTGCACCCAATCAAAGCATCTAAAAACCTAATCACAAAAACCTTGTTGAGCATACCTAGAGATCAATACAGCCCATGCAACTATGTTCCTAGCTAGCATCTTATCAAAAACATCTTGTGCTTTTGCAAAAAACACACAGACCTTACAGGCATATCAAGAAGAGTATTCTGAACAAATACTTTAGTTTTAAAGCCTTCTATTACAATTTCTTCATGTACTTCCCTGCCTCTTTTAAGTGCACCCATCTTCCCACATGCTTTAAGTCTCATTTGATTGTAGTTTAATTCCATTAACAACCATCTTCCCATGCAAAATACCTGCAATCAAACATTCGATCTGCAAAATGGAAGCTTGTTAGTGCACCAAAATTCAACCATTTATATAGCTAAGAAAAGGTAGCTGTAGCTCAGTGATGAGTAGCACCTCCTTTAATGTCAATCCGGGAAGACTTGAGGATGGTATGATGACCTCGAGCAAGTGAAGGCACAAGTGTGTGAGTGAGAAGCACACTAACATGCACACACATACACACACACACGCGCACACAAGGTAAGACAAAGAGTGAGAAGCAATGGAGTTTTTTAGATTACTTCCAAAAAGCTCATACAAGTTCAAATCAATTACAAGCTAACCTCACAAATGAGCTCTCTAGCTCTATTTATAGTTTTTGACTAGGTTTTGGCCGTGTCCAGACCTAGTGTCCGGTCTAGTTAAAAATTAGGTTCTAGGGCCTATTTGAAGACTCAAACGAAGTCTAAAAATTATGAAAATTGGTAGGTAGCTACTTCAAATGCTCCTCAAGCTCAAGGACTCCTTGGCTTGCACAAAATGGAGCTACAAAAATATGAAATGGTATCTACAATGGCTTTTAGTGATGAAAATCACTATTGTTGTAGGGATTTCTTCTAATGATTTGACATACACATCTTCGAGCTCCCTACTTGCTCCTTCTCCTTGTGTGTCCACCTCTTTGATATGCTTTAGTTTCCTGAAAAAATAATGGCCTACTTGCCAGATCGTTGTTGACTACTCTGTCTGCTTGTGCCTTCTCTTCGCTCTGACTCCCTTCGTAAGCTTCCTTGCCTTGTGAGTCCTTCAGTTCCTTGACTACTGCTAACACCCCCCCCCTCTCTCGCGTCTGTCGTCTCTGATAGACCCTTGTTGAGTGGGTCGTTGGATGTAGTACTCCACAACGTCTGTGGCTAAATGATGTTATGTAATTCTCAACCCTTTGGCCAAGTCTGTAAGTAGAGCATCCCAATCTACCGGCACGGGAACCTCTGGATGTGGTATACGTAACTTTTCTGAATGGAGAGATTGTTCCACTGCAAACAATTGCAATAAATGTGATGGTCTGGGAATGAATATCTCTGAATGATATTCCCAGAACCCCGTGACAAACATTTCTTCAAACGTCTGTTTGAAGTAGACAGGTAGATACTTTATACGCACATGCCATGCATATACGACATTAATAGATGGTGTGGTGCTCATGTCGTAGACAAGGTCCTGATTACCTTCATTAAATCCGAGAGCTGACAGATGAGGTTCCTTCACATTCTTGAAGGTCCTGAAGGTGACCAACATGAGCTCAAAAATTTTGAGGCACATTTGGGCCATGACATCTGGTACGTTTTTGAACCTGACCCCCCAATGCCAAATTGTCGAAATCATATATCCTATGGTATGTTGGCCTTTAGGTGGTGCTAAGTAGACATAATTGAGCCATTTCTTACATCCTTTGGCTGTAAGCACAGTTTTTGTGTATTCCGGCCAAGACCTCCTTCGAAAGACAGGGCAGTAGCATGGGTTGTATTTGATATACAAAGGCATGTTATTCCACGTCCTTACCATCTCCGGGTAGGTTTCAAGCAGGCGGATCCTCCAAGTAGGTTGACGTATATTCCCCTGCTGGGCACTTGCAGGGATGTCATCCGGTGCAAACTGTGTTGCTGAGGTTGGTTCTTTTGATGTGTGGTGCTTGATTTCAGCATTGTAATCCGCCATTAAGACACATAATGGATCATACAAATCATCGGATGTGCCGATCCACCTATGATGGGAGAGATTTCTAAAGTAATTCGATTTTATGATGACCTCTTCCAATCGAGACATTGATGCAATCTGTACTGCGACCCTCTCATCATGGGTTGTGGCCACTTTCTCTAACCTCTGCATCCATTCAGGCGCCTCGATCTCAATGGTGTCCATGCCCTCTTCTGTTTGCTTGCCCCCTGGTGCAGGCATGGGAACATATGGGTCTTCAAAGGTTTCCTCTACTTCAATTGGCACTAAGTCTTCAGGTTTGGGTTCTACAAGGGGAGAGGGTTGACGCTCGTATTGCATGACTTTATTTCGTAATTCTTCTAGTTCTGCTCTGAGTTTTGCGACTTCTTCAGACGTTTCGGCGGCCGTCGTGATTTTGCTTGGTGACTCATGCTGGGTTGCCAACTGTTTTAATAGATCATCTTTTTCTCTTTCTAATGCTGCATGGGCTTCTAGGAGTCGGCATGGGTTTCCAACATAATTTGCATGTTTTCTGAGGGGATGGCCTTGAACTTCTCAGGGTCGATTTCCTGTGGGGAACCCTCCATTGCTGCTTCCAAGTTTTCTTCATTCTGTTTGTGTAGTCGTTTATTTTCCTCGAGTGCTGTAGACATGTGTTTGCGTAAGAGGGCCAGGTTGCGTCGAAGCTTGAGATTCTCTGTTATTTGGGCGTGTAGCAGATCATCCATTTGTTGTTTTTCTTCTGCATCTGACTGGGGTGGATTGGCTACTAACTGCTCATGTTGTTCCTGTAAAGTGACATACTGTTGTTGTAGTAGCCGCTTTTCCCTTTCTAGATCAATGAATCATGCTTGAAGTTCTTCATGGCTTCGGAAGAGTCTCGTATGTTGGTTATCAAGATGCTGGTAGTGCTGTTGCAGTTGAGACATACACTGATACATATTATTAAATACATTATTAATAAGGGTGGATGCGGGAAGGGTGTTGAATGCAGAAGGGAAGGGAAAAGGGAATGGGAGCATGTATGCTGTGCTTGAAAAGGGTGAAGTGGGTGGTGGGGGAATGGGAGATGGTGGGTGTATGGGGGGAGGGAGAGGTGCGGAGGTGGGTGATATGTCCATAAAATCAAAAGTGGATGCAGTAGTGGGAGTGATTGTGAACATGGGAATTGTGGGTGCACTAATAGTGGTGAAAGTGTACAGTGGTGTGTGCAATTGTGAATATGAACCGCCAGGAAATGTGAGCGGGGGAACGGGGTTTTCCGTGGTTACAGTGTCCGTGGTAGTGTATACAAGAGAGGTGGAGATAGGGTGTGTGGGTTGTGTGGGTTGACTGATGGTCTGTGCTTCGGTATGGGCAGTGGACTCTGAGGCGGTGACAGTAGTGGTTACACTGGTAGTGGGAGGTGAATGTGGTGGAGTGGGAGGTGGGGGTGGCAAAGGGGGTGGCGGAGGTGCACTTGATGTATGGGCTTCCTCAGTGTCATGAACGGTGTGTGCTTTGCTCGTGGTTGTAGATGTGGTGCCTTGTGGTTCTGATACTAATACATTCATTTGTTTTCTCGCCCGAGGGGGGCATCTTCCGTATCGTTGTTTTGATCTTCGTGAGTGTGCGAGAGCGGTATGCACCGTCTCAGGTACTCCTAAAGCATCAGATATCATGTCAAGTGTGGTGCGGTATGCTCGTCTACACCTTCCTCCTCAAGGATTTGGTTCATGAGGGCTTTTCCTGCTGCTAGGGACAGTCTATGTTGCTCTTGAACTCTGTTGATGGTATCATAGAGCTTTTTCAAT
The DNA here is from genome assembly GCA_020310875.1 of Ceratopteris richardii. NCBI lineage: Eukaryota > Viridiplantae > Streptophyta > Polypodiopsida > Polypodiales > Pteridaceae > Ceratopteris > Ceratopteris richardii. The sequence goes on from CM035419.1 coordinate 7,983,981, forward strand.
TCCTTTGTATAAGCCGGGGCACCCTCGAGTACTTGCAGAGCTTCCTGATCATATTCATGCTCTTCTTCCTCTGATTGTCCACCTCGTTCCTCCTCTTGTTCTTCTTCTTCTTCATCCTCCACTTTGACGACCTCTGGTTGTCTAGGATGGGGTTGGTCTGTAGCAGTTTGTTGTCCACTAGCTTGCTCTGCCTCGACTTCCGCGTTAACAACCTCGATTATTCTGGCTACCTCCTCATCAGTTAGGTCTTCTAATGTGAATCCATGAGGAAACTCTAGGTCGGTTGGTACAGGTGGAAACACTAGATTCGGTCCATCAGTGCTGTGTCTTGGTAATCTGATAGTGAAGGGTTGTACACGCCTTGGAAGTCGTGGAGTTGTCTCTGGTGTCAATGTCGCACCGCGGGCTTGTGCACAGGGCATTTGAACTGCGCCTCTCATTTTCTTTGATGGAGGCCTTGCGGTTGATAGTCTACGTTGAAATTCTTGTACCCTAGTCCAAATCAATGCCCTTTGAACTGGCACATCATAAGCCAAACATCTATACACAATCTTGGTGAGGGCACATCATCCATACAATACCGACTTTTTCTTTTTATACCATCGCTGATGTGCCAAGTGGATTTGGTCAATAATCCAATGCAGCATGTTGATTGTCAAATTGAAGGCATCTGCTAAGTATAGACTGAACTATATCTTCTTAGGTGGCATTGTGAACCTCTCTTGAGCGGGAAATGCAAAATGCTGCATGACCATTCGCAAGTGAATGGCAATTGTAGGTGTCATTGCCACCATGTCCTTTAATTTCATCAGATTCCTGTTCTTCATATTGTCGGGGACCATAGTCTCTTTCTCCGTAGGAATGTGCATACCTTTCATGTCGAGGGCTTCCCTCACCAAGTTGTTCGTCAATCTGAACCGCTTCAGCTCATTGCCCCTTGTGAGTGATGGGAGGACAAAGGTGTTGTAGCTCTTTTTCTCTTTGCTCGGAGTTAGAGTGCTAATTAAGTAGGAACACCGTAGAAAGTCTGGTTTGGGTAACTGAGCCTTGAAGTAGTCGTATAGTCCAGCATTTTTCCAGATGGCTTTCAGACCTTCATCATTTTGGATCCTCTCGAATTCCTTGGTGAAAAAATGATATCTGCCCCATCGCCCGTTGAACTCTATCTCGGCCTCCCACATATAAGTGCCTTCACCTAGAGATCCGGCCACATCACTGAACCAATGTGAGTTTTTGCTGACCGGCATTGTGTGCCCTTGTGGAGGATTCTGAATCGGTGTGGCGTGTAATGCCCTCAATGCCACCGGGCATTCCTTCAATTCCTCTTCAATGGGAAGACTTTCAATGTCCATGACTTGGGGGCTGGTGCCTACCTGGGAGCTAGTTCCTGCCGTATCTGCCATGTTACTTCTTGCCTCCTGACTCTGTGAGAATATAGAAACATGTGTTAACATTGTAAAGGACAAGATAGAACCGTTTTTGTCCCCATTACAACATTAACATGAGGTTCGGGAGAGATTAGTAGGTTATTAAGTGCTCGGTGCTTGTGTGTGTAGTTAGGAATTGGGTAGACCTAGGAGCTAAGTGGAATGATGTAGTGTGAGAGTGACGTAGTTAGTAGGTGGGCATGGATTTACAACTGGGGTCCGGGGGTTTATTACAAGTTTTAGGCTGCCAAATACAGTGGATGGGTTTTGATCTTGATTTTGTGGAGACTCTAGAGAGCTTTATAGGAGTATCTGCTTGAAAAAATGAGGCTTTTTAGGGACCCATTTACAAGTGATTCTACTTGTGCTCATGGAAGAATATGTGTCCGTGCGTGATGTATAAGAATGAGTAAAACATGTTGTACCGGGTGTGGCCTCGGTGTAGCTATTTGAGCCCGCAAGCAAGCCTTAGGCACCCAGATTTGTCGTGATCGTGGGCTGGCCTTCATCGACTTCTTGGGGACCCAAGTAGACTTTACTTTCGCAGAAGAATTTATGAAAGACTTTATATTAGTGTCCTGTTGTTGATTACTAATAAGAGGTTTTGGCCGTGGGGTTGGCGTGGTCGCAACAGGGTGTTCGACTTTCCGCACCCACACTTGTTTCAACGGTTGAGACATTCTACTTCGCATGTTTTTTTGGCCTCCAGTATAGGTAGTACTCTGCTCCTTTTGTAGTTGATCTGCCTTTGGTTGCTGCATCCCTCTGGCCTTTGGAAAAGAAGGGAGTTCCGTCTTATCCTTGACTCCGTTGTTGAGACAATCCTCTTTCTGCATCATACAGTTTTGGACAGGAATAGCATTGTCAACTTCATGTGCACCCCTGGAAGGACCAGGAGTTTGTGCCTTACCTAGTTCCTTGAGTGCCTCATTCTCCAATTCAACTGTAATTTGACTATGATTTACCCATACCTGAAGAAGTCCACTTCTTAGGTTTAGGTTGACTGCATGATCATAGATCTAGTCTTGACCCAAGACAAGAGGCTCAATGAGGTCCTCATCTTGACACACTAGTACTTTGACAGTCATTACTTCGTCTTGAATGTAGAGGGGAAGTTCCACCTTGCCCATGCAAGGGGTTTCCACACCTCCCAATCCTATGAGATATGCTTCTATAGGATTGACAGTTAATTTCAACTCTTGACAGTAAGAAAATTTAACAGCACTAGTGGCTGTAGCTGAGTCAATCAAGGCTCTTACAGTCTTTGCACCCTTTCCTTGTCCTATCTCTAAGGTTATAAAAGGACGTCGATCAATTATCCTATGAGAGCTAATACCTGAAACTTCACACATAGCCACATGATATCCTTGATCTGCATATGCATCTGTCCTAGGTTGCTCTCTACCCTGTCTTCTCAACTTCATTCTCCGGATGTGTTCCAATGCTTCTGCTTGAGCTTCTTCTCGAATTCGTTTTTCTTCTTCTTTGCGTTTCTTAGCAATGTTGAGTCGACTTAGCATCTCTTCCGTCAGAGGTTCCTGATATAACTTGACTCTGCATCCGCTTATGTAGCTCGGGAGAATATCGCCTTCTAATGTGGCTAGTTGCACTGCTCCACTTGTTGAGATTCTATTGATGATCATGGGTCCGTAGCCTCTCTTCTCTAGTTTCCTCGCATGTTGTTTCAAAGTGTAGACTAGTACTGGGTTGCCTGCCTTCAAACCTTTATCCTTAATGTGGGCATCAAAGTATGCCTTCTGTCGTTTCTTAGCTGGATATATCCCTGCAGCCGCCCTCAGTCGTGTTTCTCCTAATCGTTCAAGGTCAAAAAGTCTAGAGGAGAGTTCATGACCCATCCATTCATGCTCTTGTGCTACTTTCAATGTAGGTATTAAGAAGTCCAACGGTAGCACTGCATTTTGGCCAAATACCATCTAAAAGGGGGTGGCTTGGAGTACCGTTTTGTAGGCGACTCGGTATGCCCAAACAACACGGTGTAGCTGTTTGTCCCAATCAAAGCGTTTATTGTTCACTAATTTCGTCAGTACATTGCATAAGATCTTATTTTTGCTCTCAGCCTGGCCATTAGCTTGGGGGTGATAGGGGCAGACTTCTTATGTACTACCAAGAATTCTTGGAGCAGATTTTTTTCAATAACTTCATTCAAGAAGTGAGTGCCTCTGTCACTGACTAGCTCTATAGGTAACCCGTATCTGGTGAACACATTCTCAAATAAGAACTTAGCTGTTGTTTGAGCATCATTCTTCGTTGTGGCTTTTACCTCTACCCATTTGGTTAGATAGTCCGTGGCAACAATGATATACTCAGCATGGGAACCCTTAGCTGGGGGATTAATAGGACCTACAAAGTCTATTCCCCACTTAGAGAATGCACGTTCACCTATCATAGGTTTCAGTGGCATCTCATCTTTGCGTATAGGACACTGAGTTCTCTGGCAAACATCACACCGTTTCACATAGGTATGTGCATTCATGTGAAGGGTAGGCCACCACAAGCCTGCAAATAGGATCGCCTTAATCACTCGGTCTGGTCCAAAATGTCCTCCTGCTACACCTTGATGAGCAGTTTCCAAGATCTTGAGATATTCACTCTCATGGACGCATAGTCTGAGGTAACCATCTTTACCACGTTTGTATAGATTATCACCAATGAGTGAGTAATCTAGGGCTTCTTGTTCTAAACTCCTTTTCCTAGCCAGATTCATGTCTGGAGGGAATGTTTTCGTCCTCAGGAAGGATACTAGTGGTTCACTCCAATCTGGCACTATGGACACTTGATAAAGAGTGGCATGTTCCACAGGTGGTTTAGTGCAGCAGATTGGGCATTCCTTGCACAACTTTTGGACATCAGCTTCCATAGTCGGCCAATGCACTCCGAGTCTCCTTAGTGTCTGTAGGGTTCGTTGCTTTGAGTAGTGTTGCTCTAATGCACCTACATGTGCTAATTGCAACCATTTAGCGTACTCATCCTCTTCCACACAACAAGCCAAGATCCCTTGATCTGTGTGCTTGTACATACTTCTTGCCATGATGTGATACTTTTGGGCTTTTACTACCTCTCTATCCTGTGTGTTTATTATTGGGTGGTTAGGCCCGTATGTCAATACTGGCACTAATGGCTTAGCCCACTGCGGCACCACTTCCAAATTAAACAAGTAAGCATCAGGAAGGTCATCTGACACTCCTTGTGGGGCTTCTCCAGATGTGAGCCTAGAGAGATGGTCTGCTCTCAAGTGAGTCTTCCCTTTCCTTACCACAACCTCGAAATCATATTCCATTAGCAAGAGAAACCATCTTACTAATCTACCTGTATTGCATGGCTTGTTCACGAGATATAGCAGTGCCTGATGGTCAGTAAAAAATTTAAACTTATTTGCAAGCAAGTAATGTCTAAACATTTTAACCGCATATACCATGCCTAGTCCTTCTCTCTCAGTAGTGGTATAATTTCATTTAGCTGCATTCAATTTTCTACTAGCATAGGCAATTGGAAGATCCATATTACCTTCACCGGTAGGTTGCGCGAGTACACACCCAATAGCATAATTGGATGCATCTACATGAACATGGAAAGGCTTATTCCAATGTGGTGTGGTCAAGATTGGTGCTGAACATAATCGCCGTTTAAGCTCATTGAAGGAAGTCTCACATTCATCAGTCCACTCAAAGTTAGTCAAAAGTCCATACAGAGGCTTTGCTATGATGGCATACATGTGTATAAACCATCGGTAATAACCACAATGCCCCATGAAAGCTTGTACTTCCTTGACATTCTTTGGCCTAGGTAGCTCCGCTATGGCTCTCACTTTCTCTTCATCAGTGGATATGCCATTCTTTGACACTATGTGTCCTAGAATCTTGCCTTGCCTGACCATAAAGACACACTTTTCTGGGTTCAGGCAGACTTGATATTCTCTACATTTGTCAAAGATTTGTCTGAGTTCAGGAATATGGGTTTGTCTAATGTTGGAATGAGCACAAAGATCATCAACATAGACTTCTAAGTTCTTCCTCAGGAACTCTTTAAATACATGGCACATCAGCCTCTGGAAGGTAGCGGGTGCATTGGTAAGCCCAAATGGCATTACTCTAAAGGCAAATATGCCCCATTCAGTGGCAAAAGCCGTCTTATGCTGATCTTCTGGAGCTATGGCTACTTGATTGTAGCCCGAAAATCCATCAAGGAAGCTGTACACTTCCTTGCCTGCTACTCTTTTTAAGAGATGCTATGTGATAGGAAGCGGATAGTTATCTCGAATTGTGGCTGCATTGACCTTCTTCAAGTTAATGCATACACGCAGCTTTCCATTTTTCTTGGGCACCACTACGATGGGGGATACCCACTCAGTGTGCTCAATTTCATAGATGAATCCAGCTTCAACCAGTCTATCTATCTCCTCTTTGATCTTAGCAGCATAATTATCATTATATGTGTATGGCTTTTGCTTAGAAGGTTTGGCATCTGAGGTCATGGGGATAGTGTGTGAGCATATGTCAGGGTCCACACTTTTCAAATCCATGTAACTCCAAGCGAATACATCTCTATATTCTCTTAGCAAGGCTATCAATTCGTGCTCTTCGTCTTCCGTCAGGTCATGGCCTATGTACGTGCATCTCTCTTCTCCTTCTTCCATGGCTACCACTATTTTCTTGGTGGTTTCTTTGTTATCATAGGCCTCCCCTGATTGTGCCTCTCATTTAGGCATTCTGATCATGACTCTCGTGTCATCTATCTCATACTTCTTAAAATTTTTCGGGACCTCAAACAAAGATTCTTCCTCTTCTGGTGTGACTTCTCTCTTCTTTCTTTTCTTTCCTTGTTCCTTTGGGGTCACATGTGTGGCTAGCCTTACATCATTTGTAAGCTCTCCGTGCCTCTGGGGTTGAAATTCTACTTCATAGAAGTATTCTTCATCTGATGCAAAAGGTGGGTCCATAATGATTGACTCTAGATCGAAGTCACTTGCATCCTCAAATGCATCAGGGCTAGGTTCACACTCTTCTAACATTGCCTCTCCCATGATTGGCTCTATGGAGAAGACTAAAATGTCATAGCCATCTTCATCACAGTGAGGTGTCCATTGTTCTTCATTGATGGCTACATCCATTGTTGCTAGGATTTCTGCCCAGCCGTGGGGTTGAAATTCTTCGTCAGGAAAGACTACAGGTGCATAGGCTGGGTCTTGAATTGATCTATGTGTTTCTTTTGCACCTATCTCTCTGGCTTTTTCTCTCTTTTCTTCTTCTACTGCTACTTTGCACATCCATAAGTGGGTGTCTTCATGCATCCATGAGGATCCTGATCCTATGGAATGCATCGATTCCGTATCATCTTTGGCTCTATGGATGGGATTCTGTTGGATAGGAGGGACATCTCTATGAGAGTAATCTTTGAGATTCACTTTGGTCGTAACACCTAAGTGTTGCAAGTACAAGGTATTGGTTCCCCAGTCCTATACCACTTGCAACTGTTGCATAAAGGGTCGTCCTAAGATCATTTCATAGGCATGATTTTTGCTAAAATCACATATAGCAAATGTATGCTCGAACTCAACACCACGTGGTGAGAGTTATTCCTTCTAACAACCCTAAGGGTCTCTCTATGTGACCATCAACCATTTGCAATTTCATCCTCGTAGGCCTGAGTGCTGGCTTGCCCCAACGCTTCCATAGGGAAGTGGTAGCAATTGCAACTCCTGCACCTGAGTCTAGAATGGCCTTGGTGGTGTATCCTTGATGGGTGATAGGAAGATATGTGTTTCCCTCTTCGCCCTCACTCATGTCTCCTATTTTGTCCAAGGGTATTTCTGGCACTGTTCTCTGGGATCCTACCTGGGAACGAGGTTTTGCTATCTTTGGTACTTGTTTGGCTACATGTTTCCATAGCTCTGGCCTTACTTTGAGTAGCTCTTCTAAGGTGAGGTTGCACTGTACTTTAGTGTTTTTAACTACCTCTGTGTTCCTAGGTATGACTGAGTCCTCATTTCGTACCATGACCGTGGGTGCTCTCATACAAGTAGACTTAGCTTCCCATGGGCCTGTGAAGTGGGGTAATTCTTGTAGAGAGTTAGACTCAAAGTCTAATCTTTCCTAAGATTGGGTGCTCTCTTGCTCCTCATAAATGGATGGGATGTCTTGTGGGAATTGGTCGTGTGCATCATCCACAAGTTCAATGGGAGGAGGGACTTCACTTTCTTTAGCCCATTTGTCTTCTTGAATCTCTTGTAGGAATTCTGGTGTGAACCGTTTCATAGAAGATGATGTGTCTGACTCCGTAGAGTTAGGCACATAGGCTTCCTGTGCAAGAAGACCTACTCTTTCACTTGCCTTGTCCTTGTGTTGAGAGGCGGGTTCCTTTTCTGATTGTACAATTAGCCTCTCTATTCTCACTTGTCCTTCAAAGTGCAGCTGCGTCTTGGCTGAGCTAGATATGTTAAAGAGGAGGTTGGCTTCAAACATGGTTTGAGCCAACTCCACCATCTTAGCACAAATTTTAGTTCGTTCAAGCTCTAATTCTGCTCTAGGGTAGCACTTTCCATGATCAGTTACGTTTGGCCCATCTTGGATTCTGGCCTGGTATGCTTTAAGCATCATGTTTAGGTCCTCGGGAGTGGGATCTGCTAGGACTAATCCTACTCTAGGGGGTGGTGGGATTTGGTGAGGCGGGTTGGAAGGTGGCGGGTCGGATGGAGTTGGGAATGGTGGAGGTGGGGTAGTGTGAGAGGGAGTTTGAGATGTGAGTTCGGTTATCCTGGCTCTCGTTTCTCTTAGGCTTTCCTCAAGTTCACTCATTTTCTTTGCCCATTGCCTTTTCATTCTTTCACGACTATCTCTCCAGGCTCTAGTTCTTTTCTTGGTTATACTCTCAGTTTCACTCACCTCGGAGCTCTTTTCCTGACCTATACCTTGCTTTTGCTGCAGTGCTTGGGCTCTCGTGATCACTTGCATTGATGTAGTGGACGTCACACTTCCTGTGGAGTCTACAACTAACCCTACGACATTGATAGGAGTGATTTTCGGCATATTATTAGGATTCTTTGGGCAATCTCGTAAGAGATGCTCCTTCCCACACTCTTGGCAATAGCCCTGGCTCGTCACTGGCTCGGGGTTGTGTAGGTGGAGGCAAGGGACAATCACGAACGAGATGATCTCCCTGACATCTGTAGCATGGTCCTCTAGGAAATGGGGGTCTTACTTGCCTAGGTTGAGGTCTAGAGTTGGGGTTTGCGTACATGACATTAGCATACTCTGGCTCCCAATTAGGTTCACTCGGTTCCTCACTGTAGTAGGACTCACCATGTTCAGGAGACTGCATGTAGTAAGCTTGGGGACTATCAACATGCGTAGAATCAAAGCTATGGTCACTGGGATCACTTTCTGAAATTAATGGTGTTACTGGGACTATAGCTCTATTCAGGTTTTCTTCTGCAGCTGCATACTTTACCGGAATCACATTAGTAGGAGCAGGTGGTTGTTGTGCTAGCACTGGCTGAGGTCTCAGTTGGGCCTGATATTGCGGTTGGTAATTTTGCTGAGGCCTAGTATACTGTTGTGGTGGGTATTGACTCTGGCATCTGCCTTGTTGAGGGTATGGATGAGGGTAGGTTTGCCTAACCGCTTGCTTATTGTATGGGTAGTCTTGTGCTGTGTGATTTGTGTATCTTTGTTCTATGGTGCAGTACTGGCTACTAGGATTTACTTGGGGTTGAGCCATAATGGGACATACATTCGCCATATGGTCACCTCCACAAGTATAACATCTTTTCACAGGGGAAAATCTTGGGATCTGTTTGCTAGTGACACCTAATTTTTGAGCTACTTTCTCTGCTAATTCCTCAATAGATGTGGATTGTGTGAAAGAGAGGCTAGAAGAACTATCAGTATCTTTATAGATTTTTGAAAGCTCTAATTCCTCCCCTAGGTTATCCTCGATGTCAATGCACATGCGTACACACTCTTCTATGGTCCTAGGGTCCTTCAAGTACACATATGATGTCAATTTGGTACTTAGCAATCCATCCAACAATAAAGCCACTTGCTTAGCTGGTGTGGGTAACTCAGGGACAGGGCATCTCTCTAGGTATTGCCTAAATCTTCTTCCGACAAGTCTCACGATTTCTTGAGGGGTTTGCTTGAAGCTGTGAATCAGTGAGGAAGTGTTATGTCTTATGCCACTTTTAGAGAATTCGATAATGAATGCCTCTAGAAGTTGGTCTATGCTCTTGAACTGCCTCTCGTTTAGTGGCTGAAACCATGTCAGGGCGGTATTCCTAAGGGTTAGACCAAAGGCATTGTACTGCGTGAACAGATCTTCAACTTGTTCAGCTCTCAAGACTTGCCTAAACTCAGCCACATGATCGTATGGATCTCCAGTGCCATCGAAGTAGTTCTTCATGGACTTAACTAGCTGAGTCGGTCTCAAAGTCCTTGTGTGCTCTCTAGGTCTTGGTAGAGGGAACTCATCTACAGTTCTTTGATTCCTTGGAGCTCTAAGTACCTCAGGTTCCACTCTATTTGTTTCTGTTCTCGTTCTTTCTCTGCCCCCTGGGTTGGCAAAGCTTACTTCTGGCCTATCTCTACTTCTGTCTCTTTGAGCTCCATGAGCTTGGGATGCTCCAGCTCCAGGGTGACCATAGGACACATTCGATCTTGGTTGGGGGAAAATGAATTCACCCTTCCAAGTGTAAGCATGCCTGTCATGTTCTGTAACCACAAAGATCCTCTCTAAAGCGTGATGTAAGTAGGTCACTTTGCCAGGGCTATCATGATCTTTGAACTCATAGATCATGATTGACCCTACATCATTTGGCCTATCAGATTTATACCTCCAAAAGGCTTCATTGGTTTCTTGGTTTAGGAGCAACTCTATGCTCTTATTATCATGGGGAATCCACTCTGGTGTGATAATCCTAGTGAGAACCGATTTGCCTCGAGGGGTTCTAGGTTCTATACCCATGTTTCCTTGCTCTAGGTCACCTATGTCCGTTTCTGGGATCACATTTCCGAATTCGTCTGTCCTATCTGGGTGACTGGGGACTACATATATGGTTCCCTCTTTGTCTAGGTATGCTCCATTTTCAAACTTGACAGCTGGGTGTTCTAGTCCAATGGATTGGTCAGGGTTTTTAATCTGGACCATGGATCTTCCTAGGCCATCCTCATAGATGCTAGCACCTAATCGGTTGGTCCTAAGGTATTCTAGCTGCATCTTGTAGGGGCCTTCCACCCTATACAGATATGGCACACCTGAACTTCCTGTAGGTCTGTCCATACCTTGAGACATCTCTGATTCACTAGTCTCAGAGCTAGGGTAATGCGAGTGGTGGCTCAACTGCTGGGCCCAAGACCTAGCAGTATGATTAACACTAGCCTCTGAAGACCTAAGACTTTGTCTTTCTCTTACTAGATGTCGTCCTGATCTAAGGTTCATATGCCTATTTAAGTAGACCAATTTTTGCCCAAAGTACAACCTCGTTGCCGATCAATTGGTGTCAGTCACTTGAGTCTTTTTTAGTGTGTTATTGTGTTTATGATCTTATCTGATATCGCGTCGTCAAGAATATTTGATTTGATTTTCCGCACTTAATTTGATCGTTCCACGTTAAGTTCTTTTCCTTTAAAGTTATCGGTCACACACATGTTATCTCTTGAACTTGATTTCTTAGATAGTCTTTGACTTGTCACGTGCCTATCGTTGTCCTGACTTACTCCTAGCACTACTCGAACTTAGCATAAGCTAGGTATTGACAAAGGGAGTTGAGAATATTCCGACCTTTCTTGCTGATCCCTTGTTCTTTAGTGCTCGAGAACCCGATTCTCAAGCTTGCAAAAAGCCCTTGCCTTGGATGCCTTCAAGAGCTCTTAATGGACCTATGAAAGTCCCAAAATTAGCTCAAGACCTAAATTCAAATGACAGACAGATCACTTTCATGCATGTAATCTGGATATCAATTATGTCCCCTGACTCTATTGCAAACAATCCTAGAGATCCCTTGGTTTTGTTCCCCCTAAGTATGGTTAATTCAAAATAGGATATCTAATAATCCTGATATTAAATTTACCATAACCAGTGGAAGTTTTGGTTGTACTCCCCACGAGCTTTCCAACAAAACAAGAATCACAGCACATGGATTTCGTATGAGGAAGTTATGACAATTCAGGGTTCTGGTGCTAAAACAGGGTTCAAATAGGCTAACAGACCACATGATTTTTTTCTCAAAAATACATGTGTAGGGACCTCACAAATCACTAATTGCTAGACCAATATGCCCAAAAACTATCCCCAAAACTTGGAATAAAAACCCTAATTTTTTTTGGCCGAAAAGCCTGTCCATCGCGATCGACAGACTGTCAATCGCGATTGACAGAGGTGTCCGTCGGGGCCTGACGGTCGCGATCGACACGTCAATCGCAATCGACATAGTCAATCGCGATCGACAGAGTCGGTCATGAGTCCTGTCAATCGCGATCGATGGTGTCAATCACGATCGACACATTTTCCGGGATTTTCACCGTAATTTCAGTTGATCGGGGATGTGTCCGTCGCGATGGACACGTGGCAACGCGAATTTTTCTGTCAATCGTCACAATTCAATCGGTCGCGATCGGTGTCAATCGCGACTGACAGAGGTGTCGGTCATGGCTGTCGGTCGCGATCGATGGTATCAATCGCGATTGACAGGGTCAGTCGGTCGTTTCTGTCAGTTGCGATCGACAGAGCCTGACGATCGTGGCTATCGGTCGTGATCGATGGTGTCGATCGCGATTGACAGAGAAACACGGAATTTTTTAATTTTCTTTAGTGATTTGGAATGTGCTCTCCCTGTGTATTAAGGTGGTGTACTTTGTTTTACCAAAAACCCGAATTTTCTATCGATCACGATCGACAGAGGTCTGCGACACAGAGATAGTTTCGAGCTCGTCCGTACTTGCGCAGCGTGCTGGAGGGGATGATACAGTTGTACCTGCAAGATCACTCAGAAAACAAGAAAAAAGCAATGCACACAATTCGCTCTCTCGCTCTCTCTCACAAGTGGAATGAAGGAAAAGGAAGGTGATATGATAAAAAAACTGAAATTTTTCGCGATAATGGAGATGGAGATCGAATATGGTGAGGATGATGATGGTGATGATGATGGCGTAGTAAGAAAGAGAAAAGTAAGAAAAAGTAAAGAAATTACCTACAACGCCAACGTCATAACTCTACGTCTTACCATCACACGCTTGTCCTCAAAGCTCGATCCCCGGCAACGGCGCCAAAATTTGGTGTAACTGAGTGATGAGTAGCACCTCCTTTAATGTCAATCTAGGAAGACTTGAGGATGGTATGATGGCCTCGAGCAAGTGAAGGCACAAGTGCGTGAGTGAGAAGCACACTAACATGCACACACATACACACACATGCGCACACAAGGTAAGACAAAGAGTGAGAAGCAATGGAGTTTTTTAGATTACTTCCAAAAAGCTCATACAAGTTCAAATAAATTACAAGCTAACCTAAAAAATGAGCTCTCTAGCTCTATTTATAGTTTTTGACTAGGTTTTGGCCGTGTCCAGACCTAGTGTCCGGTCTAGTTAAAAATTAGGTTCTAGGGCCTATTTGAAGACTCAAACGAAGTCTAAAAATTATGAAAATTGGTAGGTAGTTACTTCAAATGCTCCTCAAGCTCAAGGACTCCTTGGCTTGCACAAAATGGAGCTACAAAAATATGAAATGGTATCTACAATGGCTTTTAGTGATGAAAATCACTATTGTTGTAAGGATTTCTTCTAACGATTTGACATACACATCTTCGAGCTCCCTACTTGCTCCTTCTCCTTGTGTGTCCACCTCTTTGATATGCTTTAGTTTCCTGAAAAAATAATGGCCTACTTGCCAGATCGTCATTGACTACTCTGTCTGCTTGTGCCTTCTCTTCGCTCTGACTCCCTTCGTAAGCTTCCTTGCCTTGTGAGTCCTCAGTTCCTTGACTACTGCTAACAGTAGCCTTTGTATCATCCACATAATAAATGCATTTTAATTAACCATGATGTTGTTTTTGAGGAAGATGCAATTCAACCATTACTTTCATGTACAAGGAGACATCAATTAGCTCTAAAGTTTTGGTCCAAATGAGGCAATTTCTCAGTGTTTACAAGTTTCATATGATGATGCAGATCATTCCATTTCTAATGCATATTTACATGATTCTCTTGTTGATGAGAGGGCTGATATAGAGGAGGAAAAAGCTATGCCTAAATGCTTGGTGCAGGCTTTGCTAGATAGCAAATTAGATGCATCTCTTTCATATGGTACTCATTCAGGCTCTCATAGTGCTTCTTTTGCATCTTATTTCTATGTTATGGCTACCTCTAGTCTTTGTGATGAGAATGATCCTAGTTCTTTTGATGAAGCACAAAATTTAGAAAATCGGATGGCTTCCATGCAATTAGAAAATGATTTTATTCTAAAGAATGGTACTTAGTCTTTATGTGATTTGCCTCCAGGCAAAAGGCCATCGGCACTAAATGGGTATACAAGCTAAAATGTAATCTTGATCAAATAGTTGACAAGTATAAGGCTCAGCTTACTGCAAAAGCTTATTCTCAAGAAAAAAGGCATTGATTTTGATGAGACCTTTACATCCACATGTTGAATGACTACCATTCATAGCATTTGTGCACTTGCAGCTTATCATGGTTGGAATGTACATCAATTGGACATTAACGCTACATTTCTAAATGGTGATTTACATGAACAAGTGTATCTATTTCAAACTTGTGGTTTTGATCAGTAAGGGCATGAAAACAAAGTGTGCAGGTTGAAAAAGGCATTAAGGGAACCACAAGGAAGACTCGGATTCTAGTGAGAGAGGAGGCCTAAAAAATAGGAGGTACCACTGTTGAGTGTTAAGTTCATTCCAAAAGCATATTTTGCTTATTAATTTTACTCTTGTGCATTTTATATACTCAAACCTATATTTATCATTCCTCCAAAAGGATTTTCTTAAATTTTAATCATGTTGGCTGCTACGAGCATTTGAAGTTGATTGTTTCATCCAAAGATACCAAGTTTTTTGAGCTAGACAATGAGCAAACCTATCTGTTTTTTATTGACTCTTTCTCCTTGATGCTCCAAAGTGCATAGTGGATTTTATTGCACTTATTACATTCCTATAAGGTGTATTTGAGCCGCCATAAGCTCAAGGGTTGGTCTTGTGCTAGGTGGCTAGACGAAACTTTGTCAGTTTGCACTGATTCTTCTACCTCCTAGAAGCTTCTCCAAGTTCTCTCAGTGGTATCAGAGCTAGATCACGATGAGTGATGGCTTTCCCTCAATAATTGAGAAGATTGATAGACAAAACCATGCTTTTTGTGGGCTATATAAGCTTAGAGACTATGAAAAATTAATGAATGATTCGGCATGTGTAGTACAAGATTCTTGGGGTATCTCACATGCAAAGTTTTGGCATGCATGCTTTGATCATATAAATTATGCCCGTTTTCTATGCCTGAAAAAAATCTGAAACGATCTCCTTTCAACCCAAACTTGAGGTAGATTTTCAAACATATCTATGAAGATTGTATTTTGGGCAAAATGTAGAGTTATTCCTTCCCTAAAGATGGTTGAGTTAGAGTTTCTCATAAATTCTAGCTTGTTTATAGTGATGTTTATGGTCTTATGTAGACACCTTCTTTTGGAAACTAGCTTTACTTCATGACTTTCATTGATAACTTTTCCAGGCATGCATGGGTGTATCCATTGAAATCAAAGTCCAAAGTTTCTATGTGCTTCAAACAATTTCTGGTTATGGCTGAAAATCTATTAGCATGTAGATTGGGTGACCTTCATTCTAATCGAGGGGAGGAATACATGTCTTCTGATTTTAATTCATTTCTAATTGAATGTGGCATAAAACATCAGTGTATAGTGCCATATACACCTTAAAAAAATGGAATTGCATAAAGAAAGAATAGATCTCTTGTGGAAATGGCAAGATGCATGGTCAAAAGTTAGGCATTACCACATAGCTTCTAGCTCAGGGTTGTTATGTGTGCAACATATGTATTTAACAAGTGTCCCACCAAAGCACTACAATCTATCACTCTGTATGAGGCTTGGCATGCTCACAAGCCATCTGTTGCTAATCTGGGTCTCTTTGGTTGTCTGGCATATGCATTTGTGCCTGAACAACAACATAGGAAATTGAGTGATAAAGCAGTGAAATGTATTTTTGTTGGGTATAGTTTTGAAAGCAAAGAATATCATCTATATCATCCACATAATAAACACATTTTGGTTAGCCTTTATGTTGCTTTTGTGGAAGATGCAATTTAGCCATTACTTTCATGTACTAGAAGACATTAGTTAGCTCCAAAGATGTGTGTGACACCTTGCTACCCCTTTTTACATGTGGAAAGTCAAGTGGTAGTCCAAATGAGACAATTTCTCATACCTTATAGGTTCCACATGATGATGCACATCATTCCATTTCTGATGTAGATTTACATGATGCTCTTGTTGATGAGATGGATGATATAGAGGAGGCAAAAACTATGCCTAAATGGCTAGTGCAAACTTTGTGAGATAGCAAATTAGATGCACCTCTATCATATCCTACTCATTGAGGATCCGATAGTTGTAAGCCGCCGGATTGGCACTTTGTATTTTCATAATTCCTGTATTTTCATATCCCGCATGAATTGAAAGGTTTCGTATCCCGCACGAACCAAAAGGTCATTGCGAAGAGTTGTAACAACTTATAAAGCAATGAAAGGACGCTCCAGTGACGATCAAGAGAATCGCCAGACTGTCTGTCTGCGCGATTATGTTCTAAAGAGTTACCGTGTTGTTGTGTTGAGAAATCTGAGTAATACTGTCTTTTCGTCTTGGTTTTGATTACATTAACTTGCGGTTAGTCCAGTTCCATTAAGTTACGGTAATGAAGTCTGTGTTACGGTAATATTTAACGTTGGTGCTGTGTACTGAGAAAGTAGTAACCAGAATACAAACAATAAGACTGTATGAGAACGAACTAGAGTATTGATAGTAATTCGTATTAACAGAGTACTTTGAATATTACTGTACTGCGACGTGAATGAGTTAATTGGGAAAATCAAGTTATAGGGCCTCTGATTAGCAGACCCCTACCACTCCCAAGAACCCGAAAGAGTTTAAGCGTGCCTGTGACGGCAACGCGCGTTTAACACTGGCACCGTCTGTGGGAAGGTGGCAACAGAGTGTTGCAAATTGATTGTGGGAAGGTGGCCACGAATTGTGAATCAACAGAAAGGAGAAGAAGTACGCAAGTGTTGCAAAGGTGATATATGCCGGTTACTCGGTCCGGCGAGTCGTATCCGAAGTACGGGAGAGACTGACAGCCTTGAGCGGTACCAAATTTGTCAGGGACAACCACAGGAGGCAGAAGCATAGATCGGTTAGGCCCAGTCGTGGAAGAAGCGAAGCGCGATAGCAGTGATTCCGATAGCATTCCGGTGGAACATACTGCAATTCCGGTAGATTCTGGTGTGATTTCGGTGCAGTCTGCAGAAGATACAGTAACTTCGGAGTCTACAGGGACGCAGTGTGCAGTTGACCCGACACTGTCTAGTCAGGATTCGAATTCGTCTGAGGATAGAGGTGTCTTGCATAGAGATATTATTGAAGGTGAAAGAATACACTGTTTTGGGGAAAGTTCGACAAATTTCGGTGACATTCCGGTCCCAGTTGCAGAGAATTTACAATTTTTCGGTAACAGTGTGATATTTCCTGGTGAATTTTCATTCCGGACACCACTGTTTGGGGTAAGCTTGCCTACATTTGATACCAAAGAAGAGGATAGGCTATTTGAATTGGAGATCTGAAAGAGGTTGAGCGCTATTTTTGAACCGAAAGGTGAGCAACCTAACCATACAAACTCTGAAGGACCAGAAACACCTCCTCAAAACTCAGGAGACAACAACAGTAACGCTACTAGCACCATGAGTGTGTTGATATATTTAGGTAGTGATGTGTGTGAACACTCTAGGACCGCCGGGGAACTTTTTTCCCTCTTTAGGAGGTTTTTTCCCCTCGGCTTGTATATACGCCTATTGCCCTAATGGGCTACTTATCTTTGTACATTCTCTAGTAATACATTCAGTCTTGTGTGTTGTGCTCCAAGCTTCTTCTTCCTTGTGCTGTTCGCGTGCTTGTGCAGACGTCTAACTCCAACAATTGGTATCAGAGCAGGTCATCGCTTCATCTAGGGCACCATCGACACTCCTCCGTTTGCAGTCTCAGATTCGCACGAAATTTGGTGAGCATACTCAGGGTGTTTCCGAGGTCAAAATATCTTCATTCTATGGTGCCGAAATTGCAATCTAAGCTTGTTTCGGCCTCCGAACGCACTATCGCAGTGCTTGTGCATGCTATTTTGTCCTTTTGTGCCAAAGGTATATACCAGTTTCTGTTTGCCAGTTTAAGCGTCTCGAAGTCTGCTACAGGTCTAGTAGAACTTGTCTGGGCACTTCCGTTCAACTTTTTGAGATACAGTCAATTTTTTGCATCAAGGTATTTTAGTCACTGGCCATGGCTGAAAGCAGTGATGTATTCCGTATGTTGGCTGTTGAGGATAAGTTGGATGGTACCAACTACCCATTATGGGCTTATATGATGCGACATGTATTGGTTGGAAAAGGACTGTGGAACATTGTGGAGGGTGTTGAAAGACGTCCTATTACACCTGCGACTACAGGTACTACAAATACAAGTGCTGGAGGTGCTGGAGCTGATGAAAATGGTGTCGAAGATGATATTGTGCAGATTCCTGTTCGTGCTGCTGTTTTTGTTGCACCTACTACATAGCAGATTCGTTGGGATGTCAGAGATGCCCAGGCACATGCATTGATAGCTTTGTCTATCAAACGTGCCATTATTCCTCACATACGCTCTTGTAGAACAGCTAGGGATGCTTGGATACACTTACCACATTGTACCAAGCTAGGAATGAGGCTCGTGTTGCTTATCTCAGAAAACAGTTGGAGAGTGAGCACATGAATGAAGGTGATTCTATGGACAGTTTCCTAACGAAGATCAAAGATTTGAAGGAACAATTGATTCCTGCTGATGAGGGTATACCAGATAGCTCACTTGTGCAGACCGTTCTGAATGGTCTTCCTGACTCATATCAGAGTTTTGCTTCTACTCTTCGGTTTATGATGAAAGGCAATCCGAATGCCTTATCATTTGAGGAGTTAGTCTCTGTTCTGTTGCAGGAAGATCAGTCCAGGCAGAACAGGTCCATTATGTGAGTTGCAGATCAAGCTTTCCTGGCTAGTCAGAAGGGCAAAGGAAAATGGAGCTCTTCTACTAGTAAGCAGAAATCTGCAAATGCTGCACATTCAAAGAACCAAGACAAAGATGAGAAAATATCACAAAAGCAGAAATTGTTTTGTAAGTACTGTAAAGGCAATGATCATATCATAAAGAACTGTCCAAAACTGGCTGCTAAAGAGGCAAAGAAGAAAGAGGCTGGAATGGTTGTTGCAGAGGCCTCTACACCAAAAATAGAGTCTGCAAATCTTGTGCAGGAAGAAGAATGGGCGTTTACTACTGTATGCAGTTTTGACCCATCTTTTCATGATCAGTGCATGTCATCAGTAGACTCAGATGTTTGTAACTTTGACAGTGGGGCGACCAAACATATTACCTCGCAGCGTAGTTTCTTCTCTTCACTCGAGCCTGCCCCTACAGGGAATACTGTTACATGCGCCAATAACTCCTCTTATCCTGTTGTGGGAGTTGGTAAGATCATTTTGACTACTGCTGATGGTAGTTCTTTCACTTTGTCAGATGCTTTATTTGTGCCAGGGATCAGAAAGAATTTGTTATCAGTTTCTACATTAGCCAAGATTGGCTTGGTTGTGAAATTTGTTGATGATAGGTGTACTGTTCATGATCTCTCAAATGGCGATGTGATTATTGCTTCTGGAATTTTATGTCGTGAGCTGTATAAGCTCATAGACTATGAAAGATCTGTGAATGATTCGGCATGTGCAGTTCAAGATTCTCAGGCTATGTCAGATGCAAAGCTTTGGCATGCACGCTTTGGTCATGTGAATTTTGCTAGTTTGCTACGCCTGCAGAAATCTGAAATGGTGTCCTCTTTGCCCAAACTTGAGGCACCTGGAAAACATGTTTGTGAAGGCTGTATTTTGGGCAAAATGCAGCGTTCTTCCTTTCCAAAAGATGGTTCAGTTCGGGCTATGCAGAAATTGCAGCTTGTACATAGTGATGTCTGTGGTCCTATGCAGACACCCTCTTTTGGAAATTACCTTTACTTCGTGACTTTCATTGATGATTTTTCCAGGCATGCATGGGTATATCCACTCAAAGCAAAGTCCGAAGTGTTCATGTGCTTCAAACAGTTTTTGGTTTTGGCTGAAAATCTATCAGCATGTAAAATGGGCACCCTCCGTTCTGATCGAGGGGGGGAATATATGTCTTCAGATTTTAATGCATTTATGGCTGAACGTGGGATAAAACACCAGTGTACAGTGCCGTATACACCTCAACAGAATGGAGTTGCTGAACGGAAGAACAGGTCTCTCATGGAGATGGCGAGGTGTATGGTCAAGAGTCAGGCTTTACCTCATAGTTTCTGGCTTGAGGCTGACATATGTGCAGCATATGTACTGAATAGGTGTCCCACTAAAGCACTGCAATCTGTCACTCCATATGAGGCTTGGCATGACCGCAAGCCATCTGTTGCTCATCTGCGTGTTTTTGGTTGTTTGGCATATGCATTAGTGCCTGAACAACATCGCAGAAAATTGGATGATAAAGCAGTTAAATGTATTTTTTGTTGGATACAGTTCTGAAAGTAAAGGCTATCGCCTGTATCGTACACAGACTAAACGCATTCTGGTTAGGCGTGATGTTGTATTTGTGGAAGATGCTATTCAACCATTGCTTTCATGTACTAAGGAGATATCTATTAGCTCCAAAGACATGTATGATACTTTGATGCCTCTTTTTATAGGTGGACAGTCTAGTGCTGGTCCTAATGAGGCAACTTCTCAGCCTTTGCAGGTTTCATATGATGATGCAGATCATTCCATTTCTGATGCAGATTTACATGATGCACTTGCTGATGAGAGAGCTGATATTGAGCAAGCAAAAACTATGCCAAAATGGCTGGTGCAGACTTTGTGTGACAACAAATTAGATGCACCTTTGTCATATCGTACTCGTTCAGGCTCTCATAGTGCCTCCTTTGCATCAGATTGCTATGCTATGGCTGCATCTAGTCTTTGTGATGAGAATGAGCCTGTTTCTTTTGATGAAGCACAGAATTCAGAAAATTGGATGGCTGCTATGCAATCTGAATATAATGCTATAATGAAGAATGGAACATGGTCTTTATGTGACTTGCCTCCTGGAAAGAAGGCCATTGGCACTAAGTGGGTATACAAGCTGAAGCGTAAACCTGATGGTATAGTTGACAGGTATAAGGCTAGGCTTGTTGCAAAGGGTTATGCGAAGGAAATAGGCATTGATTTTGATGAGACCTTTGCACCTACATGCCGTATGACTACTGTTCGGAGCATTTGTGCACTTGCAACCCATCATGGTTGGAATGTACATCAGTTGGACATTAAAACAACATTTCTGAATGGTGACTTGCATGAAGAAGTGTATTTTTTTCAGCCCCGTGGCTTTGTGCAGAAAGGGCATGAAAACCAAGTGCAGGTTAAAGAAGGTGTTATATGGTTTAAAGCAAGCACCACGTGCTTGGTATGAGAAGATACATGCCTATCTGATTGCACATGGTTTTGAGAACAGTCCAACTGAAAGCACCTTATATGTTAAGCGTGCTAATGATGTGCTTCTGATCATTGTTGTCTATGTAGACGACATGCTGCTCACTGGTCCTATTGAGAAGCATATTGCTGATTTTAAGGCTGATTTGCATGCCTCATTTGAGATGTCTGATTTGGGGCATTTGCATCACTATTTGGGCATTCAATTTATGCAAGTTGATGCTGGAATGGCTTTGTGTCAAACAAATTATATTGACACATTATTGCAGCGTTTTGGCCTTGAAGACTGTAAGCCTATTGCCACTCCTATGGAGACAGGTTTACGATTGAGTCTTCATGATGCTGGAGATGCATTTGATGCTATTCTCTATCAGCAAGCTGTTGGATGCTTGATTTACTTATGCATTACTCGGCCAGATATTCAGTTTGCTGTCTCACAGATGAGCAAGTTTATGCATTGCCTAGGAGTCACGCATTGGAAGGTGGTTAAGCGCATCTTTCGCTACTTGAGTGGTACTCGGCTACTTGGGTTGTTTTATCCTAAGGGGGGATCACTACCACCAGATTTGCATGCTTTTTCTAACTCAGATTGGGCTGGTTGCTATGACACTCGTGTGTCCACCAGTGGTTTTTGCTTCATGCTTGGTAGCTCATGTATATCTTGGTTGAGCAAGAAGCAGCCTACCGTGGCCACTTCCAATTGTGAGGCTGAGTATAGGGCAGCTTTCACAGCGACTATTGAGTGTGTGTGGCTCAGACGCATTATGGCTGATTTGGGTGTTGGCAAGTCTTCTGCCACCACCATCTTCACTGACAGTCAGAGCGCATTGGCAGTTGCGAGGAACCCTGTGTTCCATGCTCGCACTAAGCACATTGAGGTGCATTATCACTATGTCAGGGAGAGGTTCTCTGCTGGGGAGATCAACTTGGCATATGTGCCCACGCAGGAGAACATTGTAGACCTTTTCACGAAGGCTCTGCCTAGGGAGAAGTTTGAAGCTTTCCGCAAAGCTTTGGGCTTACTTCCTTTTGTGGAGTGATTTCCACATAGCTTGGCACTTCCTTATACATGAGTGCCAGCTCCTTGTTCACCGCATCACTCCCAGGGGGGATTTGTTGATATATTTAGGTAGTGATGTGTGTGAACACTCTAGGACCGCCGGGGCACTTTTTTTCCCTCTTTAGGAGGTTTTTTTCCCCTGGCTTGTATATACGCCTATTGCCCTAATGGGCTACTTATCTTTGTACATTCTCTAGTAATACATTCAGTCTTGTGTGTTGTGCTCCAAGCTTCTTCTTCCTTGTGCTGTTCGCGTGCTTCCGTAGACGTCTAACTCAAACAGAGTGGACAACAACAACAACAACAACAACAACAACAAGAACAACAACAACAACAACAACAACAACAACAACAACAACAACAACAACAACAACAACAACAACAACAACAACAACAACAACAACAACAACAACAACAACAACAACAACAACAACCACTTCCACCTCAACCGGTTCCAACAGGGGTAACATACACCAAGTTTGGTGGATTTCCAGGTGACGATCCTGATGCCCATGTACGCACCTTTGAAATAAGTTATGCCGTGCTAAACCATCCACCCGATCCGGCATACAAGGCCATCGTGTTTCAATCAACACTAGTCAATGAAGTAGCGTGATGGTTAACAGAGTATGATTTCAATCATTTCGTTACCTATGAAGCGGTAAGAGATGCGTTTTTACAGAGATTCCGGTTGAAAAAAAACCCTGCCGAAATCTTCAATTACTTGCAGAATAATAAACAGAAGCTGCACCAAACTGTGCATGAATATGCCACATTGTTTAGAACTCATTTAAGACAACTGCCGCCTGCACATGCCAATCTGCCGGATGATGTGATAACTCAATGGTTTATTAATGGGTTAACTCCACAACTAAGACAAATTATGATCATCAGTTGTGTGGGAGCTATGACATTGGATGCGGTTATTACAATGGCCCTGCAACTCGAGCATAAGGTTGGAGGATTCACCGAAGACTTCGAGTGGCTGAAAGCCAGTAGAAACATTGCAGAAGATCCGGCTAAACAGATGTATCGCACCAAATGTAAAAATCCAAGGCATACCAATGCCACCTGTGCCCTTAATCAGATGTATTGTGCCATCTGCAATACCACCGGACATTCCATCGAAAATTGTGCGTTTAACGCCAAAGTGCAGGGACAAGCAACTGTAAATGCCATTATACAAGAACCAGGGCAGCCAGCTACTCACTACATGCCATCGTAGATATGAAACAATCAACAGCAAGGATAGAAATTACCGGGGACAACGGAATACCAACTTCAATGCAAATCGCTGGCAGACAGGTACATCACAGGAGAATACTTCTCTACCACCACCTCGATGTCACTTTTGCGGTGAACTTGGCCACATCCGGAGATTCTGCAAGGATGCAGCCGAATATGATCAAAGAAAGAAAGAACGTCAAAACCCGATGACCAACATGGTATATATTTGACAAGTGGAAACTGAAGCCGCAGTGGTCCAGACAAGATCCGGTAAACAGTTGCAACCAGCAGTTGAGGTGTTTGAACCTGGCATCCGTGAACAACAAAGAATGTATAGCAAAGCTAGCCAATGGACCACCAAAGAGCCTAGAGTGTTCCCTGATCCAGTTCCGGTGACACAAGTTCCCCTACCAAAGGTGGGAGCGCATGAACAAGATTGTACCCCAGTAACAAGAGAATCATCAACGGAACCAGTGAAGAGTGCAATTCCAACAGACCAGGTATGGGATACTCTCTCTAAGGCCTCAATTACACTCCCCTTGGGACAAATCCTCGCTTTAGTGCCAGGAGTTCGATAGCAGTTTCAACAACAGGTTAGTCCTATATCTCCCAGTACTCCGGCGACTACAACAATCCAACCGGAAACTGATTCTATAGTGGATCATTCTGTTCCCTTAATCACGGTCTGGCATAAAATCACAAGATTACGCAAGTGCTAATTGATGGTGGTTCCGGTGTGAATATAGCAACTGCAGCTCTCTTCAAGAAGTTAGGGTGGACCCAAATCAAGCCTGATTAATTCTTTGTCAGAATGGCAGATCAATCCCGAGTTCATCCAGTGGGACTCGTAAGAAATATTCCGATCACTTTGCAGGGTACAACGTTTAAAATGACTTTTGTAGTCTTAGAACTACCGGAATCTAGCCTTGATTACAATCTCCTTTTCGGTCGACCATGGTTGAAAGAGGCTAAGGTTATACAAGATTGGTCAGCACAAGAATTGACTTTTAAAGATAATCACCATAAATATGTTGTCAAACTTGATGCCATTCAGCCCTGTGAACTCCATGCCAGGCCATATGTAGCAGAGCCGGTCCACATGTTGGATGGTTTATCTAACGATGAAGAAGAAGCATTTCTGAAACACAACGAAGATCTGATTTCCTTAGGTACTATAGACCTGCAATCAGTAGTGGACACCTGGAGTCCGGAATCATGTACAGTTGTTCCCGTAACCGGAGAGGCAGATACAGATGATACTGATGCTATGGATAAAGCCACTCTGCATCACCTTTTACAGTCAGCTGACAATCCGGTGAAATCTCTTCAATTCTATGTCCCGGAAGACCAGTTAGTCACCTACAATTTGGGTAATGAAAGTAACCCGCGTCATATTAAGATGAAGGCTGGATTGTCTGAGGAATTTCAAGAAGATTTGATCACACTCTTGCGTGAGTTTTATGATGTTTTTGCCTGGGATTACCGTGATATGAAGGGTCTGGATCCTCGGATCTATCAACATTGAGTCGTTCTTAAACCAAAAGCAAAGCCAATTAAACAACCCAGTTATCAAATGAATCCCAACTATGCAGTACAAGTTAAAGCAGAACTTGATCGCCTATTAAAGGTAGGATTCATTGTACCCATTGAGCACGCTGAATGGATCTCCCCAATCGTGATCGTACCCAAGAAAAACAAGCAGCTCTGAATATGTGTCGATTATCAGAAATTGAATGCAGCCACGATACTTGATCCATTTCCTCTTCCATTTCTTGACACAATGCTGGACAGAGTGGCTGGGCATGAGATGTATTCATTTCTTGATGGTTATAGTGGTTATAACCAGGTCCGAATGGCTGAGCAAGATATATCGAAAACAACCTTTATTACGAATTGGGGTGTGTACGCTTATACAGTCATGTGGTTTGGTTTAAGGAATGCTCCAAGCACATTTCAACGGTGTATGCAGGAAATCTTTTCACCTTACCTCACTTCTTTTATGCAAGTATACTTAGATGATTTTTTTTTATTCGGTAAGATTTTGGCACACCTGTATCATTTACGGTGTTGTTTTGAGAAATGCCGTGAATACCGACTTTGCTTGAACCCGACCAAGTCTGTCTTTGCGGTTTCTTGTGGTAAACTCCTTGGCCATATTATTTCTGCACAAGGCATACAAGTTGATCCAGATAAAGTTGCAGCTGTGTTGGAAGCACCTGTACCTACCACACCGAAAGAAGTGATGCGCTTCCTAGGTCGCCATTTACGGTGGTTAGCTTATCTCACGACACCACTTAATCGACTCATGACAAGCACGCCATGATAGTTTGAATGGACCCCAGAATGTCAAACTGCCTTTGATCGTTTAAAATAATTATTGACTCAGGCACCAATTTTGCAAACCCGGGATTGGGAATGCCTGTTCCACGTCTTCGTCGATGCCTCAGACATAGCAATTGGAAGTGTTTTAATGCAACAAATTGATAAGTGGTTCCGGCTTGTCTATTACGCAAGTCGTCGACTCGCTCTTGCTGAAAGGAATTATTCAGTGACTGAAAGAGAATGTCTCGGTTTAGTGTATTTTGTAAAGAAATTCCGGCATTATTTGTTAGGCTGAAAATTCACCTTTCATGTAGATCATGCTGCGCTGGTGTATCTGGTCCGACAGCAGCATTTAGGTGGTCGCTTAGCACGTTGGATTCTATTATTACAAGAGTTTGATTATGAAGTGATTCACCACCCTGGCACTACACATGCATTAGCAGATTTCCTCTCTCGATTGGATTTCGATGAAGCTCCAGTGGGCGTTGATGACACCACACCAGCAATTTACATTATCGAACCAACTAGTGACGAATCTGCAGAACCTCCTGTGACACCTACCTATTATGATCAATTATTAACCTTTCTTACTGATGGATGTCTTCCCCCTCAGACTTCTCCTGTGATGAGGCGGAAAATTGCAGTTTACAGCCGCAGATTCTGGTTGATTGCCGGACAGTTGTACTACATGGATCATACTGGTGTCTTGCTTCGTTGTATTCCTCCACATGAAGTAAAATCGGTTATTGCTATGGCACATTCAATACCTTCCGGTGGACATTTTGCAGCAGATTTAACGCACCGAAAAATTCTACAAAGTGGGCTTTGGTGGCCTACTATGTACAAAGATGTGACTCAGTTTGTGCAGCAGTGTGACACTTGTCAGCGATCTGGATAGCCTTAACAACACCACTTCTTCCCTCTACAACATGTATTACCTTTGGAACCTTTTCACAAATGGGGTCTTGATTTTATTGGACAAATCTCACCTCCAGCAATCCTTAGCAACAATCGCTACATTCTGACATGTACAAATTATGCTACCAGGTGGTCAGAAGCTTGGGCCTTACGGTCCGCCACAACTATTTTGGTGGCAAAATGTCTGATGAAGGATGTTTTCCCACGTTATGGATTACCTCTGGTACTTGTGATAGACCAAGGAACACACTTTGCTAATAATTTAATGCGAGTGCTCACACACACTTTTTAGATTCTATAGAAATTCAGTTCACCGTACTATCCTCGTGCCAATGGATTGGCGGAAAGCACTAATAAGACCTTGTTAAGTATGCTACGCAAATTGGTTGTAGAATCACCAGAAAGATGGGATCAGTTACTACCTGCAGTTTTATGGGCATACCAAACCACATATAAAGTAGCAACCGGGCTGACTCCTTTTAACCTTGCCTATGGACTGGAACCAATAGCCCCAATGGAAATTGTAGTGCCCAGTGTACGCGTGGCTATCACTCAAAAACTGTTACCTGAAGAATCTTTACCATTTTGATTGGAAGCACTCAGAAACTTGGATGAACATCGCTGGGAGAGTTTACTAGTTCCTCAAGAAGTTAAGTTGTGGCAAGCTCGTACCCATGATAGATATCTCAAAACTTCAGTTTTTTCAGTGGGACAGCTTGTATTATTTTATAATGCTAAATCAAATCGTGCGGCTAGAAAATTCAAATTACGATGGTTTGGCCCTTACCGAATTAGTGAAAAAGTGGGCCCAGCTACTTTTCGGTTGAATACTTTGACCGGAATTCCTCTTCCTAAAGTGATCAATGGTTCAAAGTTGCGGCCGTATCATCAAGCACCTGATTCTCGTTGACGTGTTCTTCGTTTTTCCACGTGTTATTTACTTTCTTTTTAGTTTTTGCGTGTTAGTTGAATAAGCCTGTAAATATCCTCGTTTTGATATCTAATTATGATCAACAGCCGCCCTGCATTATCGATCTGCATATGCATGCACGCCATAGTTATGAAGGTTATCATCTCAACACCGCACGATGATTAAGGTTTTCGATCACCTCCCGTTGCCGAGTATCTACTTAATTTTCTTCTTTTCACTGTTAATCGCTATTGTGTCTGTGTGCTTTGTGTGTTCTCTATGTTCTGTGATTACTGTGTATTTGTGACCTCATGCTTTCGCGTACGCATCATGGAAGCATTGGCTAATTTTGCTGCCTTCCGTGATGGACTCCCTCATGACGTGAGTGAGTTCTTGCATATCCGAGGTTTGTCGAACTTTGCTGAATTGCCTTGGCATTCAGTAGAGTGTCATCTGTATTATGCACAAATTATCGTTGCCATTTGTTGGCTGTATACGAGAAGAAGCAAGTACGAGCATACAAGCAGATCTAGCACTAAGGCAACCCTTTATTTTTTTCAAAACCCTTACACCATTTAAAAGTGATTCTCATCACTAAAAACCCCTGTAAATACCATTTTCACCTTTTTGTAGCTCCATTTTGTACAAGCCGAGGAGTCCTCGAGCTTGAGGAGCCTTAGAAGTAGTTGCCTGCCAATTTTCATAATTTTTAGATCTCGTTTGAGCCCTCAAATAAGCCCTGGAACCTAATTTTTAACTAGGCCGGACACTAGGTCTGGACAGGGCCAAAGCTAGTCAAAAACTATAAATAGAGCTAGAGAGCTCATTTTTGGGGGAGCTTCTTGTAGTTTTGAGCTTGTATGAGAACTTTGTTGCAATAGAAGTGATTCCATTGTCTTACTCTCTTTGTTCTTATCGTGTGTGCGCGTGTGTGTGTATGTGTGTGCATGTTAGTGTGCTTCTCACTCACACATTTGTGCCTTCACTTGCTCGAGGTCTTCATACCATCCTCATGTCTTCCCGGATTGACATTAAAGGAGGTGCTACTCATCACTGAGCTACACCAAATTTTGGCGCCGTTGCCGGGGATTCGAGCTTTGAGGACGAGCGTGTGATGGTAAGACGTAGAGAGGACGCGTTGGAATGGTAAGTAGTCGGTAAATTTCTGATTTTTCTCCACCTCCATCTCCATCTCCATCTTCACCTTCTTCTCCACTACATATTCCCTCTTCCTTGTCATTCCTCTCATTTGTGGTATGCGAGTTTGAGAGAGAGCGAGCTTGTGTGTTCTTGTTTTGTGTGTTTTTTGCATGTTTCTTGCAGGTGGCAGCTCCATCATCATCTCCAGCAAGCTCAGCAGGTACAGAATCTGTCTGCACAGTCCCCGAGGCGTTGAGCTCGAGCTATCGCGACACTCCGAAAATTTCACCCAATCACGATTCTGAGTGCACCACGACACTGCGCAGGCCTAGAGCTCCCAGGATCACTAGACAGAACAGAAAAATTCACCATATCCCGAGCTATCGCGACACCTCGAGGTATCGCGACACTCACGAGCTATCGCGACACCTCACGAGCTATCGCGACACCTCACGACCTATCGCGACACCTCACGACCTATCGCAACACCTCACGACCTATCGCGACACTTCGACCTATCGCGACACCTCACGAGCTATCGCGACACCTCACGACCTATCGCGACACCTCACGACCTATCGCGACACTTCGACCTATCGCGACACCTCACGAGCTATCGCGACACCTCACGAGCTATCGCGACACTTCGACCTATCGCGACACCTCACGACCTATCGCGACACTTCGAGCTATCGCGACACTTCGAGCTATCGCGACACTTCGAGCTATCGCGACACTTCGACCTATCGCGACACCTCGACCCGACCTATCGCGATACACGGCCTTTAACACATGAAAAATTTAGGGTTATTTTTGAGTGAATTGAAGGGTAGTAGAGCTTAATTTTAGGCACCTTGGTATAACTTTAGAACCTTGGAAGTGAGCAAAAGACCTAGAAATCAGAGAGGGATCTCTTGAACCCTGAGAGCCTGTTTTGACCCTTTAGTGCCTGAATGGTCATAACTTGACCGTACGAACTCCAATTGATGAGATTTTGGTCTCGTTGGAAGCTCGTTGAGAATCCTACATGGACCTCGACTGGTTTTTGTAAGAATCATACGTGGAGTTTTAGAACATGTATTTTTAAGTTGACCTTTAGGTGAAACTAGGTGGTCTTAAGATTGAAGGGGTACAGTGAGTTACTCCAGGGGGACTACAAATATTGATGTGTGTCTGTCAATTACTTGTGGTAAGAGAGCTATACTGACTGGTGAGCTTTTGCAGGAACATTGTGTGCACTCAAGGCAATCCAAAGCAAGCTAGCAAGGGTGAGTACCAAGCTTGGGAGAAGGCTTCCTGGGCTTGTGTAGCAGTCTAGTCAACCAGCTAAATTGAGGTTGGAAGATCTCTCAACCCTCCTTTGTCAATTCCTAGCCTAGGCTAAGTACGACTTAGATGTGGTAATTAATTAGGGCAACGTTAGGCACGAATCAAGTCCAAGAGTATTAATCAACCAAGTGCAAGAATTAAGTAGGTCTTGAGTGCGGAAACTCTAAGGGACAAAAGGAAAACTGGAATCGATCACTTATCAAGTGCGGAAATTCACTTAAGTACTCCTGACGACGCGATTTCAGACAAGACCGTAAACATAATATTCAACTCAAAAGAAGAAAGTGATTGGTGCAAATTAACCTGCAACGTGAGTGTGCTTAGGTCCAAGGGGGTAGATAAATCAAGCATATGAACCTTAGATCAGGCAGACACTTAGGCCGAGACAGACAAAGCCTCAGATCTTCTGAAGCTAGTGTCAATCACACTGCCAGGTCTTGGGCCCAGCAGTTGAGTGATTACCCATACACTCCCAGATCAGAAACAAGTGATTCTGAGATGTCCTATCACATGGAGAGACCAGTAAGGGAATTAGACACATCAAAGGACAAATGACATTTGAAGGAATTCAAAATCAATGATCTTGGATTATTGAAGTACTTCCTAGGACTTGAATTAGTCTACACAAATTCAGGTATCTTTATTACTCAGAAGAAGTACATTCAGGACATGGTCAAGAAGTTTAATTTGCAGGAAGCTAAAGTCTCAAACATTCCTATGGAGGTCAACCACAAACTCAGTGCACATGAAGGAGAAGAACTCAAGGATATAACAGGTTACCAAAGTTTGGTAGGTAGTCTTAATTATGCTACCTTAACCAGGATTGATATATCATATGGTGTTAGTGTACTTAGCCAATTTATGCATAAACCAAGAATACCACATTTGGAGGCAACCAAGAAGATAGTAAAGTACCTAAAGGGAACACAAAATCATGGTTTGTACTTTCCATATTCATCAGACATTGATATTAAGGTATACTCAGATGCAGATTGGGCAGGTTGCAAGGATGACAGGAGGAGTACATCTGGTTACATATGCTTTGCAGGTGATAAACCAATTTCTTGGTCATCCAAGAAACAACCCACAGTAGCTCTATCATCTACTGAGGCAGAGTACAGAGGGCTAGCCAATGCCACTCAAGAAGCCATATGGTTGAAGCTATTATATTCAGAATTGGGCCTATACACAAGGCCACCAATCATATTTGGTGATAACACAAGTTCTCTTCACCTAGCAGCTAATCCAATTTATCATGCTAGGACAAAACACATAGAGGTTCATTACCACTATGTGAGGGAAAAGTTACTTAGCAAAGAAATTCAATTATCATATGTGTCTACTAATATACAATGTGCAGATTTGCTTACTAAAGCTCTGGATGGAAGCAAGCTATGCAGATTTAAATCCATGATTGGATTGCAGGAAATAATTGAAGATTAGAGATGAAGACTTGAGCCAAAGTGTTTGGCTTGAGGGGGAGCTGTTGGTGCAAAACAAGCCCACACACATTGGCTTGGAACATTGGAACCTTGGAAGGCTAAAACTTGTACCCTTGGAGGATGTATTTACATGAACCTTGAACCATAGGAACCAATGCCTAAATGGTTATTACTTTTTATCCAATGTAAAAAGTCTATATGACTTTATCACTCATGTAATCACACCTACAAGTCTAAGTCGTGGAAAAAGCAGATGGTATGATTGAGGGAATATCTCCCTAAGTTTAGTGGAGAGATTCAAGGGAGCTTCAATTTGAATTTCAAATTCAAATGACCAATCAATTCTTATAAAAAGCTATGAAGAAAAACTCGCGGGTAAGTC
Source organism: Ceratopteris richardii (assembly GCA_020310875.1). Lineage (NCBI taxonomy): Eukaryota > Viridiplantae > Streptophyta > Polypodiopsida > Polypodiales > Pteridaceae > Ceratopteris > Ceratopteris richardii. Next base: position 8,015,940 of record CM035419.1, read on the forward strand.
TCACTCATTGAGTTCATCTCTCGAGGCATTTCACTACTGTATCTGTGTGTGTGTTAGTGCTACATCTTAGCCTACACCACAATACCTCATTTAGCTATGCTTGGCATGCTAATGAGCTTGTACATCTACATTAATCAATAGATACATTCACACTTTTCAACTCTGGTTTCTCTGTGTCACCTACCTCAAGTCTGTCAACTTCAAAAGAGCATATCTCAAGATCTACTGAACCAAATTGGATGATTCAAAGCACATTGGAACAAGCTTGAAGCATACTATATGCCTACAAAATTTGAAGGTTATTGGATCAACCATCTGGGAGAAATCGCGCTCGAAGTGATCTCTGGTATTTCTTTGTATAGTTCCTAAAATGTCGGGGATGATCCTAAGTTTGCTAAATTGATTTCTCAGAGTGTAGTTTGTCATTTCCTCTCATTCCACTTGCAAATGAAAGCTTGTTAAGCTAATTGATTATGTCCAAAAGCAATTAGATCAATTTTAAGTGTGCTGGTCACACTGAGCATAACTCTGAGCAGGTGTCAGTACCAATATAGCAAGTTTTTCAGGATTCTTGAAATCACAAGTAGTCTGTTTTGATCAAGTCATTACTCAAACCTTTTCCAAAGTACATATAGTATATTTTGGTGTCATTTGGAAGCTCAAGGAGTCTACTAAGTATATCTAGAGTCAAAGGAGGGCAGGTGTGAAGCAGGTTTTGCAGCACCAGCCTGATCTTCTGAGTGCATCCAACCATCACATCCAACAGTGCCTACACCACACCAACGAGAACCTAAAGAGATGGCCAACGCTGCAACCTCACCAGAGCCAGAATTATCAGTAAGTACTTGAGCTACGGCAACAGGTTGCAGAACTAAAAATTAAGTTGTTACAGTATGAACGACCTCCCTCTCCACCTGATCAAACCATAGAAGAAGAAACAATAGTCATTCCAGTGGAGGAGACGTTTGAAGACAATTATGAGCCTCAACCCCTTCCAGGAGGCAAAATTACGGAGGAAGGCCAGGATACATATGAGGAACCCCCATCAGCATGGATGAAGCAGGTAGAGGAGATGGGCCACACTCACAAAGAGCACGTAACACATCAGATGCTGGCCATGAAAACCATTGAGGAGTCTATACTCAAGTCTGAATATTTCAGGCACCTTGCTCCTAGACGACTCATCACGAGCTCAGAATTACAATATAAACCATATTTTGTATTGTTGGCCGACTACAACGCAGAGATCAAAAGAGTCACCAACAAGTGCTCTACCTTCGCCACCCAGTTCGAACCAGAAGATATACCAGAGGCAACCAGAAAAGGGGCGATTTTCCAACCTACTTGGAGGCAAAGATTACTGGAAACATACCCGGAAATGCTGAGAACATGGGATCATGCTCCCATGCATTTGAAGTATAACCCTTGTTATGGGCCAGTACAAAGGAGAAGATCATGGAAAGCCTTCGCCATCAAGGTTCAGAACAATGTAAACTGTAGAGAATGGCTTAATTACCCCGCCATTGCACCCCCAACCGGCACCCCCACAGTATCTTACATGATTGCAACCATCAGACATTGGATGCCACGCCTCCACCCCATGCCAGATGTTGCTGCCCAGATGATGCTCAAGATATTCGATATGATGCAGGTGGTGCTCAAAAATTTTCGCAATGTATGCCATATTCAGCCTCCGATTCCCGAGTTTGTCAATGGTAATTATGACCTGCTATATGATATGAGCACCACCCCGAGCATACGCGTTGCTTATGCATGGCACGCACGCATCAGATATCTCCCTGCCTGCTATAAGCAAACTTTCGATGATATGTTCACCACAGGGTTCTGGGAAGCACACTCAGAGGTGTTCGCGCCAAGGCCCACCCATTTGTTACACCTCTTTGCATGCGAACAAACGATGCACTCAAAACTCTACACAACGCCACAATCGGACATACCGGGTGCAGTCAATTGGGAGACCCTCCAGAGAGACTTGGTTCGGGGACTACGCATCAAGGAACAAGAAGTGGCAACCGATCTCCTACAAGAGTACATTGATCAAACAGTGGAGCAGAGGTCTGTCAGAGGCGACAAACGCTAGGGGGGGGAGAGTGTTGGCTGTATACGAGAAGAAGCAAGTACGAGCATACAAGCAGATCTAGCACTAAGGCAACCCTTTATTTTTTTCAAAACCCTTACACCATTTAAAAGTGATTCTCATCACTAAAAACCCCTGTAAATACCATTTTCACCTTTTTGTAGCTCCATTTTGTACAAGCCGAGGAGTCCTCGAGCTTGAGGAGCCTTAGAAGTAGTTGCCTGCCAATTTTCATAATTTTTAGATCTCGTTTGAGCCCTCAAATAAGCCCTGGAACCTAATTTTTAACTAGGCCGGACACTAGGTCTGGACAGGGCCAAAGCTAGTCAAAAACTATAAATAGAGCTAGAGAGCTCATTTTTGGGGGAGCTTCTTGTAGTTTTGAGCTTGTATGAGAACTTTGTTGCAATAGAAGTGATTCCATTGTCTTACTCTCTTTGTTCTTATCGTGTGTGCGCGTGTGTGTGTGCATGTTAGTGTGCTTCTCACTCACACATTTGTGCCTTCACTTGCTCGAGGTCTTCATACCATCCTCATGTCTTCCCGGATTGACATTAAAGGAGGTGCTACTCATCACTGAGCTACACCATTGCTGCCACACCTGCTATAGAGCAGCGTTGGCCAATTACATGTTTACCATCTCGTGTAGTAATCACCTTCGAGTCATTTGCTGTAGCTTTCTGACTCCCTCTGGAAGGACGAGAGAATGGTCCTCTCCTTTCGGTAGCTACCATGATGGAATTATTCCCAAGGCACTCATCGAATGAGTATGCCATCTTGTGTCGCCCTGATCCTGAACGAATAGCTTTGCATTTTTTAGTGGCCATATTGAATCTACAAAAACGCACTTATGGGATTTCACGCCCGTTCTACTCAATGATTGACATGGCTTCTCGGGAGCCTGTTAATTTTACTTCCTATTATTTCCAACGCATTCACCGTGAATGCGTACGGTCATAAAGCATGTTAACAAAGGAGATCTGCCGCGTTCTCGTCTTCTGCATATTCTTACATTTTTGTTTCCGGCCCTCCAAGCAGCGCAACTGCCTCCAAATGCTCCAATCTTATACCATGAAGAATCTGCCCAAGTACTCGAAGATAACGAAGAGGATGATGAAGATCTCTTCCAGCTTCTACGCCATAAACGCCAATGGATAAGTCCTTCGGAGAGTCAAGTGCAAGGTTCTGCCGCTGGAAATGAAGAAAAAGGAGATAAAGAAGAAATTTTCCACGACACTGCCACATCAACTCACCTTGATTCGTCTACTCAATCTTCTCCCATCCGGCAACAGGAGCACAATGCGTCCACTGCTGATTCAAAAGAAACCTCTTCTCGGGCGGATTCTCAGCACTCGATTCCAGAAGATGTGCAAGTCATTGTTGCAGAGGTAATAAAAGAAATAATTACCTTGGTCGATGCGGTAATAGGCCGGACTGAAGTGACTATGCAGCAACCTGCTGGAATAGTGTTGGTACCCAACACTCTTATGACTACTCCTCCACCACTGCCTCCGATTAAGCCCATTAACCCTGTTTCACCCATTGTTACTGAAGAACCTGCTACTTGTTCTTCTTCCCCTTATTATTCTCCACCCTCTTCTCATCACCTCTTGTCAGCCTCGTCATCCCAACCACTCCCTCCTCTTTTTCCTCCGATACCTATGTTTACAGAATTAGAATCGATGGGATGTATGCTAGTCCATTTGTCGCAGCAATTACCAGTGCAGATGAAGGAGGTTACTGATAATATCCGACATGAATTACAACAAAAAGTCGATGTCCTTGAAGCAGATATTACTCCACTCCAGGAAGAGGTAGATGTAGTAAAGGCAGAAAATCATGCTCTGCACATACAGATTCAACAACTTTAAGCTAAACTTGCCGAACAGGAATCGTTGATCAGCCAAAGAGATGTTGCGTTAGCTGAGATACAAGTTAAAGATGATTTATTAAGTGCTGCTGATGCAAAAATTATCCAATTAAAACAGTTCGTCCAGGATAAAGAAGATGCCCGTATAGCACTCGGGAATTTATTGGAAGAAATGCGAGTTCAACTAGATGAAGTTGTGCAGAAAGGACAGGAAATGGCAGATTTAGCTAAGAGGACTAATGAAGAACTCCAGAGAGCATATGCCAACCTGTTTGAGGCAAATTCTGCTCTTAAAACGCAGATGACGTTAATCGCTCAACTCCAGAAAGAGGTTGCAACGATTCGAAGGGAACGAGATGCTTATTACCAGACCATTCAGTATCAATCACATGACTTGGAGAGAAGAGAAAAGCAGCTTGGTTGTCAAGCAGAAAGATTATCTAGAATTGATAAACAAATTCAAGACATGAAGTTGAGCCGTGACGCAGCCCTTGCAAACGATTTTTACCTGTAGGAGGCCTTTTTGCAGACACAAGCTGAAATTTTGTTGAGTCAAGTAATTGCGGCAAGTTCAGTTAGAACTGATGCTCAGCTCGTAGAACTAGAGACCCTAAAAAAGATGTTGGAATCGTTGAAGCAGAAAATTTCCAGAACATTTAAGTTAGCTCGAACAATGTATATTCAGGGTATAGTAGAAGAGCCCTAGATTTTATTCCATTGCGGGTTCAAGTCCACCGTGCATGCCAATGTAAGCCGCCGGATTGGCACTTTGTATTTTCATAATTCCTGTATTTTCATATCCCGCATGAATTGAAAGGTTTCGTATTCTGTACGAACCGAAAAGTCGTTGTGAAGAGTTGTAACTACTTATAAAGCAATGAAAGGACGCTCCGGTGACGATCAGGAGAATCGCCAGACTGTCTGTCTAGGCGATTACGTTATGAAGAGTTACCGTGTTGTTGTGTTGAGAAATCTGAGTAGTACTGTCTTTTCGCCTTGGTTTTGATTACATTAACTTGCGGTTAGTCCAGTTCCATTAAGTTACGGTAATGAAGTCTGTGTTACGGTAATATTTAACGTTGGTGCTGTGTACTAAGAAAGTAGTAACCAGAATACGAACAGTAAGACTGTATGAGAACGAACCAGAGTATTGATAGTAATTCGTATTAACATAGTACTTTGAATATTAGTGTACTGCGATGTGAATGAGTTAATTGGGAAAATCAAGTTATAGGGCCTCTGATTAGCAGACCCCTACCACTCCCAAGAACCCGAAAGAGTTTAAGCGCGCCTGTGACGGAAACGCGCATTTAACATAGTGCTTGTTTTGCATCAAATTACTATGCAATGGATGCCTCTAGTCTCTATGATGAGAATGAGTCTGTTTCTTTTGATGAAGCACAAAATTCAGAAAATTGGATGGGTGCTATGCAATCAGAATATGATGCTATTATGAAGTATGATACTTGGTCTCTATGTGACTTGCCTCCATACAAAAAGGCCATCAACAATAAATGTGTATACAAGTTGAAGCATAAACTGATGGTATAGTTCACACATATAAAGCTAGGCTTGTTGCAAACTGTTATAATCAAGAGAGAGCCATTGATTTTGATGAGATCTTTGCAGCTACATGTGGAACGACCATTGTTTATAGCATATGAGCACTTGTAGCACATCATGGTTGTAATGTACATCATTTGGACATTAAAAATTCATTTTTGAATGGTCAATTACATGAAGAAGTGTATGTATTTCAGTCCCATGATTTTGTGCAAAAAGTGCATGAAAAAAAGTGTGTAGTTTGAAAAAGGCATTATATGGTTTGAAGCAAGCACCAGGTGCTTGGTATAAAAAGATACATGCCTACTTGATTGCACATGGTTTTGAGAACAGTCCAACTGAGAGCACCTTATATTTTAAGCATGTAGATGATATACTACCGATCATTGTTATGTATCTTGATGACATGCTCCTCACTGGTCCTAATCAGAAGCATACTGGTGAATTTAAGGCTGATTTTCATGCTTCTTTTGAGATGTCAGATTTGGGACATTTGCATCATCATTTGGGCATTCATTTTATGCAAATTGATGGGGGAGTAGCTTTGTCTCAAACAAAATATAATGACACATTATTTTAGTTTTTTAACCTTGAAGATTGCAAACCTATTGCTACTCCTATGGAGATAGGTTTATAGTTGAGTCTTCATGATGGTGGAGATGCATTTGATGTTGTTCTCTATCAATAGGTTGTTGGATGCTTGATTTACTTATGCATAACATGGCATCATATTTAGTTTGTTGTCTCTTAGATGAGCAGGTTTATGCATTTCCCAAGTGTGAATCACTACGAGTTAGCTAAGCTCATCTTTAACTACTTGCATGGTATGTGGCTACTTGGTTTATTTTATCCCTAGGGGGATCATTACCACAAGATTTACATGCTTTTTTTTGACTCAAAATGGGCTATTTTCTATGACACTCGTGTGTCTACTAGTGGTTTTTGCTTCATGCTTGGTAGCTCATGCTTATCTTGGTTGAGAAAGAAGCAGCCTATTGTGGCCACTTCTAGTTGTGAGGCTGAGTATAGGGAAGCTTTCACAATGATTTTTGAATGTGTGTGGATTAGATTGCTTTTGGCTGATTTGGGTGTTGGTCAGTCTTCTGCCACCACCATCTTCACTAACATTCAGAGTGCATTGGCAATTGCGAGGAACCCTATCTTCCAGGCTCGCACTAAGCACATTGAGATGCATTATCATTATGTGAGGGAGAGGTTCTCTAGTGGAGAGATTAGTTTGTCTTATGTGCCCACACATGATAACATTGCATACCTTTTCAAAAAGGCTCTACCTAGGGAGAAGTTTGAAACTTTCCACAAAGCTTTGGGCTTGCTTCCTTTTGTGGATTGATCTCTCTACACATAGCTTGACACTTCCTTATACATGAGTGCCAATTGCTTGTTCACCACATCACTTCTTGGGGGGATTTGTTGATATATTTTGGTAGTGATGTATATGAACACACTTAGGAATACTGGTGCACTTTTTCCCTCTTCATGAGGTTTTTCCCCCAACTTGTAAATATGCTTATAAATCTAATGGTTCACTTATTCGTCTACATTCACTTGGTAATTCATTCAGTGTTGTGTTTTGTTCCAAGATTTTTCTTCATCCTTTTGCTATTCGTGTGATTTGCACAGACCTCAAACTCTAGCACTTACTCCATAGCAAATGCCAACCCTTGTCAAGGTAGCATAGTTTAAACTACCAACTAGTCTTTGATAGCTAGTTATATCCTCTATTTATTCTCCTTCATGAGCACTTAACTTTGGGTGCATCTCCATAGGTGTATGTATGACCTTTGAATTCTCCATGTTTAATTTTGCAAGCATGTGTTTGATATACTTTATCCAACTAAGATACATACAATTTTTTTTATATACTAGTTTGAATCCTAGGAAGTAGTGAGTAGACCTGGATCCATGATTTTGAATTCTTCTTTCATTTGAAGCTTGATCTTCCTTATACCTTTAGCATCATTACTTATAGTCATGATATCATCAACATATACATAGAGGTATATGAATTCAGATTGATTCCTCTTGATGAAGAGGGAAGGATCTAATTTTCTCACATTCAATCCTCTATCTTGCAAATAGGTGACAAGCGTATTATTCCAAGCCCTTGGGGCTTGCTTTAGACCATATAAAGCCTTTCTTAACCTGCATACATACTCACGGCCTAATGACTCTTCAAAACTAGGAGTTTGAGCCAAATATACCTCTTTAAATATCCGTCCATTTAGAAAAGCATTTTTGACATCCATTTCATTGATCTTTCGATTCTAGGAAGCTACAATACTCATAAGTACTCTAATGGTTGACATCTTTGCCACAGGTGAAAAGGTTTCTTCATAATCAATTTCTTGTGTTTGTGCATACCCTTTGGCCACAAGTCTTTCTTTGTACTTGTTAATACTCCCATCAAATTTTTTCTTTACCTTGTATATCCATTTTGAACCTATGATTTCATAGATGGAGTCTTGGGTACCAATTCCCAAGTGCAATTTCCCTATAAGGCTTCAATCTTTTCCTCCATGGCATTCATCCATTCAGGCTTCTTCTTTGCTTCCTCATAATATTAAGGCTCTTTAGAGTTTGAATCTTGTGCTGGATATATAGAATGTTTAGTAACCAATGATGTATCATAGACCTACCTTTCTAGCTTCTTTTTCCCTCTAGTTGAACTCCCAATTGTTTGCTAAGAGGATTCTCCTAAATCCCTCAAATTATATGCTTTAAGAGTGCACTCATTCCTTTGGAAGTCCTCTAGGTTAGAAGGTAATTTGATTCTCTTGTAATCATCTTCAAACCATGATTTGTTTTCATCGAACAAGGCAGCCCTACTTACAATGAAACCTTTTTTGCTTGGATTGTACAACCTATAACCTTTTTTATTAATTTCATAGCCAATTAATATAGTTTCTCTATTGTGGGGTCCAATTTAACTCTAATCCGTGAAGGTATGTTTGCATATGCAATGCATCCAAATATCCTACAATGATCAAAGCTAGGTCTTCTTCCATTCCATGCCTCATATGGATTCATGAAATTCAAAGCCTTTGATGGAAGTTTATTCACCAAATAAGTAGCTCTTGATACTTCCTATGCCCAGAACTAGGGAGTTTCGTTTCATTGAGCATGTACCTTGTTGTTGCTGCATTTTACCCAAGCCTACATGCTTGATATATTTGATATCATCTTCATTTGTAAGTCACATGAGTAGTCATGTGAACACCTCTTGTAAAAGAGTTCATTTTATCTCTTGTAAATGGAAATGGAAAAAAGGAAAAGAATGGCTTACCTCATGCATGATGTAAAAGCAATTTCGTGGCTCTAACTACCAAAACCCACGACTTTTTGAGTTGAGGGAATATCTCCTAAATTTGGGGATCACTTTTAGGTGGAGCCATTCGAATTCGAATTCAAAACTCCCTCCAAGAATAGCTATAGAAAGGAGAAAGAAGGAAGAGGGGATTAGCAAGCCTTGTACGTGACCACTTGATGTCATTTTGTAGAGATTGAAGAGCTTACTCCATAGCTCTATCATTCTAATCCCATTGTGCAAAGATTCATTGCCAATGTGGTTGTAATCATATGTGAATCTATACATTTATTATCATCTACTTCTCTGTTTTGTTCTCTGCTATACTCACTCAGAGCAGTACCTTCAAAAGCTCATATCTCGAGTTTTAATGAACTTTTTTCAGCGATTTAAATTGCGTTGGATAGCTCATGCTGTCTAAAGTGTGCATTTAAATTCGCAAGGTCATTGGATTAATACTTTTGGAGATATCTGCATTTTACTCCTTACTGGTCTATCTCTACAGAGCCCCGAGAATTGTGGGGAGGTTCTAAAAATTGTTGAAACTTGTTCTCAGTGCTCAGTCCATCATTTGAAGTGTTTTAACTTGGATTGGGAAGCTTGCTAAGTCTATTTGCAATGCCCAAAATGAATTTTTCTAATTCCTACCAGGTTGAGAGCACTCTTCATTTTTTCCACCAGGTGTATGTCCAAAAATAACAAGTTTTGGGAGCTAGTCATTTCGCAACTAGTCTGTGTTGACTTAAACTTTTGGGATACATGTTCCAAAGTGCTTGGCTGATATTTTGGTGGATTTAGGAAGCTCAAAGGGTCTTCTAATCATCTCTGAAGTCTCAGTTGGCTGGTGTGAAGCTGGTTGTAGCAGCACCTACTCATCTTTGGATTGCATCCACCATCTCTCTTCACAGTGGTATCAGAGCATAGTCAAGCAACATGGGAGATGGATTTCCATCAACAATTGACAAATTGGATCGAAACAACTACCGGGCATGGTCTCTAAGGATGGAGGCTTACCTTCAAGGGAGGAATCTATATGGATTCATATCTGGAGATGAAGCAATGCCAACCATGAGAAACAAAGGGCAACCATCACATGAAGAAGTGGAAGGACTTTCGAATTGGTGTTCGAAGGATGCACTTGCAAGGTCCTATATTCTAAACTCAATCTCTGATTTTCTTTTACCTCATGTCAAGGGATGCAAGACATCAAGAGAAACCTGGAATGCACTTGCTTCGTTCTTCTCTTCCAACACTCGAGCAAGGAAGAACCAATTGTGGATGGAGTTCACAACAATGAAGAAAAGCCCGAAGCAAAATGTGACTAATTATGTCACAAAGATGAAGGAGATTTCCGACCAACTTGGAAGCATTGGAGAGGTAATTGAAGAGGAGCAAATCATAAGACAAATCATGAATGGAATCAAAGCAGACGACAAGTGGGAGTCATTCACAACAGCCATGGATTTATACATGGATATGCATGTACCCGACCTCAACACACTCATGGGCCAACTCTTCACTCATGAAGCAAAGATTAGCAAAGGTGGTGAGTCCTCAAGAGGTAATCAAACTTCTGCCTTATATTCTGATAAAGCTAAGGTCAAGGACAAGTCAAAGAATAGGAAGAATGAAGATGAAGGTAGCTCTTTCCAAGCAAACTTTGCAGGTAGAGGAAGAGCTAGAGGAAGAGGCAGAGGTGGAAAGCAAGGCAAGGGGAGATTGCAATCATCTCAACCTTGCAACATATGTGGCTTATCTAACCATACTACTGAAGAATGTTTCAGGAACCCAAGGAACTCAAGAGGAAGAGGATTCAATAGAGGTGGCTATGGATCAAATAGAGGTAGATACAATGGAGGCTACAACAACAACAACTACTACAACATAATTACAACAACAACAACAACTATCAAAGTGGCCATAGAGGAAGAAGAGATTACAATAACTATGCAGAGGACCAAAGTCAAGAAGATTCATTATTGATTATGAATCTAACAGCGAAGAAGGGTAAGGATGATGATCACATATTTTACATTGATTCGGGATGTTCGAACCATGTAGCAGGAAATGTGGCTTTACTTTCTGATTTGGAAGACCCTCATAACAAGCATGAAGTGCAAACAGGAGATGACACAAAGCACTCAGTGGAGAAGATAGGTAATGTGAAGACATCAGATGGGAATATGAACCTCTTAAGCAAAGTCTTCTATGTCCCTACAATTACCAAAAAATTAATAAGTGTTGGACAGATTGTTGAAAAAGGATTGCAGGTTAGATTCAATCGATTTGGAGCATATGTTGAAGACCCAAGGCAAGGCTTTCGAAGGATTGCCAAAGGAGAAAAGACAGGAAGGCTTTTCACTTGTGAAGTGGAAGATACAAAGAACATAGCTTTGTTTAGCTATGGATCTCAAACTCTTACAGAGTTGGAGATATGGCACAAAAGGCTTGCTCACATTGGTGAGAGGACACTCAAACAAATTTGCAGGGACCAAAGTGTACTTGCTTTGCCTAATATCCCAAGGCAACACATGATTTATAAGTGTGAAGCTTGTCAACTCGACAAGGCTCATAGACAACCTTTCAATAAGAAAGGATATATGTATCAAAATCCTTTGGATCTAGTGCACACGGATGTGTGGGGTCCAAGTAAGGAGCCATCTATATCAGGCTCAAGATATTATGTGTCTTTCATAGATGATTGTAGCAGGTGGACCATTCTGTTTTTCATGAAGCACAAGGATGAGGTGTTTAATTGCTTTAAGAAGTATATTGCTCTTGTTGAAAACCAAACATGTAGGACTTTAAGAAGACTCAGGTCAGATGGTGGAGGAGAATACTTCTCTTCTAAATTTGATGCCTTCTTGCATGAAAGAGGCATTAAAAGGGAAGTCACTACAAGGTATACACCCGAACTCAATGGTGTAGCAGAGAGGAGGAACAGAGCTATTGTCGAAGCTGCAAGGTCCATGCTCAACGAAAAGGGATTGCCGAACTACCTATGGGCAGAGGCTGTGTCTACAGCCACATATCTCATAAATAGACTTCCATCTAAGTCACTAGATGGAACCACTCCATATGAAGTGTGGAATGGAAGAAGACCTAGTCTAGAGCATTGCAAAATCTTTGGATGCTTAGCCTATGCTCACATTCCTTCTCAAGTAAGAGGGAAATTGGATCCCAAGGCAGAGAAGTGCGTATTTATTGGTTATGACCAAAACCAAAAAGGATATAGATTGTACAATCCAACCAATAAAGGATTTTCTGTGAGTAGAGATGTAATTTTTGTTGGTGCACTTCAAGCCTTCACACATTGGCTTGGAACATTGGAAGATTAGCTTGGACAAAGTTTATCAAGGCTTCACTTGAAGGAAATGGCATAGGAACCCATACCTATGGCTATTACTATTTACTTCTTGTAAAAGTCAAAAAAATGACTTGGAGTGTTATGTAACCACTCACCAACTTAATTAGTCGTGTATTTTTAGTTGAGTTAATGGAGAGAATATCTCCTACTTTTAGTAGAGATATTCTAGGGAGCCTACATTTGAATTTCAAATTCAAATGATCACTCAACTCATATAAAAGTGAAGGCAAAACTCGCGGGTCAGTGTGTCACTCATTCTAGCTCAACTCTCGAGGCTTATTTCTCTTGTAAATGAGTATGTGTTAGTGCTACATCATAGCCTACACTACCACACCTCAATTAGCTATGCTTGTCATGCTAATGAGCTTGTATAATCATATCAATCAATAGATATATACACATTCATCATATCTGGTTCTCTGTGTTTTTCTACTTCAAGTCTGTCAACTTTCAAGGAGCATTTCTCAGTGCTCACTGAACCAAATCAAGAGCTTAAGAGCTTGTTGGAACCAGCTCAAGGTCTTCTACAAGCATACAAAATTTCAAGGCTAAAGGATCAACCATCTCGGAGAAATCTTAATCGAAGTGCACACTGGTCTGTGTCTGCAGAGTTCCTAAAAAGGCGGGGGTACATATAATTTTGCTAAATCAATTTCTCTGGATGTGGTTTATCATTTCCTTTCATTCCACTTGCAAATGGTAGCTTATTAAGGTACTTTAATACTCCCAAAAGGAATTGTTTCAATTGCAAGTGTGCTGGTCACACTGAGCATAACACTGAGCAGGTATCATTACAGAAATAGCAAGTTTTCTAGAATTTGTGAAATGCAAAGTTGTCTGTTTTGATTTGGTCATTACACAAATCATTTGAAAAGCACATATATGCTTTCTTGGTATCATTTGAAAGCTCAAGGTGTGTACTAAGCATTTCTGGAATCAAAGGAGGGCTGGTGTGAAGCAGGTATAGCAGCACCAACTCATTTCTTGAGTGCATCCAACCATCACTCCCAACAGTGGTATCAGAGCAAATAAGGTAAACATGGGTGATGGTTTTCCTTCATTCATTGACAAATTGGACAGGAACAACTACCAAGCTTGGTCATTGAGAATGAAGACCTATCTACAAGGTAGGAGCTTATTTGGATACATATCAGGAGATGAGGAATTGCCCTCATTCAAAACTAGAGGACTACCCACAAAGGATGAACATGAAAGACTCAATCAATGGTGTGCAAAAGATGCTTTGGCAAGGTCTTACCTTCTTAACTCTATATCTGACTTTCTTTTACCTCATGTAAGGAATTGTAAGACTTCCCAAGAGACTTGGGAAACCTTGTCAAACTACTTTTCTTCCAACACAAGGGCTAGGAAGAATCAACTGTGGATTGAATTCACAACCCTTAGGAAGCAGCCCAAGCAATCAGTCTTAGAGTATGTGACAAAGATCAAAGATGTGGCAGACCAATTAGCAAGCATTGGAGAGGAGATTGAAGAGGAGCAAATAGTCAGGCAAGTAACAAATGGACTCAAGGCAGATGATAAGTGGGAAAGTTTCACCACTGCAATGGATCTCTATATGGACATGCATACCCCAGATCTCACAACACTTATGGGCCAACTCTTTACACATGAAGCAAAGTTTACAAAGGCAGGAGATCAATCAAAAGGTAACAATCCCTCTGCTCTCTATACTGATAAGAAAGTTAAAGATAAAGGTAAAGGGAAGAAACAGGATGAAGAAGGTTCTACCTCCCAAGCTAATTATGCAGGGAGAGGTAGATCATCTAGAGGAAGAGGCAGAGGAGGTAAGTCAGGTAGGGGGAGACCCTACAACTCATCACCATGCAACATTTGTGGATTGTCCAATCATACCACAAATGAATGCTACAAGAACTACAAGAATCAGAGAGGAAGAGGCTACTCAAGAGGTGGATACTCTCAAGGGAGAGGCAGATTCAACCAACATCAAAGCTACAATGGATACAACAATCAATACAACAACAACTACAATCACAACCACAATGGTAACTACCAAGGTGGATTCAGAAATAGAAGAGACTACAACAACTACACAGAGGAGCAAGATGACTCCCTATTGATCATGAATATGACCTCCAAGATAGGTACAAATGATGATCATTTATTTTATATTGATTCAGGATGTTCTAACCATGTAGCTGGTAATGTGGCACTACTTTCTGATTTGGAAGAACCCAAGGGTAAACATCAGGTACAAACAGGTGATGACACTAAACATTCTGTTGTTAAGATTGGAAATGTGAAGACATGTGATGGTAACCAGAACCTATTGAGCAGGGTACTCTATGTACCAACCATCACCAAGAATCTAATGAGTGTTGGTCAGATTGTGGAGAAAGGTTTGCAGGTCAGATTCACACAACATGGAGCATATGTGGAGGACCCAAGACATGGATTCAGAAGGATAGCCAAAGGGGAGAAATCAGGTAGACTGTTTACTTTTGAGCTAGAAGACACCAAGAACATTGCTTTGTATAATTACAAGGATCAAACACTTTCAGAGTTAGAGATATGGCACAAGAGGTTAGGTCACATAGGTGAAAGAACCCTAAAGCAAATGTGCAGGGATCAATGTGTGCTTGGGATACCTAATGTATCCAAGCAACACATGATTTACAAGTGTGGAGCATGTCAATTTGGTAAGTCTCACATGTTGCCCTATTCAAGAAAAGGTTTCATGCATGAAGTACCTAGACTTGGTACACACAGATCTTTGGGGACCTAGCAAGGACCCTTCTATTTCAGGTTCAAGGTATTATGTGTCCTTCATTGATGATTATAGCAGATGGACCATTTTATACTTTATGAAGCATAAAGATGAAGTGTTTAATTGTTTCAAGAGGTATCTTGCACTTGTTGAAAATCAAACAGGAAGAAGCTTGAAGAGGCTAAGGTCAGATGGTGGAGGAGAATACTTCTCCAATGAGTTTGAAGATTTGTTGCAGGAAAGAGGCATCAAAAGGGAGATTACTACAAGGTACTCACCTGAACAAAATGGGGTAGCTGAAAGAAGAAATAGACTCATAGTAGAAACAGCTAGGTCTATGCTTAATGAAAAGAAGTTGCCAAATTATCTTTGGGCAGAGAGTGTATCCACTGCCATCTATCTCATAAACAGGTTGCCTTCCAAATCACTTGATGGCATGACACCATATGAAGCTTGGCATGGTAAGAGACCCTCTCTGGATCATTGTAAAATCTTTGGTTGTGTAGCATATGTGCATATTCCCTCACAGGTAAGGGGAAAGCTAGATCCTAAGGCTGAAAAATGTATCTTCATTGGTTATGATTTGAACCAAAAGGGATACAGATTCTACAACCCAACAAACAAAGGTTTCAAGGTAAGCAGAGATGTCATCTTTGATGAGAATGACTCATGGTATGAGAATGAATGCAGGAAGATTAGTCTACCCTATGACATGGAAGAGGATTTCCCAAAGCTTACCAAGGAGGAATCAATTCAGAAAGAAGATTCAAGCTCAGATGATGATGATACAATAAATCTTGAGGAGTTCAAGGCTTGGAAGTCCAAAGGGAAGATGAAGATGAAGCAACTAGAAGATAAACCAGAATCCTCAACTCAAGCAATGAGGAGATCTCAGAGAGAAAAGAAGAAGCCTATCAGATTTGGGTATGACACATCACTTGTAACTAAACATTCTGTATATCTTGCAAAGGACTTGTTGAATGAAGAACCAGGTACCTATGAAGAAGCAATTACCAAACCAGAATGGAAAGAAGCCATGGATGAAGAGATGGAAGCTCTCAAGGAAAGTGATACTTGGGACTTGGTACCCAAGAAGGAATCTATGAAGGTGATAGGATCCAGATGGATCTACAAGCTAAAGAGAAATTCAGATGGAACCATAAACAGGTACAAAGCTAGGTTGGTAGCCAAGGGTTTTGCACAAACCCAAGGCATTGATTATGAGGAGACATTTTCTCCTGTGGCCAAGATGCCAACTATCAGAATATTGGTGAGTGTAGCTGCATCCAAGAATTGGAACATGTACCAATTAGATGTCAAGAATGCTTTCTTGAATGGATGGATATCTGAAGAAGTCTACATGTCACAACCACCTGGCTATGAAGATCCAAAAAAGGTACATTATGTTTGTAAATTGAAGAAGGCTCTGTATGGTTTAAAGCAGGCACCTAGAGCATGGAATTACAGGTTGACAACCTACCTCCAAGACCAAGGATTTGTGATGAGTAAAGCAGACACTTCTCTATTCATAAAGAGAAGTAGTACAGAGGTAATCTACTTGTGTGTTTATGTTGATGACATCATCATTACAGGCAATGATGTCAATGGGATTAGGCACATCAAAGGACAGATGATGAAAGAATTCAAGATTAGTGATCTTGGATTATTAAAGTATTTCTTAGGTCTTGAGTTAGTCTACACCAACTCAGGTATATATATCACTCAAAAGAAGTATGTGCAGGATATGGTCAAGAAGTTTGGCTTGCAGGATGCTAAAGTATCTACTACTCCAATGGAGGTCAACCTAAAGCTAAGTGCTCATGAAGGAGAAGAAGTCCAAGACATTACAGGATACCAAAGTATGGTAGGTAGTTTGAACTATGCTACCTTGACAAGAATTGACATAGCATATGGAGTTAGTGTGCTTAGTCAATTCATGCACAAACCAAGGGTACCTCACCTAGAGGCAGCAAAGAAGATCTTGAAGTACCTAAAGGGAACACAAAGTCATGGTTTGTACTTTCCTTATACATCAGATATTGACATTAAAGTTTACTCAGATGCAGATTGGGCAGGATGCAAGGATGATAGGAGGAGCACATCAGGCTACATTTGTTTTGCAGGAGATAAACCTATTTCTTGGTCAGCCAAGAAGCAACCTACAGTGGCATTGTCATCCACTGAAGTAGAGTATAGAGGGCTTGCCAATGCCACTCAAGAAGCTATCTGGTTGAAGCTTCTATATACAGAGTTAGGCCTATATACAAGGCCACCAATTATCTTTGGAGATAACACTAGCTCTCTTCACCTTGCAGCTAATCCAATTTATCATGCCAGAACCAAACACATAGAGGTTCATTACCACTATGTGAGGGAGAAGTTACTTAGCAAAGAGATTCAATTGACATATGTGTCTACTAATATGCAATGTGCAGATTTACTCACTAAAGCATTGGATGGAAACAAGCTATGCAGATTCAAATCCATGATTGGATTGCAGGATGTGATTGAAGACTAAAGATGAAGAAGATGAAGACTTGAGCCAAAGTGTTTGGCTTGAGGGGGAGCTGTTGGTGCACTTCAAGCCTTCACACATTGGCTTGGAACATTGGAAGATTAGCTTGGACAAAGTTTATCAAGGCTTCACTTGAAGGAAATGGCATAGGAACCCATACCTATGGCTATTACTATTTACTTCTTGTAAAAGTCAAAAAAATGACTTGGAGTGTTATGTAACCACTCACCAACTTAATTAGTCGTGTATTTTTAGTTGAGTTAATGGAGAGAATATCTCCTACTTTTAGTAGAGATATTCTAGGGAGCCTACATTTGAATTTCAAATTCAAATGATCACTCAACTCATATAAAAGTGAAGGCAAAACTCGCGGGTCAGTGTGTCACTCATTCTAGCTCAACTCCCGAGGCTTATTTCTCTTGTAAATGAGTATGTGTTAGTGCTACATCAAAGCCTACACTACCACACCTCAATTAGCTATGCTTGTCATGCTAATGAGCTTGTATAATCATATCAATCAATAGATATATACACATTCATCATATCTGGTTCTCTGTGTTTTTCTACTTCAAGTCTGTCAACTTTCAAGGAGCATTTCTCACTGCTCACTGAACAAAATCAAGAGCTTAAGAGCTTGTTGGAACCAGCTCAAGGTCTTCTACAAGCATACAAAATTTCAAGGCCAAAGGATCAACCATCTCGAAGAAATCTCAATCGAAGTGCACACTGGTCTGTGTCTGCAGAGTTCCTAAAAAGTCGGGGGTACATATAATTTTGCTAAAATCAATTTCTCTGGATGTGGTTTATCATTTCCTTTCATTCCACTTGCAAATGGTAGCTTATTAAGGTACTTTAATACTCCCAAAAGGAATTGTTTCAATTGCAAGTGTGCTGGTCACACTGAGCATAACACTGAGCAGGTATCATTACAGAAATAGCAAGTTTTCTAGAATTTGTGAAATGCAAAGTTGTCTGTTTTGATTTGGTCATTACACAAATCATTTGAAAAGCACATATATGCTTTCTTGGTATCATTTGAAAGCTCAAGGTGTGTACTAAGCATTTCTGGAATCAAAGGAGGGCTGGTGCGAAGCAGGTATAGCAGCACCAACTCATTTCTTGAGTGCATCCAACCATCACTCCCAACAATTTTTGATGAAAACAAATCATGGTTTGATGATGACAGGAAAGTGAAGCTGCCATATGACTTGGATGAAGATTTTCCATCACTTCAACCAAAGGATCCAAAGCATATTGAAGAAAGTGATTCGGAGATTGACCTAGAAGACTTGGAAAGACTAAAGCTATGGAAGAACAAAGGTAAAGCAAAGATGCAGGATGCTACATATGGACCCGAGAGCTCACATCAACCACTTAGAAGGTCTTCGAGGGAGAAGAAGAAACAAGAGAGCTTTGGTTATGATACTTCTTTGGTCACGAAGCACTCAATCTACATTGCAAAGGATTCAACCAATGAAGAACCTACCACATTCGAAGAAGCACAAAGCAAGAAAGCTTGGAGAGATGCAATGGATGAAGAAATGGAAGCCTTGAAGGAGAATGACACCTGGGAGCTTGTACCTAACAAGCCATCTATGAAGGTAATTGGATCTTGATGGATATACAAAATCAAGAGAAATCCAGATGGAAGTATAAATAGACACAAAGCAAGGTTAGTTGCTAAAGGGTTTGCTCAAACCCATGGTATTGATTATGAGGAGAGTTTCTCTCTTGTTGCAAAAATACCTACAATTAGGGTTCTCATTAGTCTTACTGCATCTAGAAATTGGAATCTTTATCACCTTGATGTAAAGAATGCTTTCTTGAATGGATGGATTTCTGAGGAAGTGTATGTGGCACAACCTCCTGGATATGAGGATGCACGTCATCCTAACTATGTATGCAAACTAAAGAAAGCTTTGTATGGATTGAAGGAAGCTCCAAGAGCTTGGAATTTCAGATTGGTGACTTATTTGCAGGACCAAGGATTCAAAGCTAGCAAGGCGGATACCTCTTTGTTCATAAAGAGGAATGGATCTGAAATGATCTATTTATGTGTGTATGTTGATGATATTATTATCACAGGCAATGATCTGTAAAGGCTCAAATGAAGGAGGAGTTCAAAATAAGTGACCTCGGGCCACTCACTTATTTTCTTGGATTGGAGTTGATCTACACAGATTCACGTATATACATCACACAAAGGAAGTATGTCCATGACATGCTCGTCAAGTTCAAGATGGAAAATACAAAGTGTGCAGGTACACCTATGGAGCAAAATCATAAACTTAGTGCTTATGAAGGAGAGCCAATTGAAGACATCACAAGCTATCAAAGCTTGGTTGGAAGTTTGAACTATGCAACACTCAGAAGGGTGGATATATGCTATAGTGTTAGCATATTGAGTCAGTTTATGCATAAGCCGAGAAGACCACATATGGAAGCGGCCAAGAGAGTCCTCAAGTACCTAAAGGGGACCATGAATGAAGGTTTATTTTATTCATTTACTTCAGATATTGAGCTAAAGGTCTACTCAGATGCAGATTGGGCCGGATCTAAAGATGATAGAAGAAGTACATCAGGGTATATATCATTTGCAGGTTCAAAAATCATTTCTTGGTCATCAAAGAAGCAACCAACCGTGACATTATCTTCTACCGAAGCCGAATATAGAGGTTTGGCTAATGCAACTCAAGAAATCATGTGGTTAAAGTCTTTGTACACAGATCTTGGACTTCATTCTTCAACACCTCATATTTTTGGTGACAACACAAGCTCACTACATCTAGCAGCTAATCCGGTATACCATGCTAGAACCAAGCATATTGAAGTCCACTACCATTATGTAAGGGAGAAGCTAATGAGCAAGGATATTCAACTATCCTATGTCTCTACAGATATGCAATGTGCCGACATGTTGACTAAAGCTCTTGATGGTACAAAGTTAAGTAGATTCAAGTTGATGATTGGCTTGCAGGAAATCAAGGACAATTGAAGACTTATTTGAAGGCCAAGCATGTTAGGCTTGAGGGGGAGCTGTTGGTGCATTTTACCCAAGCATACATGCTTGATATATTTGATATCATCCTCATTTGTAAGTCACATGAGTAGTCATGTGAACACCTCTTGTAAAAGAGTTCATTTTATCTCTTGTAAATGGAAATGGAAAAAAGGAAAAGAATGGCTTACCTCATGCATGATGTAAAAGCAATTTCGTGGCTCTAACTACGAAAACCCACGACTTTTTGAGCTGAGGGAATATCTCCTAACTTTGGGGATCACTTTTAGGTGGAGCCATTCGAATTCGATACCAAAAATCCCTCCAAGAATAGCTATAAAAGTAGCAAGAAGGAAGAGGCGATTAGCAAGCCTTGTACGTGACCACTTGATGTCATTTTGTAGAGATTGAAGAGCTTACTCCAAAGCTCTATCATTCTACTCCCATTGTGCAACGATTCATTGCCAATGTGGTTGTAATCCTATGTGAATCTATACATTTATTATCATCTACTTCTCTGTTTTGTTCTCTGCTATACTCACTAAGAGCAGTACCTTCAGAAGCTCATATCTCAAGTTTTACTAAACTTTCTTCAGCGATTTAAATTGCGTTGGATATGTCATGCTGTCTAATGTGTGCATATAAATTTGCAAGGTCATTGGATTAATACGTTTGGAGATATCTGCATTTTACTGTGTACTGGCCTATCTCTGCAGAGCCCCGAGAATTGTGGGGAGGTTCCAGAAATTGTTGAAACTTGGTCTTAGTGCTCAGTCCATCATTTGAAGTGTTTTAACTTCGATTGGGAAGCTTGCTAAGTCTATTTGCTATGCCCAAAAGGAATTTTTCTAATTCCTACCAGGTTGAGAGCACTGTTCATTTTGTCCAGCAGGTGTATGTCCAAAAATAGCAAGTTTTGGGAGTTAGTCATTTCGCAACTAGTCTGTCTTGACTTAAACTTTTGGGATACATGTTCCAAAGTACTTGGCTGATATTTTGGTGGATTTAGGAAGCTCAAAGGGTCTTCTAATCATCTCTGAAGTCTCAGTTGGCTGGTGTGAAGCTGGTTGTAGCAGCACCTACTCATCTTTGGATTGCATCCACCATCTCTCTTCACAGTGGTATCAGAGCATAGTCAAGCAACATGGGAGATGGATTTCCATCAACAATTGACAAATTTGATCGAAACAACTACCGGGCATGGTCTCTAAGGATGGAGGCTTACCTTCAAGGGAGGAATCTATATGGATTCATATTCGGAGATGAAGCAATGCCAACCATGAGAAACAAAGGGCAACCATCACATGAAGAAGTGGAAGGACTTTCGAATTGGTGTTCGAAGGATGCACTTGCAAGGTCCTATATTCTAAACTCAATCTCTGATTTTCTTTTACCTCATGTCAAGGGATGCAAGACATCAAGAGAAACCTGGAATGCACTTGCTTCGTTCTTCTCTTCCAACACTCGAGCAAGGAAGAACCAATTGTGGATGGAGTTCACAACAACGAAGAAAAGCCCGAAGCAAAATGTGACTGATTATGTCACAAAGATGAAGGAGATTTCCGACCAACTTGGAAGCATTGGAGAGGTAATTGAAGAGGAGAAAATCATAAGACAGATCATGAATGGAATCAAAGCAGACGACAAGTGGGAGTCATTCACAACAGCCATGGATTTATACATGGATATGCATGTACCCGACCTCAACACACTCATGGGCCAACTCTTCACTCATGAAGCAAAGATTAGCAAAGGTGGTGAGTCCTCAAGAGGTAATCAAACTTTTGCCTTATATTTTGATAAAGCTAAGGTCAAGGACAAGTCAAAGAATAGGAAGAATGAAGATGAAGGAAGCTCTTTCCAAGCAAACTTTGTAGGTAGAGGAAGAGCTAGAGGAAGAGGCAGAGGTGGAAAGCAAGGCAGGGGGAGATTGCAATCATCTCAACCTTGCAACATATGTGGCTTATCTAACCATACTACTGAAGAATGTTTCAAGAACCCGAGGAACTCAAGAGGAAGAGGATTCAATAGAGGTGGCTATGGATCAAATAGAGGTAGATACAATGGAGGCTACAACAACAACAACTACTACAACAACAATTACAACAACAACAACTATCAAAGTGGCCATAGAGGAAGAAGATATTACAATAACTATGCAGAGGACCAAAGTCAAGAAGATTCATTATTGATTATGAATCTAACAACGAAGAAGGGTAAGGATGATGATCACATATTTTACATTGATTCGGGATGTTCGATCCATGTAGCAGGAAATGTGGCTTTACTTTCTGATTTGGAAGATCCTCATAACAAGCATGAAGTGCAAACAGGAGATGACACAAAGTACTCAGTGGAGAAGATAGGTAATGTGAAGACATCAGATGGGAATATGAACCTCTTAAGCAAATTCTTGTATGTCCCTACAATTACCAAAAATTTAATAAGTGCTGGACAGATTGTTGAAAAAGGATTGTAGGTTAGATTCAATCGATTTGGAGCATATGTTGAAGACCCAAGGCAAGGCTTTCGAAGGATTGCCAAAGGAGAAAAGACAGGAAGGCTTTTCACTTGTGAAGTGGAAGATACAAAGAACATAGCTTTGTTTAGCTATGGATCTCAAACTCTTACAGAGTTGGAGATATGGCGCAAAAGGCTTGCTCACATTGGTGAGAGGACACTCAAACAAATTTGGAGGGACCAAAGTACTTGGTTTGCCTAATATCACAAGGCAACACATGATTTATAAGTGTGAAGCTTGTCAACTCGGCAAGGCTCATAGACAACCTTTCAATAAGAAAGGATATATGTATCAAAATCCTTTGGATCTAGTGCACACGGATGTGTGGGGTCCAAGCAAGGAGCCATCTATATCAGGCTCAAGATATTATGTGTCTTTCATAGATGATTGTAGCAGGTGGACCATTCTGTTTTTCATGAAGCACAAGGATGAAGTGTTTAATTGCTTTAAGAAGTATATTGCTCTTGTTGAAAACCAAACATGTAGGACTTTAAGAAGACTCAGATCAGATGGTGGAGGAGAATACTTCTCTTCTGAATTTGATGCCTTCTTGCATGAAAGAGGCATTAAAAGGGAAGTCACTACAAGGTATACACCCGAACTCAATGGTGTAGCAGAGAGGAGAAACAGAGCTATTGTCGAAGCTGCAAGGTCCATGCTCAACGAAAAGGGATTGCCGAACTACCTATGGGCAGAGGCTGTGTCTACAGCCACATATCTCATAAATAGACTTCCATCTAAGTCACTAGATGGAACCACTCCATATGAAGTGTGGAATGGAAGAAGACCTAGTCTAGAGCATTGCAAAATCTTTGGATGCTTAGCCTATGCTCACATTCCTTCTCAAGTAAGAGGGAAATTAGATCCCAAGGCAGAGAAGTGCGTATTTATTGGTTATGACCAAAACCAAAAAGGATATAGATTGTACAATCCAACCAATAAAGGATTTTCTGTGAGTAGAGATATAATTTTTGATGAAAACAAATCATGGTTTGATGATGACAGGAAAGTGAAGCTGCCATATGACTTGGATGAAGATTTTCCATCACTTCAACCAAAGGATCCAAAGCAGATTGAAGAAAGTGATTCGGAGATTGACCTAGAAGTCTTGGAAAGACTAAAGCTATGGAAGAACAAAGGTAAAGCAAAGATGCAGGATGCTACATATGGACCCGAGAGCTCACATCAACCACTTAAAAGGTCTTCGAGGGAGAAGAAGAAACCAGAGAGGTTTGGTTATGATACTTCTTTGGTCACGAAGCACTCAATCTACATTGCAAAGGATTCAACCAATGAAGAACCTACCACATTCGAAGAAGCACAAAGCAAGAAAGCTTGGAGAGATGCAATGGATGAAGAAATGGAAGCCTTGAAGGAGAATGACACCTGGGAGCTTGTACCTAACAAGCCATCTATGAAGGTAATTGGATCTCGATGGATATACAAAATCAAGAGAAATCGAGATGGAAGTATAAATAGACACAAAGCAAGGTTAGTTGCTAAAGGGTTTGCTCAAACCCATGGTATTGATTATGAGGAGAGTTTCTCTCCTGTTGCAAAAATGCCTACAATTAGGGTTCTCATTAGTCTTACTACATCTAGAAATTGGAATCTTTATCACCTTGATGTAAAGAATGCTTTCTTGAATGGATGGATTTATGAGGAAGTGTATGTGGCACAACCTCCTGGATATGAGGATGCACATCATCCTAACTATGTATGCAAACTAAAGAAAGCTTTGTATGGATTGAAGCAAGCTCCAAGAGCTTGGAATTTCAGATTGGTGACTTATTTGCAGGACCAAGGATTTAAAGCTAGCAAGGCGGATACCTCTTTGTTCATAAAGAGGAATGGATATGAAGTGATCTATTTATGTGTGTATGTTGATGATATTATTATCACAGGCAATGATCTGTAAAGGCTCAAATGAAGGAGGAGTTCAAAATAAGTGACCTCGGACCACTCAC
Organism: Ceratopteris richardii; assembly: GCA_020310875.1. Lineage (NCBI taxonomy): Eukaryota > Viridiplantae > Streptophyta > Polypodiopsida > Polypodiales > Pteridaceae > Ceratopteris > Ceratopteris richardii. The sequence goes on from CM035419.1 coordinate 8,040,910, forward strand.
TTATTTTCTTGGATTGGAGTTGATCTACACAGATTCAGGTATATACATCACACAAAGGAAGTATGTCCATGACATGCTCGTCAAGTTCAAGATGGAAAATACCAAGTGTGCAGGTACACCTATGGAGCAAAATCATAAACTTAGTGCTTATGAAGGAGAGCCAATTGAAGACATCACAAGCTATCAAAGCTTGGTTGGAAGTTTGAACTATGCAACACTCACAAGGGTGGATATATGCTATAGTGTTAGCATATTGAGTCAGTTTATGCATAAGCCGAGAAGACCACATATGGAAGCGGCCAAGAGAGTCCTCAAGTACCTAAAGGGGACCATGAATGAAGGTTTGTTTTATTCATTTACTTCAGATATTGAGCTAAAGGTCTACTCAAATGCAAATTGGGCCGGATCTAAAGATGATAGAAGAAGCACATCAGGGTATATATCATTTGGAGGTTCAAAAATCATTTCTTGGTCATCGAAGAAGCAACCAACCGTGGCATTATCTTCTACCGAAGCCGAATATAGAGGTTTGGCTAATGCAACTCAAGAAATCATGTGGTTAAAGTCTTTGTACACAGATCTTGGACTTCATTCTTCAACACCTCATATTTTTGGTGACAACACAAGCTCACTACATCTAGCAGCTAATCCGGTATACCATGCTAGAACCAAGCATATTGAAGTCCACTACCATTATGTAAGGGAGAAGCTAATGAGCAAGGATGTTCAACTATCCTATGTCTCTACAGATATGCAATGTGCCGACATGTTGACTAAAGCTCTTGATGGTACAAAGTTAAGTAGATTCAAGTTGATGATTGGCTTGCAGGAAATCAAGGACAATTGAAGACTTATTTGAAGGCCAAGCATGTTAGGCTTGAGGGGGAGCTGTTGGTGCATTTTACCCAAGCCTAAATGCTTGATATATTTGATATCATCCTCATTTGTAAGTCACATGAGTAGTCATGTGAACACCTCTTGTAAAAGAGTTCATTTTATCTCTTGTAAATGGAAATGGAAAAAAGGAAAAGAATGGCTTACCTCATGCATGATGTAAAAGCAATTTCGTGGCTCTAACTACCAAAACCCACGACTTTTTGAGCTGAGGGAATATCTCCTAACGTTGGGATCACTTTTAGGTGGAGCCATTCGAATTCGAATTCAAAACTCCCTCCAAGAATAGCTATAAAAGTAGCAAGAATGAAGAGGCGATTAGCAAGCCTTGTAGGTGACCACTTGATGTCATTTTGTAGAGATTGAAGAGCTTACTCCATAGCTCTATCATTCTACTCCCATTGTGCAAAGATTCATTGCCAATGTTGTTGTAATCCTATGTGAATCTATACATTTATTATCATCTACTTCTCTGTTTTCTTCTCTGCTATACTCACTCAGAGCAGTACCTTCAGAAGCTCATATCGCGAGTTTTACCGAACGTTTTTCAGTGATTTAACTTGCGTTGGATAGCTCATACTGTCTACTTTGTGCATATAGATTTGCAAGGTCATTGGTTTAATACGTTTGGAGACATCTGCATTTTACTACTTACTGGTCTATCTCTACAGAGCCCCGAGAATTGTGGGGAGGTTCCAGAAATTGTTGAAACTTGTTCTCAGTGCTCAGTCCATCATTTGAAGTGTTTTAACTTGGATTGGGAAGCTTGCTAAGTCTATTTGCTATTCCCAAAAGGAATTTTTCTAAGTCCTACCAGGTTGAGAGCACTGTTCATTTTTTCCAGCAGGTGTATGTCCAAAAATAACAAGTTTTGGGAGCTAGTCATTTCCCAACTAGTCTGTCTTGACTTAAACTTTTGGGATACATGTTCCAAAGTACTTGGCTGATATTTTGGTGGATTTAGGAAGCTCAAAGGGTCTTCTAATCATCTCTGAAGTCTCAGTTGGCTGGTGTGAAGCTGGTTGTAGCAGCACCTACTCATCTTTGGATTGCATCCACCATCTCTCTTCACAGTGGTATCAGAGCATAGTCAAGCAACATGGGAGATGGATTTCCATCAACAATTGACAAATTAGATCGAAACAACTACCGGGCATGGTCTCTAAGGATGGAGGCTTACTTTCAAGGGAGGAATCTATATGGATTCATATCCGGAGATGAAGCAATGCCAACCATGAGAAACAAAGGGCAACCATCACATGAAGAAGTGGAAGGACTTTCGAATTGGTGTTCGAAGGATGCACTTGCAAGGTCCTATATTCTAAACTCAATCTCTGATTTTCTTTTACCTCATGTCAAGGGATGCAAGACATCAAGAGAAACCTGGAATGCACTTGCTTCGTTCTTCTCTTCCAACACTCGAGCAAGGAAGAACCAATTATGGATGGAGTTCACAACAATGAAGAAAAGCCCGAAGCAAAATGTGACTGATTATGTCACAAAGATGAAGGAGATTTCCGACCAACTTGGAAGCATTGGAGAGGTAATTGAAGAGGAGCAAATCATAAGACAAATCATGAATGGAATCAAAGGAGACGACAAGTAGGAGTCATTCACAACAGCCATGGATTTATACATGGATATGCATGTACCCGACCTCAACACACTCATGGGCCAACTCTTCATGAGAAGGTGGTGAGTCCTCAAGAGGTAATCAAACTTCTGCCTTATATTCTGATAAAGCTAAGGTCAAGGACAAGTCAAAGAATAGGAAGAATGAAGATGAAGGAAGCTCTTTCAAGGCAAACTTTGCAGGTAGAGGAAGAGCTAGAGGAAGAGGCAGAGGTGGAAAGCAAGGCAGGGGGAGATTCCAATCATCTCAACCTTGCAACATATGTGGCTTATCTAACCATACTATTGAAGAATGTTTCAGGAACTCGAGGAACTCAAGAGGAAGAGGATTCAATAGAGGTGGCTATGGATCAAATAGAGGTAGATACAATGGAGGCTACAACAACAACAACAACTACTACAACAACAATTACAACAACAACAACTATCAAAGTGGCCATAGAGGAAGAAGAGATTACAATAATTATGCAAAGGACCAAATTCAAGAAGATTCATTATTGATTATGAATCTAACAGCGAAGAAGGGTAAGGATGATGATCACATATTCTACATTGATTCGGGATGTTCGAACCATGTAGCAGGAAATGTGGCTTTACTTTCTGATTTGGAAGATCCTCATAACAAGCATGAAGTGCAAACAGGAGATGACACAAAGCACTCAGATGAGAAGATAGGTAATGTGAAGACATCAGATGGGAATATGAACCTCTTAAGCAAAGTCTTGTATGTCTCTACAATTACCAAAAATTTAATAAGTGTTGGACAGATTGTTGAAAAAGGATTGCAAGTTAGATTCAATCGATTTGGAGCATATGTTGAAGACCCAGGGCAAGGCTTTCGAAGGATCGCCAAAGGAGAAAAGACAGGAAGGCTTTTCACTTGTGAAGTAGAAGATACAAAGAACATAGCTTTGTTTAGCTATGGATCTCAAACTCTTACAGAGTTGGAGATATGGCACAAAAGGCTTGCTCACATTGGTGAGAGGACACTCAAACAAATTTGCAGGGACCAAAGTGTACTTGGTTTGCCTAATATCAAAAGGCAACACATGATTTATAAGTGTGAAGCTTGTCAACTCGGCAAGGCTCATAGACAACCTTTCAATAAGAAAGGATATATGTATCAAAATCCTTTGGATCTAGTGCACACGGATGTGTGGGGTCCAAGTAAGGAGCCATCTATATCATGCTCAAGATATTATGTGTCTTTCATAGATGATTGTAGCAGGTGGACCATTCTGTTTTTCATGAAGCAGAAGGATGAAGTGTTTAATTGCTTTAAGAAGTATATTGCTCTTGTTGAAAACCAAACATGTAGGACTTTAAGAAGACTCAGATCGGATGGTGGAGGAGAATACTTCTCTTCTGAATTTGATGACTTCTTGCATGAAAGAGGCATTAAAAGGGAAGTCACTACAAGGTATACACCCGAACTCAATGGTGTAGCAGAGAAGAGGAACAGAGCTACTGTCGAAGCTGCAAGGTCCATGCTCAACGAAAAGGGATTGCCGAACTACCTATGGGCAGAGGTTGTGTCTACAGCCACATATCTCATAAATAGACTTCCATCTAAGTCACTAGATGAAACCACTCCATATGAAGTGTGGAATGGAAGAAGACCTAGTCTAGAGCATTGCAAAATCTTTGGATGCTTAGCCTATGCTCACATTCCTTCTCAAGTAAGAGGGAAATTGGATCCCAAGGCAGAGAAGTGCATATTTATTGGTTATGACCAAAACCAAAAAGGATATAGATTGTACAATCCAACCAATAAAGGATTTTCTATGAGTAGAGATGTAATTTTTGATGAAAACAAATCATGGTTTGATGATGACAGGAAAGTGAAGCTGCCATATGACTTGGATGAAGATTTTCCATCACTTCAACCAAAGGAGCCAAAGCAGATTGAAGAAAGTGATTCGGAGATTGACCTAGAAGACTTAGAAAGACTAAAGCTATGGAAGAACAAAGGTAAAGCAAAGATGCAGGATGCTACATATGGACCCGAGAGCTCACATCAACCACTTAGAAGGACTTCGAGGGAGAAGAAGAAACCAGAGAGGTTTGGTTATAATACTTCTTTGGTCATGAAGCACTCAATCTACATTGCAAAGGATTCAACCAATGAAGAACCTACCACATTCAAAGAAGCACAAAGCAAGAAAGCTTGGAGAGATGCAATGGATGAAGAAATGGAAGCCTTGAAGGAGAACGACACCTGCGAGCTTGTACCTAACAAGCCATCTATGAAGGTAATCGGATCTCGATGGATATACAAAATCAAGAGAAATCCAGATGGAAGTATAAATAGACACAAAGCAAGGTTAGTTGCTAAAGGGTTTGCTCAAATCCATGGTATTGATTATGAGTAGACTTTCTCTCCTGTTGCAAAAATGCCTACAATTAGGGTTCTCATTAGTCTTACTGCATCTAGAAATTGGAATCTTTATCAACTTGATGTAAAGAATGCTTTCTTGAATGGATGGATTTCTGAGGAAGTGTATATGGCACAACCTCCTGGATATGAGGATGCACATCATCCTAACTATTTATGCAAACTAAAGAAAGCTTTGTATGGATTGAAGCAAGCTCCAAGAGCTTGGAATTTCAGATTGGTGACTTATTTGCAGGACCAAGGATTCAAAGCTAGCAAGGCGGATACCTCTTTGTTCATAAAGAGGAATGGATCTGAAGTGATCTATTTATGTGTGTATGTTGATGATATTATTATCACAGGCAATGATCTGTAAAGGCTCAAATGAAGGAGGAGTTCAAAATAAGTGACCTCGGACCACTCACTTATTTTCTTGGATTGGAGTTGATCTACACAGATTCACGTATATACATCACACAAAGGAAGTATGTCCATGACATGCTCGTCAAGTTCAAGATGGAAAATACCAGGTGTGCAGGTACACCTATGGAGCAAAATCATAAACTTAGTGCTTATGAAGGAGAGCCAATTGACGACATCACAAGCTATCAAAGCTTGGTTGGAAGTTTGAACTATGCAACACTCACAAGGGTGGATATATGCTATAGTGTTAGCATATTGAGTCAGTTTATGCATAAGCCGAGAAGACCACATATGGAAGCGGCCAAGAGAGTCCTCAAGTACCTAAAGGGGACCATGAATGAAGGTTTGTTTTATTCATTTACTTCAGATATTGAGCTAAAGGTCTACTCAGATGCAGATTGGGCCGGATCTAAAGATGATAGAAGAAGCACATCAGGGTATATATCATTTGCAGGTTCAAAAATCATTTCTTGGTCATCGAAGAAGCAACCAACCGTGGCATTATCTTCTACCGAAGCCGAATATAGAGGTTTGGCTAATGCAACTCAAGAAATCATGTGGTTAAAGTCTTTGTACACAGATCTTGGACTTCATTCTTCAACACCTCATATTTTTGGTGACAACACAAGCTCACTACATCTAGCAGCTAATCCGGTATACCATGCTAGAACCAAGCATATTGAAGTCCACTACCATTATGTAAGGGAGAAGCTAATGAGCAAGGATATTCAACTATCCTATGTCTCTACAGATATGCAATGTGCCGACATGTTGACTAAGGCTCTTGATGGTACAAAGTTAAGTAGATTCAATTTGATGATTGGCTTGCAGGAAATCAAGGACAATTGAAGACTTATTTGAGGGCCAAGCATGTTAGGCTTGAGGGGGAGCTGTTGGTGCATTTTACCCAAGCCTACATGCTTGATATATTTGATATCATCCTCATTTGTAAGTCACATGAGTAGTCATGTGAACACCTCATGTAAAAGAGTTCATTTTATCTCTTGTAAATGGAAATGGAAAAAAGGAAAAGAATGGCTTACCTCATGCATGATGTAAAAGAAATTTTGTGGCTCTAACTACCAAAACCCACAACTTTTTGAGCTGAGGGAATATCTCCTAACTTTGGGGATCACATTTAGGTGGAGCCATTCGAATTCGAATTCAAAACTCCCTCCAAGAATAGCTATAAAAGGAGCAAGAAGAAAGAGGCGATAAGCAAGCCTTGTACGTGACCACATGATGTCATTTTGTAGAGATTGAAGAGCTTACTCCATAGCTCTATCATTCTACTCCCATTGTGCAAAGATTCATTGCCAATGTGGTTGTAATCCTATGTGAATCTATACATTTATTATCATCTACTTCTGTGTTTTGTTCTCTGCTATACTCACTCAGAGCAATACCTTCAGAAGTTCATATCTCGAGTTTTACTGAACCTTTTTCAGTGATTTAACTTGCGTTGGATAGCTCATACTGTCGTCGTTGTGCATATAAATTTGCAAGGTCATTGTATTAATACTTTTGGAGATATCTGCATTTTACTGTTTACTGATGTATCTCTACAGAGCCACGAGAATTGTGGGGAGGTTCCAGAAATTGTTGAAACTTGTTCTCAGTGCTCAGTCCATCATTTGAAGTGTTTTAACTTGTATTGGGAAGCTTGCTAAGTCTATTTGCTATGACCAAAAGGAATTTTTCTAATTCCCACTAGGTTGAGAGCACTGTTCGTTTTTTCCAGCAGGTGTATGTCCAAAAATAACAAGTTTTGGGAGCTAGTCATTTCGCAACTAGTCTGTCTTGACTTAAACTTTTGGGATACATGTTCCAAAGTACTTGGCTGATATTTTGGTGGATTTAGGAAGCTCAAAGGGTCTTCTAATCATCTCTGAAGTCTCAGTTGGCTGGTGTGAAGCTGGTTGTAGCAGCACCTTCTCATCTTTGGATTGCATCCACCATCTCTCTTCACAGTGGTATCAGAGCATAGTCAAGCAACATGGGAGATGGATTTCCATCAACAATTGACAAATTGGATCGAAACAACTACCAGGCATGGTCTCTAAGGATGGAGGCTTACCTTCAAGGGAGGAATCTATATGGATTCATATCCGGAGATGAAGCAATGCCAACCATGAGAAACAAAGGGCAACCATCACATGAAGAAGTGGAAGGACTTTCGAATTGGTGTTCGAAGGATGCACTTGCAAGGTCCTATATTCTAAACTCAATCTCTGATTTTCTTTTACCTCATGTCAAGGGATGCAAGACATCAAGAGAAACATGGAATGCACTTGCTTCGTTCTTCTCTTCCAACACTCGAGCAAGGAAGAACCAATTGTGGATGGAGTTCACAACAATGAAGAAAAGCCCGAAGCAAAATGTGACTGATTATGTCACAAAGATGAAGGAGATTTCCGACCAACTTGGAAGCATTGGAAAGGTAATTGAAGAGGATCAAATCATAAGACAGATCATGAATGGAATCAAAGGAGACGACAAGTGGGAGTCATTCACAACAGCCATGGATTTATACATGGATATGCATGTACCCGACCTCAACACACTCATGGGCCAACTCTTCACTCATGAAGCAAAGATTAGCAAAGGTGGTGAGTCCTCAACAGGTAATCAAACTTCTGCCTTATATTCTGATAAAGCTAAGGTCAAGGACAAGTCAAAGAATAGGAAGAATGAAGATGAAGGAAGCTCTTTCCAAGCAAACTTTGCAGGTAGAGGAAGAGCTAGAGGAAGAGGCAGAGGTGGAAAGCAAGGCAGGGGGAGATTCCAATCATCTCAACCTTGCAACATATGTGGCTTATCTAACCATACTACTGAAGAATGTTTCAGGAACCCGAGGAAGTCAAGAGGAAGAGGATTCAATAGAGGTGGCTATGGATCAAATAGAGGTAGATACAATGGAGGCTACAACAACAACAACTACTACAACAACAATTACAACAACAATAACAACTATCAAAGTGGCCATAGAGGAAGAAGAGATTACAATACCTATGCAGAGGACCAAAGTCAAGAAGATTCATTATTGATTATGAATCTAAGAGCAAAGAAGGGTAAGGATGATGATCACATATTTTACATTGATTCGGGATGTTCGAACCATGTAGAAGGAAATGTGGCTTTACTTTCTGATTTGGAAGATCCTCATAACAAGCATGAAGTGAAAACAGGAGATGACACAAAGCACTCAGTGGAGAAGATAGGTAATGTGAAGACATCAGATGGGAATATGAACCTCTTAAGCAAAGTCTTGTATGTCCCTACAATTACCAAAAATTTAATAAGTGTTGGACAGATTGTTGAAAAAGGATTGCAGGTTAGATTCAATTGATTTGGAGCATATGTTGAAGACCCAAGGCAAGGCTTTCGAAGGATTGCCAAAGGAGAAAAGACAGGAAGGCTTTTCACTTGTGAAGTGGAAGATACAAAGAACATAGCTTTGTTTAGATATGGATCTCAAACTCTTACAGAGTTGGAGATATGGCACAAAAGGCTTGCTCACATTGGTGAGAGGACACTCAAAGAAATTCGCAGGGACCCTTTAGTGTACTTGGTTTGCCTAATATCACAAGGCAACACATGATTTATGAGTGTGAAGCTTGTCAACTCGGCAAGGCTCATAGACAACTTTTCAATAAGAAAGGATATATGTATCAAAATCCTTTGGATCTAGTGCACACGGATGTGTGGGGTCCAAGTAAGGAGCCATCTATATCAGGCTCAAGATATTATGTGTCTTTCATAGATGATTGTAGCAGGTGGACCATTCTGTTTTTCATGAAGCACAAGGATGAAGTGTTTAATTGCTTTAAGAAGTATATTGCTCTTGTTGAAAACCAAACATGTAGGACTTTAAGAAGACTCAGATCAGATGGTGGAGGAGAATACTTCTCTTCTGAATTTGATGCTCTCTTGCATGAAAGAGGCATTAAAAGGGAAGTCACTACAAGGTATACACCCGAACTCAATGGTGTAGCAGAGAGGAGGAACAGAGCTATTGTCGAAACTGCAAGGTCCATGCTCAACGAAAAGGGATTGCCGAACTACCTATGGGCAGAGGTTGTGTCTACAGCTACATATCTCATAAATAGACTTCCATCTAAGTCACTAGATTGAACCACTCCATATGAAGTGTGGAATGGAAGAAGACCTAGTCTAGAGCATTGCAAAATCTTTGGATGCTTAGCCTATGCTCACATTCCTTCTCAAGTAAGAGGGAAATTGGATCCCAAGGCAGAGAAGTGCGTATTTATTGGTTATGACCAAAACCAAAAAGGATATAGATTGTACAATCCAACCAATAAAGGATTTTTTGTGAGTAGAGATGTAATTTTTGATGAAAACAAATCATGGTTTGATGATGACAGGAAAGTGAAGCTGCCATATGACTTGGATGAAGATTTTCCATCACTTCAACCAAAGGAGCCAAAGCAGATTGAAGAAAGTGATTCGGAGATTGACCTAGAAGACTTGGAAAGACTAAAGCTATGGAAGAACAAAGGTAAAGCAAAGATGCAGGATGCTACATATGGACCCGAGAGCTCACATCAACCACTTAGAAGGTCTTCGAGGGAGAAGAAGAAACCAGAGAGGTTTGGTTATGATACTTCTTTGGTCACGAAGCACTCAATCTACATTGCAAAGGATTCAACCAATGAAGAACCTACCACATTCGAAGAAGCACAAAGCAAGAAAGCTTGGAGAGATGCAATGGATGAAGAAATGGAAGCCTTGAAGGAGAATGACACCTGGGAGCTTGTACCTAACAAGCCATCTATGAAGGTAATTGGATCTCGATGGATATACAAAATCAAGGGAAATCCAGATGGAAGTATAAATAGACACAAAGCAAGGTTAGTTGCTAAAGGGTTTGCTCAAACCCATGGTATTGATTATGAGGAGAGTTTCTCTCCTGTTGCAAAAATGCCTACAATTAGGAATCTCATTAGTCTTACTACATCTAGAAATTAGAATCTTTATCAACTTGATGTAAAGAATGCTTTCTTGAATGGATGGATTTCTGAGGAAGTGTATATGGCACAACCTCCTGGATATGAGGATGCACATCATCCTAACTATGTATGCAAACTAAAGAAAGCTTTGTATGGATTGAAGCAAGCTCCAAGAGCTTGGAATTTCAGATTGGTGACTTATTTGCAGGACCAAGGATTCAAAGCTAGCAAGGCGGATACCTCTTTGTTCATAAAGAGGAATGGATCTGAAGTGATCTATTTATGTGTGTATGTTGATGATATTATTATCACAGGCAATGATCTGTAAAGGCTCAAATGAAGGAGGAGTTCAAAATATGTGACCTCGGACCACTCACTTATTTTCTTGGATTGGAGTTGATCTACACAGAGTCAGGTATATACATCACACAAAGGAAGTATGTCCATGACATGCTCGTCAAGTTCAAGATGGAAAATACCAAGTGTGCAGGTACACCTATGGAGCAAAATCATAAACTTAGTGCTTATCAAGGAGAGCCAATTGAAGACATCACAAGCTATCAAATCTTGGTTGGAAGTTTGAACTATGCAACACTCACAAGGGTGGATAAATGCTATAGTGTTAGCATATTGAGTCAGTTTATGCATAAGCCGAGAAGACCACATATGGAAGCGGCCAAGAGAGTCCTCAAGTACCTAAAGGGGACCATGAATGAAGGTTTGTTTTATTCATTTACTTCAGATATTGAGCTAAAGGTCTACTCAGATGCAGATTGGGCCGGATCTAAAGATGATAGAGGAAGCACATCAGGGTATATATCATTTGCAGGTTCCAAAATCATTTCTTGGTCATCGAAGAAGCAACCAACCGTGGCATTATCTTCTACCGAAGCCGAATATAGAGGTTTGGCTAATGCAACTCAAGAAATCATGTGGTTAAAGTCTTTGTACACAGATCTTGGACTTCATTCTTCAACACCTCATATTTTTGGTGACAACACAAGCTCACTACATCTAGCAGCTAATCCGGTATACCATGCTAGAACCAAGCATATTGAAGTCCACTACCATTATGTAAGGGAGAAGCTAATGAGCAAGGATATTCAACTATCCTATGTCTCTACAGATATGCAATGTGCCGACATGTTGACTAAAGCTCTTGATGGTACAAAGTTAAGTAGATTCAAGTTGATGATTGGCTTGCAGGAAATCAAGGACAATTGAAGACTTATTTGAAGGCCAAGCATGTTAGGCTTGAGGGGGAGCTGTTGGTGCATTATACCCAAGCCTACATGCTTGATATATTTGATATCATCCTCATTTGTAAGTCACATGAGTAGTCATGTGAACACCTCTTGTAAAAGAGTTCATTTTATCTCTTGTAAATGGAAATGGAAAAAAGGAAAAGAATGGCTTACCTCATGCATGATGTAAAAGCAATTTCGTGGCTCTAACTACCAAAACCCATGACTTTTTGAGCTGAGGGAATATCTCCTAACTTTGGGGATCACTTTTAGGTGGAGCCATTCGAATTCGAATTCAAAACTCCCTCCAAGAATAGCTATAAAAGGAGCAAGAAGGAAGAGGCGATTAGCAAGCCTTGTACGTGACCACTTGATGTCATTTTGTAGAGATTTAAGAGCTTACTCCATAGCTCTATCATTCTACTCCCATTGTGCAAAGATTCATTGCCAATGTGGTTGTAATCCTATGTGAATCTATACATTTATTATCATCTACTTCTCTGTTTTGTTCTCTGCTATACTCACTCACAGCAGTACCTTCAGAAGCTCATATCTCGAGTTTTACTGAACGTTTTTCAGTGATTTAAATTGCGTTGGATAGCTCATGCTGTCTAATGTGTGCATATAAATTTGCAAGGTCATTGAATTAATACGTTTGGAGATATCTGCATTTTAGTGTGTACTGGTCTATCTCTGCAGAGCCCCGAGAATTGTGGGGAGGTTCCAGAAATTGTTGAAACTTGGTCTCAGTGCTCAGTCCATCATTTGAAGTGTTTTAACTTGGATTGGGAAGCTTGCTAAGTCTATTTGCTATGCCCAAAATGAATGTTTCTAATTCCTACCAGGTTGAGAGCACTGTTCATTTTTTCCAGCAGGTGTATGTCTAAAAATAGCAAGTTTTGGGAGCTAGTCATTTCGCAACTAGTCTGTCTTGACTTAAACTTTTGGGATACATGTTCCAAAGTAATTGGCTGATATTTTGGTGGATTTAGGAAGCTCAAAGGTCTTCTAATCATCTCTGAAGTCTCAGTTGGCTGGTGTGAAGCTGGTTGTAGCAGCACCTACTCATCTTTGGATTGCATCCACCATCTCCCTTCACACTTGTAGCCTCCAAAATTATCCTATTTTCTCTCTCTGCCATTTCATTTTGCTAAATAGTGGTGGCGATTTCCCTCTTGATTCCTCTCTCTTGGAGATAAGACTCAAATTCATGGGAGGAAAATTCCCCCCCTCCATATGATCTTAGCCTTTTTAGGGTTTTACCTGTTTGAACCTCCAAAAGAGCTAAATACTTTTTAAAGCATGAAAATACTTCATCCTTATTCTTCATGAAATACAAGATAGTCCATCTGGTACAATCATCTATGAATGACACATAGTATCTTGATTTAGAGATTGAAGGTTCCTTGTTGCTCCCTAAATATCTGTGTGGACCAACTACAATAGGTCTCCATGTATGTAGCCTTTCTTGGTGAAGGTTTGCGTGTGTGAATTACCAAATTGACAAGTAGTAACGTTTGTATCTCATGTGTTGTTTTGATATATTTGGTAGCCCAAATACACTCTAATACCTACTGATTTGTATGAGGGATCTTTCTCCTACATGAGCTAACCTCTTGTGCCAAATCTCTAACTCTAATAGATTTTGGGTGCCATAATTGAACAATGCAATATTTTTGGTGTCTTGGAGTTCAACGATGAAAAATCTACCTATTTCGTCTCCTTTTGCTATCTTCTTGAATCCCTAAGATGGGTCTTCAAGAAATGCTCCATGTTTGGTAAATCTTAGCTGCAATTCCTTCTCAAAAATCCAACATAGATAAGATTCTTGGTGATGATAGGAACATACAATACTCTACTTAGTAATTTCATATTATGATTTGAAGTCTTCACATTCCTATCTTCTAAACTGGATGTCTTGTGTCATCTCCTATTTGGACTTCATGTCTATTCTTTAGGTCTTCCGAGATTGAGAGTAGAGCCACATTTCTTACCACATGATTTGAGCATCGTGAGTCTATATAAAACACATGCTCAACTAACTTACCATCCTTCATTGACATATTCATAAGAAGAAATCAATCTTCTTGAGCTTGGTCATCTGTATGGTTGTTGTAGTCCCTCCTTCCTTTGTATCCATCTTGGTAGTTGTTGTTATATGATTTATTTTTATATCCATGGGAATTCTTGTATCTTCCTTTTTGGGCTTCCATAGTCTCCTCTATTGAATCCTCGTCCTCTTTGATTCCTCATGTTCCTGAAACAATTCTCTATAATGTGATTTATTAGACCACATATTGCACAAGATGATGAGCTTTGAGCTTTCCCTCTACCTTGTCTACCTCCTCCACCTTTTCCTCGAGCCTCTACCTCTACTTGCAAATTGAACTTGAGAGCTACTTCTATCATCATGATATTTCTTACCTTTGCCTTTGTTATCCTTACTTTTATGGTTATCTATATAGAAAACAAAGGATTGATTACCTTTTTTATTTTCACCATTCTTCATGAGGTTTGATTCATGTGTGACCAATGAGTTTGTTGAAGTCATGCATTCGCATGTCCATGTAGAGCTCCATAACTATGGTGAGAGCCTCCCAATTTTCATCAGCTTTGATCCCATTGATGACTTGCCTCAGTATTTTCCCTTCATCAATAACTTCTCCAACGCTTCCAAGCTCATCTACAATATCCTTCATCTTGGTGAAAAAATTAGTCACAATTTTCTTGGGCACCTTCATCCATCCATAATTGATTCTTCCTAGCCTTGGTGCTTGATGACAAGAATGCATTTAAAGCATTCCATGTCTATGGGTTTAACCTTTGAACTTTACAACCAGTTTATGTGAGATGAAGGACGAGAGTATTCCAAGAGCTTAAGCAAAGTTCTTGGCTTACTTGTTGCGGCAACAAAAGAGAACAAGGTAAAGATTAAAGGAATCAAGTGTAAGAGAAAGAGAGGAAGAGTGACTGGGAAAGAGAGAGAGAGAGTGGGAAAGGGAGAGAAAAAGTGAAAAAGAGAGAGTGTGGGAGAAAAAGAGAAAGAGAGAGTGAGGGAGTGAATGGCAAGTGAGAGTGTTAGTAAGAGTGAGTGGGAAAGCGTGAACCACCTATATTACCCACTCAAAGTGAACCACCTGTACCCCATTGGGAAACAAGGCAAACATATGGACATGATACTCAGGGCCAAGGATGTGGCTACCCTAGGGAGGCATCACAAAAATAGAAAAGAGCTGCCCCGACTTAGTGTTGGAGATGTGGAGGTGATGGGCACATAGCTAGAGTCTATCCAATACTCACCACCTCCATCAGATCTAATCCTCTTCAAGCTCCTTCTTGTTTGGTTTTCAACTAGTTCCAAGTACTTTTTGAAACATGTAAATACCTCTTCCTTATGCTTCATGAAATAAAGGATTGTCCATCTACTGTAATCATCAATAAACTAAACATAGTACCTTGAACTTGAGATTGATGGATCTTTGCTAGGATCCCACACATTAGTGTTTACAAGCTCCAAATAGTCTTCATGAATGTATCCCTTCACCGCCTGTGATCTTTGCCAAATTAACATGCTTGACATTTGTATATCATATGTTTCTTGGTCACATTGGGAATGCCAAGCACACTTTGATCCCTACATATTTGCTTCAGTCCTTTCTTCTATGTGTCCTAGCCTTTTGTGCCATATTTCTAACTCCGATAAGGTTTGATCACTATAATTGAATAGTGCTATTTTCCTTGTGTCTTCAATCTCAAATGTGAATAATCTACTAGACTTCTCACCTTTAGCAATCCTTTTGAAGCCTTGTTGTGGATCTTCCACATATGCTCCATGCTTAGTGAATTTGACCCGTAAACCTTTCTCAACAATCTGCCCAACACTAATTAGGTTTTTGGTTATAGTTGGCACATACAGAACTTTACTCAAAAGGTTCATGCTACCATCAGATGTTTTGACATTTCCAATTTTCTTGATTGAGTGTTTAGTATCATCACCCATTTGTTCTTCATGCTTTCTTTTGGGTTCTTCAAGATCAGATAAGCTACATTTCCAATCACATGATTGGAACAACCTGAATAAATATAGAAAAGATGCTCATCATCTTTACCTTTCTTAGATGTCATGTTCATGATGAGTAGTGAATCTTCTTGGTCTTCAATATAGTTGTTGTAGTCCCTTCTTCCTCTAAAGCCTCCTTGATAATTGTTGTTGTTGTAGCCTTGATTGTAGTTATGGTTGTAGTTATGGTTGTATTTGCCTCCACCATTGTTGTACCTGCCTCTTGATTGCGCATAACTACCTCTATGGAAGCCTCTTCCCCTTTAATTCCTTGTATTCTTGAAGCATTCTTCTGTGCTATGGTTGTTAAGACCACAAATGTTTCAAGGTGAGTTTTTGTAGGGTCTCCCCGTGCCTTGCTTTCCTCCTTTGCCCCTTCCTCTAGCACCTCTTCCTCTTCTTGCATAATTAGCTTGAGAGATACTAGCCTCTTCTTCATTCTTCTTGCTTTTACACTTATCCTTAGCTTTATTCTTGTCTGTATAAAGGGCAATAGATTGGTTACCTCTAGAGTTGTCACCATCTTGTTGAGCTTTGTCTCATGGGTGAAGAGTTGCCCCATCAAGGCGTTGATGTCAGGTATTCGCATATCCATGTAGAGATCCATTGCTGTGGTGAAGGACTCCCACTTATCATTAGCCTTGATTCCATTAATGATCTACCTTACTATGTGTTCTTCTTCTATCTCCTCTCCAATGCTTGCAAGATCGTCAGCCACATCTTTCATCTTGGTTACATAATTAGCCACTCTTTGCTTTGGTTGTTTCTTTAGATTTGTACATTCCATCCATAATTGATTCTTCCTAGCTCTTGTATTTGAGGAGAAATATGATGAGAGAACTTACCAAGTCTCTTTGGAGGTCTTGCAATTCCTAATATGTCATAAAAAGAAATTAAAGATTGATTTTAGTAGACAAGACTTGGAAAGAGCATCCTTTGCACACCATGTGGTCAACCTTTCTTGGTCTTCCCTTGTAGATCGATGCTTGCTCCTGAAGATTGGCGTCTCTTCATCTCTTGAGATGTATCCATATAGACTTCTCCCTTGAAGGTAGGCTTGCATCTTTAGTGACCATGTTGAGTAGTTGTTCCTATCCAATTTATCAATGAAGGATGGAAATCCATCTCCCATCTTAATTGTTGTTTCTTTGATACCACTATTGGAGGAGATGGTGGATAGTTACAAGAGATGAAGTAAAGTTGCTAGATCTTGCTTCACACCTACTAAGAATGATGGCTGGAGAGTGTAGTGAGCCTCTTAAGCTAGCTAATGATCAGAAATAATCATATATGTTGCTTGGAAGATGATCCACTAATCACTGGATCAAAATAGATAGGTAGGAGGTTGATCCAAGAGCAAAAACTTATTATTTTAGTATTACACCTGTTCAATGTTTTGAACAGTTCTCTAAGCACAACAGCAATTGGCTTATTTCCTTTTGGGGAATTCTAATTAACTTATTAAGCTAGCAATCATGAGTGGTTTCATAAAAAGTGATGGACTACACATAGAGAAAGATTTTTAGAAAATCACAACATCATCCCGACATTTACGGGCTGCAATAGTCAACAGACTAGTGAGCAAGATGTGTAAATATCTCACCATTACAAGAAGCAATGCTAATGAAATTTTGTACGAATGTAATAGATAGTATACTTAATCTACCATGCTTTATGTCATGGAAAATGATCAAGTAGGCACTGAGAACAAGCTATGGGAAGATCACTCTTCTGATGGAGTTATAACAGAGAAGTGAAATGAGAATGTGATGATCATATATGTATTAAATCATATACAAATACAATGTCATTGGTAATCATACATTGCTCAATGTGTGAGAGGTGAATGAGCTATGCGATAAGCTCTCACTTCACAATGAATGTCCTTCAAAATGATCTCATAAGCTTGAGATGCATGCGGGTCTTTTTGATCCTCTTCTTATAGTTACACGTGGAGCCAAAGTTTGAATTCAAATTCAAACATCTACATAAAAGGTGAATCCTAAAGTATAGGATAGATTCCTTCATTACTCAACAACCAAATGATTTGTGATTTTAGAGCTTCCCAAATCCACATGGATGTGAACCACTTTTACAATGATAAATATGAAGGATTTTTACAAGAGGTTGATCATATGAAGCCTTGCATAAATTACGCCAATAAATCAAGCATGCGATAATTGACCAAGTATGTGGGCTTGGTTTTAATTGCACCAACAAGAATGATATCACTTGGGCTTGGGTAGATCTCCTAACGATAGGTAGCAAAGATGAGGCTCCTGAAGTGAAACCTGAATCACCTCCCGGACAACGTTGATCATCAACTATGAATGAGACTAAGTAGGAATTTTTTAGGATGCTTGTACAACATTACACCTAAGGAAAGGACTTAATGATAAGATAAGGAAATATAGTTTCATAAGCAGGTTTGTGACTAGTTGATTATGCCATATAATCCTTATCCCATAGTCAGTAACAATGAAGAGAAGATCAATCTATCAACTTCCATTTTGTTTTTGTGTATGCATGATGTGTAGAATGTGAAGAGATGAATTTGAACTTGGAGAAGATGAAGTGGTGCTTCAAAAACTTTTCTCTACACCAGCCAAATAAACTCCAAGGATATGTAGTGGACCCTTTTAGCTTGCCAAAGGATGTATTAGACATCCTATGTACCTTGGAAGATCACTCTCAAAAAGATGGATCAAAATAGATAATTTGAAGTAGATCCAAGAACAAAGAACTTGCTATTTTGGTTCATAACTTTCTCAATGTTTGGAACAATTCTCTGGCCACAACAGCAATTAACTTAATCGCTTTTGGGTAACTCTCATTAACTTAGTAAGCTAAAAATCATGGGTGACTTGATAAAAAATGATGGACCACATAACGAGAAAGAAGTCTAGCAAGTTATAGCACCATCCCGATTTTCACGGGTTGTAGCAGTACTCAGACCCATGAGTAGAGAAATGGTAATATCTCAAGATTCCAAGATGCAATGCTTATGAAATTTTGTAGGCATATACTAGAGAGTTTTTTGATTTTGTAAAGATTTTAATAATGAAAAATGATGAAGTACACACTAAGAACTAGCTCTGAGAAGAACACTGATCTGATGGAGTGCTGACAGAGAAGTAGAATATAAAGAGATATAGTCGACTTCAAATGAACATAGCTCATGATTGGAAAAATCAATTGCAATGAAAATTGTGAATATATAGTAGACTTAAAGAGAAAAATTTACTAACTTAAATGGAAAATGATTCACCAAGCGCAGAGAAAGCATCTCTGCAATCTGACTGAGAAAAGTGACAGATATGTCAGTGAATAGTACACTTCACAATAGCATGAAAATATGAACTAAAATGAGCATAAAAATGAAAGTATATTGATTGTAAAATACAATGTACTTACTGTAGCTCAAGCATAAGCACCACCTCCTTTACTTGTCAATCCATGGAGACGTGAGGACCGGTATGAAGACCACGAGCAAGTGAAGGCACAAGTGCGTGAGTGAAAGCACACAAACATGCACACACATACACACACACACGTGCACTAGGTAAGATCAAAGAGCGGAACAATGGAAAGCTTTGATTGCAAAAGAGTTCTCTTACAAAAGCTCTATTCTCTAACAAGCTAATCCCAAAAATGAGCTCTCTAGCTCTTTTTATAGTTTTTTGACTAGTTTTGGCCCTGTCCAGACCTAGTGTCCGGCCTAGTTAAAAATTAGGTTCCAGGGCTTATTTGAGGGCTCAAACGAAGTCTAAAAATTATGAAAATTGGTAGGATGATACTTCTAATACTCCTCAAGCTCTAGGACTCCTCGGCTTGAACAAAATGGAGTTACAAAAATAGAAAATGGTATTTACAATGGTTTTTAGTGATGGAAATCACTATTTTTGTAGGGGATTCTTTTAAAAATTTGACATGTACTGCTTGGAGCTCCCTACTTGCTCCTTCTTCTTGTGTGTGTCCACCTTTCTGATGTGCTTCCATGCTTGTGCTTGCCCTTGAGTTCCAACACTCCCCCCCCCTCTCGAGTCTGTCGTCCCTGATAGACCCTTGTTGTAGTGGTTGTTCAAAGTAGTGTTTTGAGAGGGAGTGTCCCTTTTGTATGAACAAAAGTCGTATGGCTTCTAGATGTGGCACGTTTGGTTGTCCGGTTCTTCATCTGTGACTGCGAGTCATTGCAAGTTGTAGTGCCTTGGTATGTACTTCTTCGCTGGATTCTAGCATGACTGTGTTGTTATGAGGCTCCGTTGATGTCCTCTAGATCTTCGAAAGTTGATGTTCATAGTAGTCATGCTCAGTACTCATAAACCATAATGGATGATGGGTAAGTGTGTTCGTGCATGGGTTGAGGAAAATATGTGCCTTGTGCACGGCCTTGTAATGTAGCCCTATGCATGCTTACTTGGAAAATGCATCTGAAGAAGTATGGTGCAAAAATTGGGGTTCTTGAGCTAAGTGCTCAAGGGTATGCCAATGAAGAGGTTTCCTAAGCTATCATGGTTATGATGTTTCCAAAGTAAAGATACTTACCATGGAGAAGGTCGATCGATGTGCATCTCTTCGTGTTGTACACTCGGCCTTTGGGATGGAACATTGTTGATGAATGTCCATGTTGATGGTCAACTTATGAGATCTTTTGAGTGGCTGATCCTGTCTCCTCTTTTCAAAGCATCATTTGTCAAATACAGAGAATTGAATTTCTTTATATTCCTTGACAAACAACATTCGAGAACTACACCAAGCTTGGTTTCACATATTCTCTTTAGCTCACCATAAGCAGGAGTCTTCTCATCCAGTATACATACAAAGATGTGTAGGGTACTAGAACTATCCCTTGCAGATCTTGGATGCTCTTGTACATACAGTAGTTAAGCATCACTCAAGTTGCGGACCTTCAAGCTCTGTACTCCTACCATAGTAAGAGGAACCCATAGTTGTGGATGCCATGTTCATGCCAAGTTCTTGACATCTACCAGATAAGGCAACAATTACATCATCTGCTAGCCAAGACACACTTCTATCCAAACTGATAAATGCCCAGTAATCGATGGTTCAATCTTCACTAAGCATGACTCATTCATATTCCATGAGCAAAACCTGGGAACAAGTTCTTTCTCTTTTTTTTTTTTTTTTTTTTTTTGAGGAACAATGTCACCAAACAAGAAGACAGATGTTAGTATCAGAAAAAATAGTTGACATATGTCAATGTGCTCTTGTGCATGGGACTCTCAAATGTGTCTATGCACGGCCATGTAATAGGGCCCTATATTAATGCATACTTTGGATGTGCATGACCTGAATGGTGCAAAAGACAGGGTTTTGCAAGAAGCACATGGTTGTCGCTTGGCGAGGCTTTCAAAGTTACTTGTCGATGTTGATGCCAGCTTTGGGGGAGTTAGCCATTGGATCTCGAAATGATGTAATCCTCCTTATTGGGGTCCATTTTAGAACAATATTTGGCACTGTAAAGATCACTTCAGGCGTCTTCCTCTTTAGATGCTTTCTGAACTGTGGTATCCAATGTGGTTGGTGCTTTGGTTCGGTGGAGGCTACCTGTACTTTTGGCTTCCGAACCCATATATTTTTTGCACGTCTTCCTACTATTGTTGAAGAGCTGATTTGAACTTCTTTCGGTCTCTGTACATGGTTCATACCTTTTTCTCTTTTTGGCTTTTTTGTTGAGACCTTTCGCATGTGGGAGAACATAGGTTGTTGTGGATGTAAGAGCTTCTTAGGTACCCACATCTGTAATCTCCCTTGTTGAGCTGCAGCTAATTTCTTAGGCACCCAAACTTGTTGGATACCTTGTGATTGAGCGTGTCCGAGCTGCTTCCTTTGTCTTCTGGCCTGGTTGGCTTGCCTGGATGGGCTTTGTGGGGGCAAGGCTGGTGGTTGCTCTCCTTTGCATACCCAGATCTATTTCATGCTCGGAACTGCTTTCTTGTCGAATGGTGTCCTTCTATTTGATGTAGCAGTTGTCGTGAACGGTTGTGTTTGCCTGTGTGGTGGACTCACTCTGTGGCTACTTGATTCTTTGGAGAAGAAGAAAGATCCACCGGCCTTCGAACCTGTTCTTCTATGATTGACTCCTTCTGCATCATAGAGCTTTTGATACATACAACATCTTCTTCCATATGATTAGTCTTAGATGAACTACAAGATGTAACATCTGGATTTGTGAGCATGCCATTTTCTAGTTCGAATGTAAAGCATTGTCCCTGGACCCAAACTTCAAGAAGTTGACTTCTTAGGTTTAAGTTGACTGCATTGTCATAAATCCAATCTTGTCCTAAGACAAGTGGTTCTGTAAGGTTCTCATCTTGACACACTAGCACTTTGACTTTCATTGGAACATCTTGCAGGTAGATGGGAAGTTCCACGTCGCCCAAACAAGGGGTTTCCACACCTCCCAATCCTATGAGATAAGCTTCTATGGGATTGATGTTCAACTACAAGCTTTGGCAGTAGGATAGTCTAACTACACTACTTGATGCACCTGAGTCAATCAATGCTTTCACGGTCCTTGCACCCTTTCCTTGTCCTATCTCTATGGTCACAAAGGGACGTCGGTCAATGACTTGAGAAGTAGTTATGCTCGATTTTTGGCACATATCCATGTGATATTTTGGAGCTTTTGAGTTGACATCTAGGCCTAGTCGCCTTAACTTATTTCGCCTAATACGCTCTCTAGCCTCTGCCTGTGCTTCTTCCCTCACCCTTAACTCCTCTTCTTTTCGCTTCTTAGCAGTGTTGAGTCTCGTAAGCATATCCTCTGTAAGAGGTTCTTGGTATAACTTGACTCTACAACCACTAATATAGTTTGGCAAGATATCTCCTTCTAGAGTGGCCAACTGAACTGCACCACTAGTGGAAATTCTATTAATGATCATGGGTCCATATCCTCTTTTTCCAACTTACGGGCATGTTGTTTTAGTGTATAAACCAACACTAGATCTCCCTCTTTCAATCCCTTATCCTTGATGTGTGCATCAAAGTATGCCTTTTGCCTCTTCTTTGCAGTGTAGATGCCTGCTGCCGCTCGTAGCCTTGTCTCACCTAAGCATTCAAGATCAAAGATCCTAGAGGACAATTCATGCCCATTCCACTCATACTCTTATGCTACTTTTAAGGCCGGGATTAAGAAATCTAATGGTAGCACAGCATTCTGTCCAAAGACCATCTGAAATGGGGTGGCATTGAGTACCATTTTGTAGGCAACTCGATAAGCCCAAACAGCATGATGAAGTTGTTTGTCCCAATCAGAGCGTTTATTATTTACCAGTTTTGTCAATACGTTACAGAGGATTTTATTGGTGCTCTCGGCTTGTTTGTTAGCTTGTGGGTGATAAGGGGCCGACTTCTTATGTATCACCAAGAATTCTTGGAGAAGATTTTCAATGACCTCATTCAAGAAGTGTGTGCCTCTATCACTTACTAACTCTATTGGTAGCCCATATCTCGTGAACACATTCTGGAATAAGAACTTAGCCGTAGTCTGAGCATCATTCTTTGTTGTGGCTTTCACTTCAACCCACTTTGTAAGATAATCTGTGGCTACAATAATATACTCTGCATGGGAGTTTCTAGCTGGGGGGTTAATAGGACCTATGAAGTCTATGCCCCACTTCGAAAATGCACGCCCTCCCATCATTGGCCTCAAAGACATCTCGTCTTTTCTAACTGGATATTGTGCACCTTGGCATGTGTCACATTTCTTCACATAGGTATGAGCATCCATATGAAGAGTGGGCCACCAAAGTCCTGAGAACATAATGGTCTTGATCACTCGGTCAGGACCAAAATGTCCACCTGCGACACCGCTGTGTGCAGTTTCTAAGACTTTCAAATAGTCTGATTCATGAACGCACAGTCTTAAGTAACCATCTTTGCCTCTTCAGTATAAGTTGTCTCCTACTAAGGCATAGCCTTGAGCCTTTTGCTCCATAGTTTGTCTTCTTGCTAGACTAGCCTATTTGGGTAATCTTCCCGATCTCATAAACTCTACCAATGGAGCACTCCAATAAGGGATTAATGACACTTGATAAAGGGTTGCATGCTCCACTGGGGGTTTTACCTGGCACACTGGACAAGTCTTAATCCACTCATGTATTTCCTTGTCCATGCTAGGCCAATACACTCTTAAACATTTCAAATTCTGCAATGTTCGTTGTTTAGAATAGTGATTTCCTAGCATTCCTTCATGGGCTTGTTGCAACCAACTACTATGTTCATCGTCCTCAACACAACAAGCTAATGCTCAGGATCTTGTTTGTACATGCTTCCTGCTAATATGTGATATTTTTGTAATTTTACAATTTCTTCTTGTGATGTTTTCACATTCTTATTTGCAGGGCTGAAGGTTAGGACTCGTACCAACTTATTTACCCATTTAGGAACAACTTCTAAATTGAACAGATAAGCATCGGGTAATTCATCAGACACTCCTTGCGATGACTCTCCTGAAGTGATGCGAGAAAGGTGATCTGCTCGAAGGTGGGTTCTACCTTTCCTAACAACCACTTCAAAGTCATATTCCATTAATAAGAGGAACCATCTTACTAAGCATCCAGTATTGCAAGGTTTATTGACCAAATATAACAAAGCTTGATGATCAGTGAAAAACTTGAACTTGTTGGCCAATAAATAGTGTCTAAACTTCTTCACAACATATACCATGCCTAATCCTTCTCGCTCAGTTGTGGTATAGTTTCGTTCAGCTACGGTGAGCTGTCTACTAGCATATGCTATGGGAAGATCTAAGTTTCCTTCACCTGTGGGTTGTGCTAGTACACATCCTATAGCATGATTGGATGCATCCACATGGACATGGAATGGCTTATTCCAATCAGGAGTGGTCAGTATTGGTGCTGTGCACAAACGTTTCTTCAGTTCATTGAAAGAATTCTCGCATTCCTCGCTCCACTCAAAATTAGACAACAATGCATAAAGAGGCCTAGCTATGATTGCATACATGTGGATAAACCTACGGTAATATCCACAATGGCCCATAAAGGCTTGTACCTCCTTAACATTCCTTGGCCTTGGCAGCTCCGCTATGGCTCGTACCTTATCTTCATCTGTTGAGATTCCATTCTTAGAAACAATATGACCTAAGATTTTACCTTGACGCACCATGAACACACACTTTTCTGGGTTCAAACACACTCGATATTCTCTACACTTATTGAAGATTTGTCTGAGCTCAGGGATGTGGTACCTTCTTTCTTGGGAATGGGCACATAAATCATCCACATACACTTCTAAGCTCTTCCGCAAGAACTCTTTGAAAACATGACACATGAGCCTTTGGAATGTTGTAGGTGCATTGGTGAGCCCAAATGGCATCACATGAAATGCAAAGATTCCCCACTCTGTGGCAAAAGTTGTTTTGTGTTGATCTTCTGGGGCAATGGCTACTTGATTGTAACCTGAAAATCCATCAAGGAAGCTGTAAACTTCCTTGCCTGCAACACGCTCCAATAGGTGTTCCGTGATTGGAAGCGGATAACTATCTCTGATCGTAGTGGCGTTAACTTTTTTAAGGTTAATACACACTCGCAACTTCCCGTTCTTCTTGGGCACTACTACAATGGCGGACACCCATTCAGTATGCTCAATCTCATAGATAAATCCAGCTTCAATTAGCCTATCAATTTCTTCTTTTATTTTGGCTGCATATGTATCATTATATGTGTAGAACTTTTTGTTTGGTGGGCTTGGCATCAGCGGTCATGGGGATAGTATGAGAGCAAATTCTTGGATCTACCCCTTTCAAGTCTCTATAGTGCCACGCAAACACATCCCTATATTCCCTTAATAGAGCTACGAGCTCCATTTCTTCTCTTGCACTTAGGTCATCTCCTATATATGTGCCTCTCTTCATTCTCTTTTAGAACTACAATTTTCTTGGTCTTTTCTTTATTATCATATGATTCCCCTATGATGGCCTCTCACTTAGGCATTCTACCAAAATTTTGCTGTCGTCAACTTCATATTTCTTGAAGTTTTCTGGTATTTCAAACAATGATTCCTCCTCTTCTTGTTTCACTACTTTTCTTTTCTTTTTCTTGTGACTGCTCTCACTTCCATCCTTTGAATTTACCGTTTTAATACTTGTGAGAGGTTCTTCTTCTTTCTGGGTGAACACTCCTATATCTTCTAGATAGTGCTGCTCTAAGTTAAAGCAACTATCCATCACAATGGACTCTATATCATCGTCATTCTCTTCTTCTTCTATGACATCACTAGGGTCACATTCTTCTAGCAAGGGCTGACACATGAACACTGAGATATCATAACCCTCTTCATCACAATGAGGTGTCCATTGTTTTTCATTCACAACAATGTCCATGGTGGCTAAGATTTCTAGCTAGCCATGAGGCTCGAATTCCTCATCTGGAAAGATCATCGGTGTATAGGCTGGGTCTTTAATTGGTCTATCTCCTGGCGAAGTTCCTTCTTCTCTTGCCTTTAAACGTTTTTCCTCTTCCTCTGCGACCTTGCACATCCACAAATGAGTATCTTCATGCAGCCATGATGGATTAGGTGAACTTTCCGAATGCACAGAGATAGAATCTTCTTTCGCTTTGTGGATAGAATTCCACTGTAGGGGTGGTACATCTCTGAAGGTGTAATCCTTCAAATTGACCTTGGTGGTGACCCCTAAGTGTTGTAAGTACAAGGAGTTGGTTCCCCAATCCTGTACTATTTGCAATTGTCGTAGGAAGGGTCTTCCTAGGATCATCTCATAGACGTTATTTTTCTCAAAGTCACATATAGCAAATGTATGTTCAAACTCCACACGACAAGTGGTTAGAGTTATCCCTTCGAGCAATCCTAGAGGCCTTTCAAAATAACCGTCGGCCATTTGAAGCTTCATTCTAGTTGGTCTTAATGTGGGTTTGCCCCATTGCTTCCACAAGGAGGTGGTCGCAATAGCAACACCAGCACCTGAATCTATGATTGCTTTGGTTGTGTAACCTTGGTAGGTGATTAGAAGATAAGTATTACCTTCTTCACCCTCACACATGTCCCCTATTTTGTCTAGAGGTATCTCTGGAACTTTTTGCTTAGAGCCTGTTTTTGGCTTATTGGAATCAAGTTCTGGAACCTGATCCTTCACATGATTCCATAGCTCAATTTTTGCTTTGAGCAGCTCTTCTACAGTGAGATGACATTGAACCTTAGTGTTCTTCACAACATCAGTGTTCCTTGGGACCACTGAGTCTTCATGTCTGACCAGTATTGTGGGAGATCTGATCTGAAAGAGATTCAGATTCCCATGGGCCTGGACATTGAGGCAGTTCTTCTAAGGTATTAGATTCAAAATCTATCCTTTCTTCTTCTTGTTGCTCGACTTGATCTCCGTAAATGGATGGAATGTCTTGGGGAAATTGATCATGAAGATCATCAATCTCGAGAATAGGAGGCGAATTACCCTTCTCCTTGGCCTATTTCTCTTCTTGTATTTCCCGCAAGAACTCTTGAGAGTACTGTTGAATTGAAGGAGGTATTCCAGCATCCGTGGAATTAGGAACATAAGCTCCCATTGGTGGTG
The DNA here is from genome assembly GCA_020310875.1 of Ceratopteris richardii. NCBI lineage: Eukaryota > Viridiplantae > Streptophyta > Polypodiopsida > Polypodiales > Pteridaceae > Ceratopteris > Ceratopteris richardii. The sequence goes on from CM035419.1 coordinate 8,068,079, forward strand.
AGCTTCCTCTTTCAATAACTGGTTGAGCCTATGGAGGTAAAGAAACTTGTGGTTTGTTTACCAATTGCTCTAATCTTTCTAGTAAGCCTTGGAAATGCAAATTTATTTTGACAGAGTTTGTCTGATTGAACTTTTGACTAGTCTCAAGTATAACTTGAGCTTGTTCTACCATTTTCATGCACATTTTCATCCGTTCAATCTCTAAATCCGCTCTAGGGTAACTCTTGTCTAGGTTTGCAACTGTAGGCCCTTCTTGAAGTTGAGCCTGGTAGGCCTTGAACATCATGTCCAAGCCTTCTGGGGTTGGACCTGCAAGAACAGACCCTGGTTGCGGCCTATTTACAATGGGTGGTGGGGTGAGATGAGATGGAGTGGATGGAATTTCGGCGTAATAGGGGTTTTGAGATGCAATGTCTTCTATTTTTGTTTTTGCGTCTTTCAAGCTTTCTTCCAGTTCCGATAACTTTTATTCCACTTGCGATTGGCCTTTTCTCTGGTATCTTTCCATGTTCTTGTTTTCCTCTTACTAGCCTCTCCTCATTCACTTGACTCCGATTGTTCTGCTGGTTTATCTTGTTTTAATGCTTGTGCCCTAGTAACTGCACATACAGGTGCCACATTACTGCTACTCGCACTTGAATCCGCCACTAAGCCTACCACATTAATGGGTGTAATCTTGGGTGCACTAGAGGGGTTTCTTGGACAATCTCTGGGGAGATGGTCTTTGCCACAATCAGGACAAAAAGCTTGTATTGTGATAGACTTTCCTTGACTCGGAGATGGTGGGTGGGGACAATCACGAAGGAAATGGTCACCCTGGCATCTGAAACATGGTCCTCTAGGGGCTTGTGGTCTTACTTGTCTCAATTGGGGCCTAGGGTTAGCATTTTCGTATATGACATTGGAGTATTCTGGCTCCCAATTTTGTTCCATAGGTGGTGCCTCATATTGATACGGGTAAATCTCACTATGCTGAGGCGACTCAGTGTAATAAGCATGTGGACTACCTTCATGGGAGTAGTCTGAACTATGAGCATGAGAGTCATTATCTGGTATCAATGGGGTTAGTGGCACCAATGCTCTATTTGGATTTTCCTCTCCCACAGCATACTTGACTGGAATCACGTTGGAAGGAGCTGGTGGTTGGTTTCCCAAGACTGGTTGTGGCCTATATTGTGCCTGATATTGTTGTTGTGGTCGATAATATGGTTGCTGGTATTGGTTCTGATACCTACCTTGTTGGTAAGGTTGCTGATAAGTTTGTCTAACAGCCTGCCTATTGTAAGGAAAATCTTGAGCTATGTGGTTCGTGTATTTTCTCTCAATAGTGCAATATGGAACATTACTTTATCTAATGTTTTGGTTTTGCATTGGGCATACATTAGCCATGTGGTCGCCTCCGTAAGTATAACACCGATTCAATGGAGTGACTCTCTGTGTTTGTCTATTTTGGACTCCCAGCTTCTTGGCAACTTGCTCAGCTATCTCCTCTATTTCCGTGGAGATTTTTGAAGTATGCCTAGTAGAACTATCCAAATCCTTATAGAGTTTGGACAATCCTAACTCCTCACCCAAGTTATCTTCTATGTCAATGAACGTCCGCACACACTCTTCTATGGATCTAGGCTCTTTCAAGTACACATATGATCTTAACTTTGTGCTCAGTAAGCCATCTAAGAACAAAGCCACTTGTTTGGATGGTGTGGGTAACTCTGGAGCAGGGCACCTTTCTAGGTAATGTCTGAACCTTCTACCTGCTAGTCGCACTGTTTCTTGGGGTGTCTGCTTGAAACTGTGGATCAAAGATGATGTGTTATGTCTGATACCACTCTTGGAAAATTCTACAATGAATTCGTCTAGCAGCTGACCTATATCGCGATAGTTGCGACTACTCAATGGTTGAAACCAAGCCAAGGCAGTGCCCTTAAGAGTCAAACCAAATGCCTCGTACTGGGTGAATAAATCCTCAACCTGTTCAGCTCTTAACACTTGTTTGAACTCGGCCACATGATCATAAGGATCTCCTATCCCATCGAAGTAATTCTTCATTGCCTTGATCACTTGAGTGGGTCTAAGGGTTCTTGTGTGCTCTCGGGGTCTAGGAAATGGAAAATCCTGTTCATCTCTTTGTTGCCTATGTGCTTGATGTCTCTCTCTTTTCGGTCTTTCATTTTCAAATCCTGATCTATTCCTGCCCACGGTGTGTGCAAAACTTACCTCAGGTCTCTCTCTAGTTCTTTCTCTCTGGGCTTCATGAGCTTGAGTTGAACCTAGTCCTTGGAGGCCATGGGAAACATTGGATCTTGGTGGAGGGAAAATCAATTCATTCTTCCAAGTATATGCATGTCTATCATGTTCTGTCACCAAGAACATCTTCTCTGATGTGTTGTCCAGGTAGACAACTTTGCTTGGTATCTCTAGATCCTTGAACTTGTAGATGATGACTATGCCCAATTGGCTAGGTTGATCTGGCTTGAATCTCCAAAAGGCTTCCTCTGTTTCTCTATTCAAGAATAGTTCTATGCTTTTGTTGTCTTGAGGAATCCAGTCTAGAGTGATCACTCTGGTCAAAACTGACTTACCTCTAGGAGTCTGGGGTCCTTGTCCTACATTTCCTTGTTCTAGGTCTCCTATCTCATTCTCAGGAATGACATTTCCAAACTCATCAGTCCTATTAGGTAGGTTGCTGACCACATACATGGTTCCTTCCTTATCAATGTATGAACGCTCTTTGAACTTGACCACTGGGTGTTCAAGTCCAAAGGGTTGATCTGGATTTTTGAGTTGGACCACTGATCGCCTCAAGCCATCCTCATAGATGTGAGCACCTAATCGGTTGGTCCAAATATATTCCAATTGTGTTTTATAGGGTCCTTCTGGTGTTTGTAGATGGGCAGTTCCTGAGCCACCTGCAGGTTTCCCCACGCTAAAAGACATTTCTGAGTCACTTGTGTCAGAGTTTAGTACGTAAGGACAACCACTTAGTTGTTGTGCCCAAGACTTAGCTGTATGGTTGACACTGGACTGAGAAGATCTAATGCTTTGTCTATCCTTGCCTATGTTTCTACCGGATCTCAGGTTCATAAGCTTTGGCTAAGAGTCCAAAATTTCCCCTTGGTATGGTTTAGAAATCCTTTGGAGTCCCCTTGGGTTCCAGGTCCCACCTGAAGGTCAACTTCCAACGAGCTATAGAGCTCAAAAAATGGACTTTGGATGAAAAGGTTATGTCAAATCAGGCTCCTGGGGGTCAAAACAGGCAAACAGGCACTTGAAAAAAAATTGTGATTTTGTGAAATCAAGAGAATCACGATTTTGTGAACTTCAAGAGAATCGCGATTTTGTGAACTTCAAGAGAATCCCGATTTTGTGAACTTCAAGAGAATCGCGATTTTGTGAACTTTGAGAGAATCGCGATTTTGTGAAATCAAGAGAATCGCGATTTTGTGAACTTCAAGAGAATCGCGATTTTGTGAACTTCAAGAGAATCGCGATTTTGTGAACTTCAAGAGAATCGTCATTTTGTGAACTTCAAGAGAATCGCAATTTTGTGAAGTCAAAGAATCGAGATTTTGTACCTTGAGAATCGTGTTTTCACAAAATCGTGTTTTTGGCTAAAAATCGTGATTTTTGAGAATCGCGATTTTGAGCAGAGAATCGTGTTTTCACAGAATCATGGTTCATAGAATCGTGTTTTAGAGAATCGTGTTCTAGAGAATCGCGATTTTGTCTCAGAGAATCGTGGTTTTCAAAATTTAGAGAATCGCAATTTTGAGCAGAGAATCGTGTTTTCACAGAATCGTGGTTCACAGAATCGTGGTTCACAAAATCGTGTTTTCATAGAATCGTGTTTTGCAAATCAGAATTTTGTATCAGAGAATTGTGGTTTCCAAAAATTTAGAGAATCGTGATTTTGAGAACAACCACAGATCGCGATTCTGAGAATGACCATAGAATCGTGTTCTTTTCAAAAGGCTTTTAGGCGGGAAACAGAGAATCGCGATTTTCAAAAAAAAATTTGAATTTTCACAGAATCGCGATTTTCATCACAGAATCGTGTTTTTTTGGCGGGAACTTCGAGTTTCTGAGCGCCGAGCAATGGCGAGCTCCTTATGTGCAGAAAATCATGAAAAAACACAGCGCTTGCTCACCCTTGCACCTCCTAACTCCTTCTCACACAATAATGCATGAAAAATGGTATGAAAATGGTGAAAATGCACTAAAAAACAAGAAATTTCTATGAAGAAGAAGACGAAAGAAGATGGAGATGGTGATGATGATGAAGATGAAGAAGAAAAATCAGAAAATGAACAAAAATGACAGTTTTTTTACCTTCCAATGTCGCAAATCTACAATCTTACCATCACAATGCTCGTCCTCGAAGCTCTCTCCCCGGCAACGGCATCAAAATTTGGTGTAGCTCAAGAGTAAGCACCACCTCCTTTACTTGTCAATCCGCGAAGACGTGAGGACCGGTATGAAGACCACAAGCAAGTGAAGGCACAAGTGCGTGAGTGAAAGCACACAAACATGCACACACATACACACACACGCGCATTAGGTAAGATCGAAGAGAGGAACAATGGAAAGCTTTGATTGCAAAAGAGTTCTTTTACAAAAGCTCTATTCTCTAACAAGCTAACCCCAAAAATGAGCTCTCTAGCTCTTTTTATAGTTTTTTGACTAGTTTTGGCCCTGTCCAGACCTAGTGTCCGGCCTAGTTAAAAATTAGGTTCCAGGGCTTATTTGAGGGCTCAAACGAAGTCTAAAAATTATGAAAATTGGTAGGATGATACTTCTATTACTCCTCAAGCTCGAGGAATCCTTGGCTTGAACAAAATTGAGTTACGAAAATAGAAAATGGTATTTACAATGGTTTTTAGTGATGGAAATCACTATTTTTGTTGGGGATTCTTCTAAAAATTTGACATGTACTTCTTGGAGCTCCCTACTTGCTCCTTCTTCTTGTGTGTGTCCACCTTTCTGATGTGCTTCCATGCTTGTGCTTGACCTTGAGTTCCAACACTTATTGATACATATGTGTGCCTTGAACCCACACTTTGATATGGCATAAAGCTCAGCTCATGGAGGTCTAAAAAATGTGACTAAAGTGCCATGTATTTATAGTGATGGTTGGAGCCTAATTTTGAATTTGAATATGCCTATAATCACTCTCCAAACTTGATTTAATTCTCCAACTACCTTCAATCACGAATTCGTGGCTTCTTTTACCTTTTTTCATCAGGTGGACTCAACCACGTTAGATTCCTTTTACTTTCACATCAAGTAAAGACTTCAAAAATTACAAGAGGTCGTTCACAAGTGATCTTTACAAAGACTAGACATTTCCTTTAAGTCTCTAAGTCTTTTGATGACTCAAGCAATCACTTGGACTTGCCATGGACTTTCAAACCAATCATAGCATTGAATTTGCAAAGCTTTGTACCATCCAATGCTTTGGTTAGAATATCTGCACATTGTTGATGAGTGGACACATAAGTTAACTGAATTTCCTTGCTCAAAATCTTCTCTCTTACATAGTGGTAATGTACTTCAATATGTTTAGTCCTTGCATGAAAAATTGGATTGGCAGCCAAGTGAATAGAGCTCATATTGTCACAAAAAGTATTTGGAATTCCAATCTTCAAACCAAGATCTGTGAATAGTGTCCATCCACATTGCTTCTTGAGTAGCTATGGAAAGACCTTTGTATTCAGCTTCAATAGAAGAGAGTGCAACTGTGGGTTGCTTCTTGAATGACCATGAGACAAGTTTTGAACCTGGAAAGGTAAGATAACCTGAGGTGCTCCTTCTATCTTCCTTGGAGCCAACCCAATCTGCATCACAGAACAATTTCAAACTTAAATAAGATACATAAGGGTAGTATAACCCTTCATCCATGGTCCCTTTGAGATATCTGAGTATCCTCTTGGCAGCCTCCATGTGAGGTTTCTTGGGCATGTGCATAAATTGATGTAGCACACTCACACTATAACATATATCAACCCTTGTCAATGTGGCATAGTTCAAGCCACCCACAAGGCTTTGCTAACCTATCACATCTTCTATGAGTTCATCTTCATGTGAGCTCAATTTATGAATAACCTCCATTGGAGTACCTAAGATCTTGCAATCTTGCATCTTGAATTTTGCTAACATGTCTTTAATGTGCTTTCTTTGAGTGAGAAACAAACCATGATCTTTGTAGACAACTTCCAATAGGAAGTAGGTAAGTGAACCCAAATCACTTATCTTGAATTCTTCTCTCATCTGTTCTTTGAGTTTCTTCAAGCCATCTGTATCATTTCCTCTAAGTATAATATCATCCACATACACACACAAATAGATGACTTCAGAATTACTCCTTTTTATGAATAGTGATGGATTTGCCTTGTTAGGTTGAAATCCTTTGTCCTGCAAGAATGAAACAAGCCTATTATTCCAAGCCTTTGGGGCTTGTTTGAGTCCATATAAGGCTTTATTAAGTTTACACGCATAATCAAGATATATGTGATTCTCCAAACTAGGTGGTTGTGCCATATATACCTCTTTTGTTATCCATCCATTTAGAAATGCATTTTTTACATCCAACTGAAGTATCTTCCAATTCTTGGAAGAGGCAATACTAAGCAAAACCCTAATAGTAGGCATCTTTGCCACAGGAGAGAAGGTCTCCTCATAATCAATTCCCTGACTTTGTGCAAAGCCTTTTGCCACAAGCCTTATCTTATACCTGTTAATGGATCCATCTGAGTTCTTCTTCCATTTGTAAATCCACCTTGAGCCTATCACTTTCATTGATGGAGACTTGGGAACCAACTCCCAAGTGTTATTCTCCTCGAGAGCTTCAATTTCTTCATCCATTGCATGCCTCCATTCTGATTTCTTCTTTGCTTCCTCAAATGTTGAAGGTTCCTCTTGATTTATGTCCTATCCTAGATAGACTGAATGTTTAGTGACTAGAGAAGTATCAAACACATACCTTTTTGGTTTTCTTTTCTCCGTCATGGACCTTCTTAGGCCATGATGTGATTATTATGCCTCTTTTCCACATTCTTGCACTTTTGCTTTACATTTAGACTTCCACATTTTGAGTTTTTCATATTGATTTGCTTCATCATCTTCTGAGGTATCCTGCTCTTCAACTTTAGAAGGATTATCCTTAACAAGTTTTGTGTTGGTGCAAAGTTCAAGCCCACACCTTTGGCTTGAAGTTCATAAACATATGAAACTCCATGGAAACCATTGCTAGGAAGATTTTTCATCTTTACCATTTGTAAAATTCATTTTTTGACTTGAGAGAATATTTGTAATCACCTACCAAAAACTTGTGGAATTGTTAGATAGAAAAGTAACTACTGCATTGAGGGAATATTTCCCGAGCTCTCCAGTGCCATTTTGCAAGAGTGTGAAACCTACATTGTAGCCTATACTACTCACCATCATTAGGCTATGATTGTCAAGCCTATGACCTTGTACAGCATTGTTCACTAATACAATAGATCTACATTGTTCATTCATGATCTTTCTGTTATAGTCATTCATAACTGTCAAGTTGTATTGCTCATATCTCAGCCATTTCTCCACCATTTTCAATGATCTATAGCTTGTTGGAATTAGCTCCAAGTTCTCTACAATTTGAAGGAAATATATTAAGACAATTTGGAGAAAAGCGCATCGATGCACTCACTGGTAAAACTCTATAGAGGTCCTAAAAAAGCGGGGGTAATGATTCAATTGCTAAATTGATTGCTCTGCGTATAGTGCATCATTTCAAGTGATTCCACTTGGAATCATTAGCTTACTAAGATAATTTGATAGCTCTAAAAGGAATTTTTCTAATTCCTACTGTACTAGTAGCACCGAGCATAACAAGCAACAGGTGTGTGATAAGGTTTTCATTGAACCTTCAACTTCGGAGTAGTCTGTTTTGATTCAATCTTTTCTTACATCATTTCCAAAGTACATAGGCACTTGTATAGTGTCTTTGGAATACTAAGAGGGCCCACAACTTAACTCTAAAGCTACAAGGGGCTGGTACAAAGCAAGATCTAGTAGTACCTACTCATTTCTTGGAGTGTCCATCCATCTATCCCAACAGTGGTATGAGATCAAAGCTAAGGTAAAATGGGAGATGGTTTTCCTTCTTTTATTGATAAATTGGACAGGAAAAACTATCAAGCATGATCCCTGAGGATGAAGACATACTTGCAAGGAGAAAGGGAAGAACAAAAAGGTTGAAGATGAAGGAACTACCTCCCAAGCCAACTATGTAGGGAGAGGTAGAACCTCAAGAAGAAGGGGCAGAGGAGGTACGCCACGTAGGGGGAGATCTTATAACTCCTCACCATGCAATATTTGTGGATTGTCAAATCATAATACAGATGAGTGTTACAGGAACTTCAATAACCAGAGAGGTAGAGGATATCAAAGAGGTGGATACACAAAATCAAGAGGAAGATTCAATCACCATCAAGGATACAATAACAACTACAACAACAACAACTACAATAGAAACTACCAAGGAGGCTACAAATCAAGGAAGGATTACAACAACTACACAAAGAGCAAGAAGATTCTCTTCTGATTATGAACATGACCTCAAAACCAAGTATAAATGATGACCATGTCTTCTACATTGACTCAAGATGCTCAAACCATGTGGCAGGCAATGTAGCTCTTCTCTCTGACCTTGAGGAACCAAAGGGTAAGCATCAGGTACAAACAGGTGATGACACCAAGCACTTAGTGATTAAAGTAGGAAATGTTAAGAACTAAGATGGAAACAAGAATCTATTGAGTAGGGTTTTATATGTACCTACAATTACCAAGAATTTGATGAGTGTTGGACAGATTGTGGAAAAAGTTTTGCAGGTCACGTTCAACCAATATGGAGCATTTTTGGAGGATCCCCAACATGGATTCAAAAGAATTGCCAAAGGAGAGAAGATAGGTAGATTATTCACTTTTGAACTTGAAGATACAAGAAATATTGCACTCTATAGCTACAAAGATCAAACACTTTCAGAGCTTGAAATTTGGCACAAGAGATTAGGGCATGTTGGTGAAAGAACTTTAAAACAAATATGTAGAGACCAATGTGTGCTTGGGATACCTAATGTATCCAAGCAACACATGATTTATAAATGTGGTGCTTGTCCGTTTGGAAAATCTCATAGTTTACCCTTCTCAAGGAAAGGCTACATGCATGAGGACTACCTAGAGCTTGTCCATCCAGATGTATGGGGACCAAGTAAGGATCCCTCAATTTCTGGATCAAGGTATTATGTATCTTTCATTGATGATTACAGTAGGTGGACTGTATTGTACTTTATGAAGCACAAAGATGAAGTATTCAGTTGCTTTAAAAGGTATCTTGCACTTGTTGAAAACCAAATAGAGAGAAACCTAAAGAGACTAAGGTCAGATGGAGGAGGTGAGTACTTCTCAAATGATTTTGATGCATTCTTGGAAGAAAGAGGAATACCCCTGAGCAAAGTGGGGCGGCAGAGAGGAGAAATATATTAATTATTGAAACAACTAGGTCTATGTTAAATGAGAAAAAATTACCTTATTACTTGTGGGCAGAGAGTGTATCTACTGCCTCTTATCTTGTAAACAGGTTGCCATCCAAATCTCTTGATGGGATGACCCCATATGAAGCATGGCATGGTAGAAGAACTTTACTTGATCATTGCAGGATCTTTGGATGTGTTGCTTATGTGCATATCCCTTCACAGATAAGATGTAAGCTAGACCCTAAGGCAGAGAAGTGTATCTTTATAGGGTATGACTTGAATAAGAAAGGATACAGGTTCTACAATCCTTCAAACAAAGGATTCATGGTCAGTAGATATGTTGTCTTTGATGAGAATGACACTTCGTTTGATATTGAATGCAGGAAAGTAAAACTACCTTATGACTTGGAAGAGGAATTTCCAAGCCTCACTAAGGAGGAGCCTACTCAAAATGGAGATATCAACTCAGAGGATGAGGACATCATCAACTTAGAAGATTTCAATGCATGGAACTCCAAAGCCAAAGTCAAGATGAAGAAGTTGGAAGATATACCAGAATCATCCAACCAAGCAATCAGAAGATCACAAAGGGAGATCAAGAAACCAATGAGATATGGGTATGACACTTCCCTAGTTACTAAGAACTCTGTTTATCTTGCCAAAAACTTGTCATTTGAAGAGCCATCATCACATGAAGAAGCAAATGTTGGAAATTTAGTAGGCCCAATAACTAATACCATAGGTCCAAGGTTCCATATGTCCAACATATACATCATAGAATCTAGCAATCTTCCAATATTGACAAACCATGAACATACCACATTTAACATACAAATGATGAGACAATGATAGAGAAAGACTAGACAACATGTGTAAAGTGTTACGTAAGTCACTGATTACTCACACTATCATATATATCAATGTTCAATGTACAATGTGGGAGCAAAACTCTCAACCACTCTATGTGAACAGAAATAGATGGATGAGTGAATGTACAGAACAAGAATATTCAGATGTAGGGATAGAAATCCGAATATGTATGAGATGTATGACCTGATAGGTTGTAGAAGAGTGAGTATGAGTGACAGATAGAGGAAGGATCAGTGTGAAACTGATAATCAACAAACCCTCATCTAACCTTAGGCTACGGAAGACCCTAAGTTAGATACGTGTGTGAAAAGATCACATACTTAAAAAGTAGCAAAGAATGCTAATAGGTTTACTGCCAAAAATCCTCAAACTCATATGACCATACCTTCTCGAACACCTCATCCAAATATGCATAAAGCATACACGTACTGATTCTCTTGTACCTATGCTGAATAGGACTCCTCCTGATATGGATGCCACTGCCTCCATAAACTTCACGTATACCTTGCATATATAAAGAGAATATGTACCTGAATACCTAACATAAGATGCAAATCTTATGTTAACCACCATCCAATGTCTTTGAAGTAACCCGAAATCTTCATGTAGAAGACAATCTTCAAATACATCATGTAGATGGCCCATCCTCACCACCAAGCTGCTAATGACCAAGTCCTCTCCATGAGCAAGAGTGTGAGCACACTCTTCTCCTCCAAGAAGAATTCCATAGCTACTCCTCAACATGCTCCAACATAGCACCATGGCTGCCCCATGTGCTAAGAACATCACCTCTATTGAGGTACCAAAGCTCTCCAAAGCTTGGTGTTGAAACTAGGTGAAGGATGAATTACAAGTGATCCCAAGCACTTCTTATATAGTAGTTTGTCCTTTGAAGAAACTCTCCAAAAGCATAAAACTGCTCTACAATCGCTACGCGATTTTGAAACTCATCACGAAATAAACCCGACGCTCTCGGTGTGCTTAGTGTGCTTTTCAAAAGCGTTTGTTATTAAAAACTTGCCAAAAAGTTTTCGTGAATGCTGCTTGCTGTAGGACTTGAGCTCGGATGACTTTGATAGGAGGCAACTCGTCTAGCCACGGCGCCCAACACTGTTGTGTGTATAGAGAGTAACAAAAACATCTATGGATGTTGTAACTCTTTTTGACAAACAAGTCTACACATGATGTAATCTTTGGACAATTTTGACCATGGAATATTGAGACCTTGACCTTGGGACATTGTTTTCCAACAATCCCCCCTGCAATGTCAAAATGGTACAAACTAAACTGGATCTGCAAACTATCAAAGCTGCAAACTATCACAAGCTTCAAGTTTGTACTCCCAAATTGACCTTCAAACCTTTTCTTCAAAAAAGTCTTCCTCAAAACTGAATTCGACTTTCCTTCAAACTTGAACTTGGTGAATATGAACCATAATACTTGAGATAATATGCAAACTAGATATCCAATAGTGTACTCATCAAGCAATCATTTTCTTGACAACATATATAGCATGAGCTGTCTCTGAACCTGCTATCTCCTGTGTTCTCAAACCTGAAAACATACACTAGGATCCACATATTTGCATTTACCTTACCAAAGTGCCCTAATGGTAGCAGAGTGTTCACACACATCACTACCTAAATATATCAACAAATCCCCCCTGGGAGTGATGCGGTGAACAAGTAGCTAGCACTCATGTATAAGGAAGTTGCAATCTATGTGGAAATCACTCCACAAAAGGAAGTAAGCCCAAAGCTTTGAGGAAAGCTTCAAACTTCTCCCTAGGCAGAGCCTTCATGAAAAGGTCTGCAATGTTCTCCTCCGTCGGCACATATGCCAAGCTGATCTACCCAGCAGAGAACCTCTCCCTGACATAATGATAATGCACCTCAATGTGCTTAGTGCGAGTATGGAACACAGGGTTCCTCGCAACTGCCAATGCGCTCTGACTGTCAGTGAAGATGGTGGTGGTAGAAGACTGACCAACACCCAAATCAGCCATAAGGCGTCTGAGCCACACACACTCAACAATAGCTATGAAAGCTACCCTATACTCAACCTCACAACTGGAAGTGGCCACAATAGACTGCTTCTTGCTCAACCAAGATATACATGAGCTACCAACCATGAAGCAAAAGCCACTAGTGGACACACGAGTGTCATAGCAACCAGCCCAATTTGAGTCAGAAAAAGCATGCAAATATGGCGGTAGTGATCCCCCCTTGGGATAAAACAACCCAGGTAGCCGAGTATCACTCAAGTAGCGAAAGATGCGCTTAACCCCCTGCCAACGCTTGACTCCTGGGAAATGCATAAACCCGCTCATCTGTGAGATAGCAAACTCAATATCTGGCCGAGTAATGCATAAGTAAATCAACCATTGAACAACGTGCTGATAGAGGATAACATCAAATGCATCTCCAACATCATGAAGACTCAATCGTAAACCTATCTCCATAGGAATGGCAATAGGCTTACAATCTTCAACGCCAAAACACTGCAATAATGTGTCAATATATTTTGTTTGACACACAACCATTCCACCATCAACTTGCATAAACTGAATGCCCAAATAGTGATGCAAATGCCCCAAATCAGACATCTCAAATGAGGGATGCAAATCAGCCTTAAAATCAGCAATATGGTTCTCAATAGGACCAGTGAGCAGCATGTCATCAACATAGACAACAATGATCAGAAGCACATCATTAGCACGCTTAACATATAAGGTGCTTTCAGTTGGACTGTTCTCAAAACCATGTGCAATCAGACATCTCAAATGAGGGATGCAAATCAGCCTTAAAATCAGCAATATGGTTCTCAATAGGACCAGTGAGCAGCATGTCATCAACATAGACAACAATGATCAGAAGCACATCATTAGCACGCTTAACATATAAGGTGCTTTCAGTTGGAATGTTCTCAAAACCATGTGCAATCAGATAAGCATGTATCTTCTCATACCAAGCACGTGGTGCTTGCTTTAAACCATATAATGCCTTCTTTAACCTGCACACCTGGTTTTCATGCCCTTTCTTCACAAAGCCATGGGGCTGAAAAACATACACTTCTTCATGCAAGTCACCATTCAAAAATGCAGTTTTAATGTCCAACTGATGTACATTCCAACCATGATGGGCTGCAACTGCACAAATGCTCTTAACAGTAGTCATACGGCATGTAGGTGCAAAGGTCTCATCAAAATCAATGCCTCTTTCCTGTGCATAACCGTTTGCAACAAGCCTAGCCTTATACCTATCAATTGTACCATCAGGTTTGCACTTCAGCTTGTATACCCACTTAGTGCCAATGGCCTTCTTGCTAGGAGGCAAGTCACGTAAAGACCAAGTACCATTCCTCATTATTGCATCATATTTAGATTGCATAACAGCCATCCAATTTTCTGAATTTGGTGCTTCATCAAAGAAAATAGGCTCATTCTCATCACAAAGACTAGATGCAACCATAGCATAGAAATCTGATGCAAAAGATGCACTATGAGAGCGTGATCGAGTATGATATGAGAGAGGTGCATCTAATTTGCTGTCACACAAGGTTTGCACCAGCCATTTTGGCATAGTTCTTGCCTGCTCAATATCAGCTCTCTCATCAATAAGTGCATCATGTATATCTACATCAGAAATGGAATTATCTGCATCATCACATGAAACCTGCAAAGGCTGAGAAGTTGCCTCATTAGGACCAGCACTAGAGTGTCCACTTGTAAAAAGAGGCAGCAAAGTATCATACATGCCTTTGGAGCTAACAGATGTATCCTTAGTACATGAAAGCAATGGCTTAATAGCATCTTCCACAAAAACAACATTATGGCTAACCAGAATGCGTTTAGTCTGTTTATTAGCACTACAGATGCTAATGGCTTTAACTGTTTACTTTTCAGCTTTCCAAAATCTAGAATAAGGTTAGCTGATCTATATAACAAAAACCTTTTTGAAAGCATTTAGGATTCATAACCTTCTGCAACATAACAAGTATCTTCTTCTATTTTTTTGCAACACAAATCTGATAGAATCTGAATCTTTGGCTTACTTCTTCCAATACTAAGAACTTTATAAACAAACAATAGACTACTGACTCATAAATACTCAAGATCTTCAAGATCATTCAAGATCATCCAAGATCATATATGATCTATCAAGATCATACAAGATAATCCAAGATCAATGATCTCTCCAATAAAATACCTGTGTAGAATCTGCTCTCACCAAACCTTCATGACTGAATGTTTGATTTGTTACTTGAATGTGTCCAAGTGTCCATGCTTCTTACAAAGTTGTAAAACATTTCTTCAAACAAATCCTTCCCAAGAATCTACAACTCCTACTTGAAACATAAGCGGACACACTTCTCACCTTGAGAACTCCAAAAGCTGCAAGTTGATACTTCAAATCTTCATATTCTACCCGAGTGAAATCTGATAGTACCTTCTTGATTTTCTTTTGGCTAACTCCACTTCTCAATCAAGTGATAGGATCTGATGGAACACCTTTTTGAATACAAGCATGTATCCAAAAATCTAGACAATAATAGAAAGTAGATTCTTCAACTAACTGGTACATCAAGAATTTGAATTTTTTTGAATATGAGGTAACCTTTCCAAACAAAAACCTCAATCCAAGTTTTCAACATCTGCTACAAAAAACTCTTTTACCTCAAGAGTTAGATAAAGAAGAAATATACTTCTCTCCAACTTGTCATATACCAAGTAGCTCTGTATTGACACTCCAAGAATTATTTGAGGGAACATATAAGCTGCTTGCTTAAAATCTTCAACTTATATATAACTCATACATATGAGTCAAAACATACAAGTTGTCTTCAAAATCTGCTGCTTTTCTTTCTCTCAATGCAATTCTTTGTCAAATCTACTAAATCATGACCAAGTGTAATGCAAAATAAGAAACCGCTTCTTCTTTAGACTATCTTCTTCACAAGATGTTCTCATAGACTTGTCTTTGGATGTAGAGGATAAAATAGGAAAAGTATATGGGAAATATATGAGAAAAGAAAGCCTTACTTTTCTTTTGGAAATGATGGACTTTCTTCTTCTACAACTTTCTTCCACCTTATGATGTCAACATCTTAAAACTTCTCCTCCATACCTTTTTTCTCTTCATCTTGAAGTAGCAAGCACTCTTAACTTCTTCAAATGAACTTTTCTCTTTATCTAGTGCTAAGAGTAAGAGACAAAACAAACATGGTATACAAATGGAAGTGAATATAGAATCATGTTTTATCATCTCCTCATATCCTTGAATCAAAATTCTGCTTCAAATGACTGATATGACTGAATTTACCAACCTTTTGTCTTAACGATGAATTACCTTTCTAAAGTTATCTCTCTAGATCAAATTCTGTACCTAAATATCCAACCAAACTTACAACAAAAAATTGGTTGAACAAAAAATTGATGCTATCCATATTTGTCTTCTTAGATAAGTTTTCTTGCCATGAAAGAGATCTCTCAAAACTCTCTAGAAAAACCTCTAGATAACTGTTTTGATGTAGCCTTTAACTTTCAAATAATGAAAGTGTATAAAAACATTCCTTGAATCCTTCAAATCTCTTCATAATTGCTCTTCTAAGATATGACCTGCAAATGATAATCTGATAGTAGAAACTGATACCTGTGATTCGATGTTGATCTGATTCGCTCATCTTCTCCAAACCATTGTTTTTCCTTGAATTTGAAGTAGCCTTCTCTTCATCAAGTCTTGGTCTTCAAACAATACTTTTGTATATACTTTACAGAAGTATTCGGATGCTAAGAGACCATCAACTTCATACTCCACATTGATGAATACACATGTGATTGAATTTTCTAATTCTCAAATCTCTACTCATCTAGATTAAGTGTGTATGTCAAATGTCAAATGTTAGAAGATGCTCTTAAATCATATGTTGTAAGCCTGGAAGTCTAGGAACTTGTGAATATAAGGGCCCGAATGAACTCTGATATCAAAACCCTAAAGCTCTGATACCAAATGTTGGAAATTTAGTAGGCCCAATAACTAATACCATAGGTCCAAGGTTCCATATGTCCAACATATATAACATAGAATCTAGCAATCTTCCGATATTGACAAACCATGAACATACCACACTTAATCATACAAATGATGAGAGAAAGATAGAGAAAGACTAGACAACATGTGTAAAGTGTTACGTAAGCCACTACTTACTCACACTATCATATATACGAATGTTCAATGTACAATGTGGGAGCAAAACTCTCAACCACTCTATGTGAACAGAAATAGATGGATGAGTGAATGTACAAAATTTACAAGAATATTCAAATGTAGGGATAGAAATCTGAATATGTATGAGATGTATGACCTGATAGGTTGTAGAAGAGTGAATATGAGTTACAGAAAGAGGAAGGATCAATGTGAAACTGATAATCAATAAACCCTCATCTAACCTTAGGCTATGGAAGACCCTAAGTCAGATACGTGTGTGAAAAGATCCCATACTTAAAAAGTAGCTAAGAATGCTAACAAGTTCGCTGCCAGAAATCCTCAAACTCATATGACCATACCTTCTCAAACACCTCATTCAAATATGCATAAAGCATACACGTACTGATTCTCTTGTACATATGCTGAATAGGACTCCTCTTGATATGGATGCCTCTGCCTCCATAAACTTCAAGTAGTACATGTGTGTATAAAGAGAATATGTACCTGAATACTTAACATAAGATGAAAATTTTATGTTAACCACCATCCAATGTCTTTGAAGTAACCCGAAATCTTTATGTAGAAGACAATCTTCAAATACATCATGTAGATGGCCGATCCTCACCACCAAACTGCTAATGACCAAGTCCTCTCCATGAGCAAGAGTGTGAGCATACTCTTCTCCTCCAAGAAGAATTCCATAGCTGCTCCTCAACATGCTCCAACATAGCACCATGGCTGCCCCATGTGCTAAGAACATCACCTCTATTGAGGTACCAAAGCTCTCCAAAGCTTGGTGTTGAAACTAGGTGAAGGATGAATTACAAGTGACCCCAAGCACTTCTTATATAGTAGTTTTTCCCTTGAAAAAACTCTCCAAAAGCATAAAACGGCTCTATGATCGCTACACGATTTTGAAACTCATCAAGAAAAAAATCCGACGCCGTCTGTGTGCTTGGTGTGATTTTCAAAAGCGTTTGTTATTAAAAACTTGCCAAAAAGTTTTCACGAACGCTTCCTGCTGTAGGACTTGAGCTCGGGTGACCTTGATAGGAGGAAACTCTTCTAGCCACGGCGCCCAATGTTGTTGTGTGTATAGAGAGTAACAAAAACATCTATAGATGCTGTAACTCCTAGACAATTTTGACCAACAAGTCTACACAAGATGTAATCTTTGGACAATTTCGACCATGGGATATTGAGACCTTGACCTTGGGATATTGTTTTCCAACAACAAAGATCAAGGCAAAATGGAAGGAAGCTATGGATGAGGAAATTGAAGCACTCAAAGAGAATGATACTTGGAAGCTAGTGCTAAAGAAGGATTGTATGAAGGTAATTGGTTCTAGATGGATCTATAAGATCAAAAGGAGTTTTGATGGATCAATAAGCAGGTATAAAGCTAGCCTTGTGGATAAGGGTTTTGCACAAACCCAAGGAATTGATTATGAAGAAAGATTCTCACCTATGGCCAAAATGCCAACCATCAGGGTATTCGTAAGTGTGGCTGCATCAAAGAATTGGAACATGTATCAATTGGATGTAAAAAATGCATTTCAAAATGACTAGATGTCAGAGGAGGTATACATGTCACAACCTCTTGGTTATGAGGATCCAAATAAGGTAACATATGTATGTAAATTGAACAAAGCTCTTTATGGATTGAAGCAGACACCTAGGGCATGGAACCATAGGTTGACTACATATCTTCAGGATCAAGGTTTTATCATGAGTAAAGCAAATACTTCCTTATTCATCAAAAGAAATAATTCAGAGGTAATATACCTATGTGTATATGTTGATGACATCATACTCATAGGTAATGATGCCAATGGCATCAAGCATATCAAGAATCAGATGATGCACGAGTTCAAAATTAGTGACCTTGGATCACTAAAATATTTTCTTGGACTTGAGTTAGTCTATACTAACTCTGGAATTTATATTACTCATAGAAAGTATATACAAGACATGTTAAAGAAGTTTCATTTGCAAGATGCCAAAGTTGCAAGTACTCCAATGGAGGTAAACCTAAGTGCTCATGAAGGTGATTTGCTTGAAAATATTGCAGGTTATCAAAGCATAGTAGGAAGCTTGAACTATGCTACTTTGACAAGGATTGATATTGCTTATGGAGTAAGTGTTCTAAGTCAGTTCATGAACAACCCTAAGGCACCTCATTTGGAAGCTTCCAAAAGGATTTTGAAGTACCTTAAGGGTAATCAAAATCAAGGATTGTAATTTCCTTATACCGCAGACTTGGACATCAAGATATATTCAAATGTTGATTGGGCAGGTAGAAAAGATGATAGAAGAAGTACCTCAGGATACCTATCTTTTGCAGGTAACAAATCTATATCATGGTCTTCAAAGAAGCAACCTACTTTTGCTTTATCTTCTACAGATGCAAAGTATAGAGGATTGGCCAATGCTACTCAAGAGGCCATATGGATCAGATTATTGTATACAAAATTATGTTTGCATACTATATCTCCAATGCTTTTTGGAGATAATTCCAGCTCACTACATCTTGCAGCTAATCCCATTTATCATGCTAGGACCAAGCATATAGAGGTCCACTATCATTATGTGAGAGAGAAACTATTGAGCAAGGAGATTCAGTTGGCATATGTGTCAACAAATATGCAATGTGCAGACTTATTGACTAAAGCATTGGATGGTACAAAAATTTGCTGGTTTAATTCAATGATTGGATTGCAGGACATTCATGAAGATTGAAGCTGAAGACCAAGCCAAAATGTTTGGCTTGAGGGGGGGATGTTGGTGCAAAGTTCAAGCCCACACATTTGGCTTGAAGTTCATAAACATATGAAACTCCATGGAAACCATTGCTAGGAAGATTTTTCATCTTTACCATTTGTAAAAGTCATTTTTTGACTTGAGAGAATATTTGTAATCACCTACCAAAAACTCGTGGAATTGTTAGATAGAAAAATAAATAATTCATTGAGGGAATATTTCCTAGATTGAAGGACTACTTTTAGAGAGAGCCAAAAGTTGAATTCAAATTCAAATTTGAATGTAGCACTTATATAAAGTGGCTTGAAAAAGTCACGTGTAGAAGCATCAATTTCCTGAGCTCTCCATTGTCATTTTGCAAGAGTGTGAGGCCTACATTGTAGCCTACACTACTCACCATCATTAGGCTATGATTGTCAAGCCTATGACCTTGTACAACATTGTTCACTAATACAATAGATCTACATTGTTCATTCATGATCTCTCTGTTATAGTCATTCATAACTGTCAACTTATACTGTTCATATCTCAGTCATTTCTCCACCATTTTCAATGATCTGTAGCTTGTTGAACTCCAAGTTCACTACATGCTCACAAGGTTTGAAGGAAATCTATTCAGCCAATTTGGAGAAAAGCGCATCGAAGCACTCACTGGTCAAACTCTGCAGAGGCCCTAAAAAATCGGGGGTAATGATTCAATTGCTAAATTGATTGCTCTTTGCATAGTGAATCATTTCAAGTGATTCCACTTGGAATCATTAGCTTACTAAGCTAATTGGATACCTCTGAAAGGAATTTTTCTGATTCCTACTGTACTAGTAGCACTGAGCATAACAATCAGCAGGCATGTGATAAAAAATAGAAGGTTTTCATTGAACCTTCAACTTTGAAGTAGTCTATTTTGATTCAATCTTTTCTTACATCATTTCCAAAGTACATAGGCACTTGTATAGTGTCTTTGGAAAGCTAAAAGGGCCCACAACACAACTCTGAAGCTACAAGGGGTTGGTACAAAGCAGGATCTAGCTGTACCCACTCATTTCTTGGAGTGTCCATCCATCTATCCCAACAGTTTGGAAAATCTTCTTCAAGATCATAAGGTAGATTGACCTTTCTACATGAATCTTCATACAAAGAACTATTCTCATCAAATACTACATCTCTACTCACCAAGAATTCTTTGGTTGTTGGGTTGTATAACCTGTAGCCCTTTTGATTGTTGCCATATCCAATGAATACACACGTTTCGGCTTTGGGATCCATCTTGCCTCTAACCTGTGAAGGAACATGAGCATAAGAAATACATCCAAAAATCTTACAATGATCTAAGCTTGGTCTTCTTCCATTCCAAGCCTCATATGGTGTCATGCCATCAAGTGATTTTGAAGGTAACCTATTAATCAAATAAGTGGTTGTGGATACAATCTCATCCCATAAGTAATTAGGTAAGTGCTTCTCATTTAGCATAGACCTTGCAGCTTCAAGAATTATCCTATTCCTTCTTTTTGCCACTCCATTTTTCTCAAGAGTGTACCTTGTAGTGTTCTCTCTTTTGATTCCTCTTTCTTGAAGAAAGGAGTCAAATTCATGGGAGAAGTACTCTCACCTCCATCTGACCTTAGCCTTTTTAATGTCTTACCTATTTGATTCTCCATAAGAGCTAAATATCTTTTGAAGCATGAAAAAAACTTCATCTTTGTGTTTCATAAAGTATAATATAGTCCATCTACTTCAATCATCAATGAAGGAGACATAATACCTTGATCCAGATATTGAAGCATCCTTGCTAGGTCCCCATACATCTATATGAACCAAATCCAAGAGATCTCCATGTATATATCCTTTCTTCATGAATGGTATGTTAGACGCCCGCCAGAGTAGGACAAATGTATGCCGGATGTAACGGAGTTCCTTGAATTACGCGCGAAAAATTGGTACGCGCATTCTGTAAACGTCTTTTTAAAGTAATGGAAAAAGTGTGGCAGAAAAACCAGTTTTTTGAGGAATTGTAAGTGTACTGTTGAAGTGTGTATGCCATTGGGAAGAGTGAACTCTACTTTGTCCTGTTCTGTTCTGTCTCCTGCTCCGTCTAGTCGTTTATTCGCACCATAGTGCATAGTTACCAATCTGTTCGGTAACGGTTGAGTGTGTCTCTGAGTGTTATTAAGTTACAGTGTGTTGTTGTCAGTTTGTATGCTGAACGAGAAGTTGTGAATAGAAGCCCCGAACTGTTCACATGTTCGCAATTTCTGTAAGTGCCAAGTTCGATGCAGTAGTCTATGTTCACTATTAATTCCGATCACAGGAAGACTAGTATCTGTGATGAATGAAGTGCGAATAGGACATTGTTAAGTCTATGACGAGTTGAATCGTTGTCAGAAAGGTTGTTGCTTGAGGTTGGCATACGATGAGTTGCATAACTTTAGGGTATATATGTGTGTTTGGCATAACTGTTTGCTCTGAAGAAGCACGTATTAGATGATCTTCATTATGGTAGTAGATTATTCTATTAGATACAAGTCACCGGACTACTGCTCAGATCATTATAGCAGGATTAGTCGGGAATTCTAAGTCAAATACACTGAACAATCATCAGTTGTTCAGAGTTGCGCGCTAAGCTAAGACGCTAGAAAGTAATTATGATTGTGTAATGAGTTGGGAAAATAGTATAGGGCCTCTGTCTAACAGACCCCTACCACTCCCAAGAACCCACTTGATCTGACAACGCCTTTCGGTAATTGAAAGTTTAATATAGTTTACGGTGAACCTCTATTTTATGTTAAATACTTGCTCGGTACGATTTCCGCTAGTTATTAAAACAGCGTAACTGTGTAACATTTAACACTTGGCGCCGTCTGTGGGAAGGTGGCATCAAAATTGCCAGTCATTTGTCAGAATTAGACTATCGTTCGATTGGCAGTAGCAACAGACCCGACTGTTGCAGACTGTCCCATTAGTAATACTACGCGAATAGTACAAAAGATGATATATGCCGGTTACTCGATCCGGTGAAACGTATCCCAAGAACCATCAGTCTGGAGTACTAAAGCCAACTTTGGGAGGTAGAAGTACAACTAGGACTGACCCAGTTGTCAAGAAAGTTAAGAACGTCAAAACCAATTCCGGTCATATTCTGGTAGAACCTGTTACGCCTCTGGTAGAGTCCGGTACTATTTTGGCACAGTCTGTCAAAGATATAGTAATCCCAGAACCTACCAAGACGCATTTGGAATCTAGCTTAACACTCTT
This sequence comes from Ceratopteris richardii, assembly GCA_020310875.1. Lineage (NCBI taxonomy): Eukaryota > Viridiplantae > Streptophyta > Polypodiopsida > Polypodiales > Pteridaceae > Ceratopteris > Ceratopteris richardii. The sequence continues at coordinate 8,090,679 of CM035419.1, forward strand.
GGGAAAAGATTCAGATTCATCTACAATTAGAAACACTTTAGTCACGGAAATCGGCGAAGGCGAAAAAACGCTGAATTCGGGCACAATTTCGGTTGATTCTGGTGAGATTTCGGTAAGAGAATCACAGTTTTTTGGTGACGATTTAGCATTTTCTGCTAAATCTTCAGCCCATCTGCCGTGCTTGGAAGCAAGTTCCCATACACTGGACATCAAGGAGGAAGGAAGGCTGTTCGAAACAGAGATTCAAAGCATATTAGACAAGATAATCGCACCGGAAAGTGCATTACCCGACGATACAGATTCCGGTAGTTCAGAAGGAAAGTATAACACGCTCACAATGAACGGACAACAACAGTTATGTCCACCCAGGCCACCTCCAATGGGAGTGACGTACACTAAGTTTGGTGGATTTCCAGGAGATGATCCGGATGCTCACGTACGCACCTTCGAGATAAGCTACGCAGTACTCAATCATCCACCGGATCAGGCCTACAAAGCTATTGTCTTCCAATCTACACTTGTTAATGAAGCAGCTAGATGGCTTACAGAATATGATATTAATCATTTCAGCACCTATGAGGCAGTACGAGATGCTTTTCTGCAACAATTCAGGCTAAAAAAAAATACAGCCGAAATTTTTGATTATCTGCAGAACAACAGACAGAAACCAAATCAAACTGTACAGGAGTATGCTACTCTCTTCAGAACACACTTAAGGCAGCTACCACCGGCCCATGCTAACTTACCAGATGATGTTATCACTCAGTGGTTCATCAATGGATTGGTTCCACAACTTAAGCAGACATGATCATAAGATGTGTCGGAGCCATGTCCCTCGATGCAGTCATTGCAATGACTCTACAACTGGAACACAAAGTCGGTGGATTTACAGAAGATTTAGAATGGTTAAAAGCAAACAAGAATGTTGCAGAAGATATGACTAGAAAGGTATACTGCAACATATGCAAAAATTCAGGTCATATTAGTGCCAATTGTGCACTCAATCAAACGTTTTGTGCTATCTACAACACTGTCGGACACACCACTGGAAACTGTGTTTACAATGCCAGAATACAGGGAACAGCAACGGTCAATGCAGTTATTCAAGAACATGGACAGTCAGCGAATCACTACGTGCCTCCGCAATTGAGAAGAAATCAACCGCAAGGATATCGTAACTACCGAGGATAGAGGAACAACAATTTTAATGCAAACCGCTGGCAGAACGGAGTACCACCAGAAAATCCCAATCTACCACCACCACGTTGTCATTTTTGCGGCGAATTCGAACATATTAGAAGATTTTGCAAAGATGCAGCTGAGTATGATCAAAGGAAGAAGGAACGCCAAAATCCAATGGCCAACATGGTAAAACTCACACCGGTAGAGACACAGGCTGCTGCAGTCCAGACTCGTTCCGGTAAACAATTGCAACCGGCAGCAGAAATATTTGAACCAAGGGTACGTGAACAACACAGAATGTATAACAAAGCTAGTCAATGGACCACAACAGAACCACCAGTCTTTCCAGAGCCTATTCCGGTAGCCCAACCCTTGTTAACAAAGGAAGGAACACAACAAAGGGAGTTAGCAGCAGAAACATCATCATCAGCAGATACATTGCCCACCGTAGACACCTCCGCATCAGCAGAGGCATCAACTTCAACATCAGTAGAGCCTGTCGATCAATCTCAACAGGCTTGGGAAATCTTATCTAAGGCATCGATCACTCTGCCTTTGGGCCAACTACTGGCATTAGTACCTAGAATTCGACAACAGTTCCAACAACAGTTCAGTCCGGTACCTTCTTGTATTTCGGCAACAGCAGCAGTTCAACCCGAACCTGATTCTACAGTTGATCATTCAGTTCCCTTGATTACAGTATGGTATAAGAATCATAAGATTACGCAGGTATTAATTGATGGAGGCTCTGGTGTTAACATTTCGACTGCCGCATTATGCAAAAAACTAGGATGGACCGAAATCGAACCAGTTCATTTTTTTGTCAGAATGGCAGATCAATCAAGAGTCCATCCTGTAGGACTTGTGCAAAATGTACCCATCACTTTGCAAGGTACGACCTTTAAAATGACCTTTGTTATACTAGATTTGCCAAAATCCACTTTGGATTACAACCTTATTTTTGGCGACCTTGGCTGAAACATGCGAAGGTAATACAAGACTGGTCTGCACAAGAGCTTACGTTTAAAGATGCCAATCGTAGATATGTGGTAAAATTAGATGCTATACAACCTTGCGAGTTACACGCTAGACCGTATTTTGCTGAACCAGTCCATATGCTAGATGGATTGTTAGATGATGAAGAAGAAGAGTTTTTGAAGAGTAACGCTGACTTAATTTCATTAGGGACTATTGATCTACAGCACGTTGTAGATGATTGGAATGCTTCAGTCTGTACAGTAATACCCGTCACAGAAGAGGCTAAGAAGGAAGACACTGTTTCGACACATGACGATGAATTGCAGCAACTTTTTAAACCAACAAACAACACAGAGAAACATCAACAGTTCTATGTCCCCGAAGATCAGCTGATTACTTACAATTTAGGAGATAAAGATCATCCGCGTCCTGTGAAGATAAAGCAAAACCTACCGGAAACATTTCAAGCAGATTTAATCCAGCTACTCCAAGAATTCATTGATGTCTTTGCATGGGACTACAAAGACATGAAAGGATTGGACCCCAGTATCTACCAACACATGGTGATGCTAAAGCCAGAGTCAAGACCGATAAAGCAAACCAGCTACCGGATGAATCCCCATTATGCATCCCAGGTTAAGGAAGAACTTGATAGGTTATTGAAAGTTGGATTTATTGTACCAGTAGAGCATGCTGAATGGATCTCTCCGATTGTGATTGTGCCTAAGAAAAACAAGCAATTGAGAATCTGTGTAGATTACCGGAAATTAAATGCAGCAACCGTACCGGATCCCTTTCCAATTCCCTTTTTGGATACCATGCTTGATAGAGTAGCAGGTCATGAGATGTATTCATTTCTAGATGGGTACAGTGGCTACAACCAAGTAAGAATGGCCGAAGAAGATATACCGAAAACTGCATTTATTACCAATTGGGGTGTCTTTGCTTGTACGGTAATGTGGTTTGGATTAAGAAACGCACCAAGCACATTTCAAAGATGTATGCAGGAGATATTTTCTCCTTATCTCACTTCATTTATGCAAGTATATCTCGACAATTTTTCAATTTTCGGTAAGATGATAGCACATCTGTTTCATTTACGGTGCTGCTTTCAGAAATGCAGAGAATATAGACTCTGTTTGAATCCAAACAAATCGATGTTTGCGGTCTCATGTGGCAAGTTACTTGGCCACATTGTATCTGCACAAGGTATCCAAGTAGATCAAGATAAGATTTTGGCAGTATTAGAAACTCCGGTGCCAACTTCTCCAAAAGAAGTTATGCGCTTTATGGGCCAAGTACGGTGGCATGGAAGGCACTTACGATGGCTTGCTCATCTGGCTATACCACTAAACAAGCTAATCAGCAAAACACCTCGACAATTTGAATGGAGCGAGGAATGTCAGATAGCATTTGATCGTTTAAAGCATTTATTAACACAAGTTCCTATTTTACAACCGCCGGACTGGGATCACCCGTTTCATATATTTGTTGATGCTTCAGATATAGCAATTGGAAGTGTATTAATGCAACAAATTGATAAATGGTTTAGACCAATGTATTATGCAAGTCGAAGATTAGCACCTGCTGAGAAAAATTACTCTGTAACAAAAAGAGAATGTCTAGGGCTAGTATATTCGGTCAAGAAATTTAGACATTACTTGCTAGGCCGTAAATTCACATTTCATGTAGACCACGCTGCACTTATCTATTTAGTTCGGCAACAACATCTAGGTGGTTGATTAGCGCGATGGGTCTTACTCTTGCAGGAATTCAATTACGAAGTCATTCACCGGCCAGGCAGTTCACACGCCTTAGCAGATTTTTTATCCCGCTTAGATTCCGGTGAAGCTCCGGTGGGTATAGATGACATGACACCCGTGATTTATGTATCAGAACCAATTAATGAAGATTTTGTAGACCCACCTATCCCATTTTCATATTATGATCAGATCTTGACCTTTCTCACTAATGGTTGCCTTCCATCTCAGACTTCTAGAGCAGTATGCAAGAAAATTGTAGTTTTTAGCCGCCGATTTTGGTTAATTGCTGGAGAACTATATTATGTAGATCACACCGAAATCCTACTTCGATGTATTCCACCACATGAAGTTAACTCAGTTATCACTTTGGCTCACTCGATTCCTTCCGGTGGACACTTTGCTGCAGATCTAACTCACCGGAAAATTCTATAGAGTGGTCTCTGGTGGCCAACAATGTACAGAGATATATTACAGTTTGTCAAACAATGTGATACTTGTCAAAGATCGGGTCAGCCATTACAACGTCATTTTTTTCCTTTGCAACCCATCTTACCAATAGAACCTTTCCAGAAGTGGGGTCTAGATTTTATCGGTCCAATTACACCACCAGCAGTCTTCAGTAACAACCGTTACATACTGACCTGTACAGACTATGCAACTAGATGGGCTGAAGCTTGGGCTTTACGGTCTGTTATAGCAGTTACAGTAGCAAAGTGTCTGCTAACCGATGTCTTTCCACGTTTTGGCTTACCACTAGAAATTGTCTCAGATCAAGGCACTCATTTTGTAAACAATTTAATGAAGGCACTTACACAGTCGTTCCAGGTTACACATAAATTTAGTTCTCCTTATTATCCTCGTGCCAATGGATTGGCCGAAAGTACAAACAAATCTCTGCTGAATATCCTTCGAAAATTAATCATGGAATCACCGGAAAGATGGGATCAACTACTACCTACAGTATTATGGGCATACCGGACTACCTACAAGGTAACAACAGGATTGACACCTTTCAAATCAGCTTATGGCTTAGAAGCAATAGCACCAATGGAGATGGTTATACCAAGTTTACGAGTAGCCATTACCCAGAAACTGCTACCGGAAGACTCACTGACATTTCGGTTGGACACACTCACAGAGTTAGACGAACACCGATGGCTCAGTTTTTTAACCATGCACGAAGTTCAATTAAGACAGGCAAGAACGCACGATCGAAACCTGAAAACTCCAGTGTTTTCGGTCGGACAGCTTGTACTTTTCTATAATGCAAAGTCCAACAGATCCGTAGGCAAATTCAAATTATGGTGGTTCGGCCCTTACAAAATCTCAGAGCAAATCGGGCCAGCAACTTTTCGATTGACTACGTTGACCGGAAATCCACTTCCAAAAGCAATCAACGGCTCGAAGCTGCAGCCGTATCAAAGCGCTATTAATCCGCATTAAATCATTCGGCGGTGGATCTCATTTTTTTGGTTTTACTTTTCATTATGTTCTTTCTTTTCTTTTCTTAAATAGCCGTGTTTTGCCATAAGCCACCCTCCTTACCATTTACTCAAGCATGTACGCCAAATTTAAAACAATATCATTCCAGCACTGCACAATGATAACCATCAATCCCTACCCCCCACCGTAATATTGGTACTTAAGCTCTTCGGTTACGCAAAAAACGCTATTGTGCTCTTGTGATTGTGATTGTGTTTTCTGTGTATCCGTGCTCTGTGCTCTGTGTATTCGTGTTCGCGTGCGCAATGGAAGCATTGGCGAACTACACGACTTTTTGTGATGGTATCCCTACCGAGGTAGGAGAATACCTGCGTATTCGAGGGCTGGCTAACTTCGCTGAGCTGCCTTGGCACTCAGTGGGAGCCCATCCCTTCTTCGCACACATTATCCCAGCCATCGCCCAATCTCCCATCGTTGAACGACAATGGCTCTTCCCTTCCCTACCATCTAGAACCGTAATAACCTTCCAGGCCTTCGCCGAAGCCTTCCGCCTCACTCCACAAGGCCGCGAGAATGGCCCCAGTATCCCCGTAGCCCACATGACCGAACTCTTCCCGCGCCATTTATCAAATGAATACGCCATTCTCTGCCGCCCCGAACCTGAAAGAACTGCATTACAGTTCTTAGTCGCAATCCTTAACCTCCAAAAACGCACATACGGTATCTCCCGACCATTCTATTCCGCCATTGACCTTGCCGCACGAGAACCCGTTAATTTCGCCTCATTTTTCTTTCACCGAATCCATAAGGAGTGTGTCGCCATAGTGAAACAAATCAACAAAGGAACCACCCCTCGATCCAGACTTCCCCACATCCTTTCTTTTCTCTTCCCAACCATACTCGCCGCTCAACCACCACCACGAGGATCAATTTTAAGGCACGAAGAGTCAGTTCAACTACTAGAAGATGAGGAAAAAGAAGATGAAGAAGAGCTCAATCAGTTGTTCCGCAGAAAACGTATCAGGATTAGCTCCTCAGAAAGTGAAGCACAAGGTTCAGCAGGAAAGGATAAAGATGATGATAAAGAAGACCAGAGGCAAGAAGAAGAGACGTTTCATGATACTGCCACCTCAATGCATCGTCGATTGAGCAACAAGAACAACAAGATCAAGTAGAAACGGAAATAATTTCGACCAAAAAAGAATCAGAACAACAGGAAAATGAGCAGCAATCCAATCAAGATGCACTAGACAAGCTACTGAAGGCCGTGGAATCTACAGAAGCACACAATGCAGAAACGAAACAAATAAACGAGGTAACTACTGACTCTGCTCTCCCCAAAACCCCGCCTACTAACCCCATCTCCCCACCGGAACCATACCGCAGCCCCATCAAGCCCAGTCACCACACCGGAACTTCTGAAGCCTCTACATCCTCCCTTAACTTTTCACCTCCAAACTCACAACAACTCCTCGCCGAAACCTCGTCACAACCTCGTCCTCCCCTGCCACCAATTTTTTCAGAACTAGAAAATATGGGTCGCCTTTTAATTAATCTATCCCAACAACTGCCACAACACCTGAAGCGCGCCACAGATAGTGCCCGAGAAGAATTCCAAAGGAAATTGGAAATAATGGAGGCGGATATCACCCCTCGTCAAGAAGAATTACAAGCAGCAAGAGCAGAAAATCATGCACTACAAGAGCAGATCAAGCAGCTACAGGCTACACTTCAAGTACAAGAAGAGAGCTCAAGCTAGAGAGATGAGGCAATGGCTGCAAAAGAAGAAATGCTGATAGCTGCCGACGCGGAAATAATACAGTTAAAACAAACACTCAAAGATACCGAAGATACAAGAATAGCACTAGGAAACCTACTGGAAGAAACAAGAGTCCAGTTGCAGGACACAATACAGAAATATCAAGAGCAGCAAAGAGAAGCAAAGCAGGCAGAGGATGAGTTACAAAGAGCAAAAGAATCCTTAGACGATGTCAACAACATGCTGAAACATCAACTAAACAGAGAATCTAAATATCAGAAGGATTTAGCAAATGCCCGCAGAGAACGGGATGCTTACTACCAAACCATAGAGTTCCAGAACCAATAGTTCGGAAGATTAGATAATCAGGTACGCAACCAGAAAGACAGAATCAACCAGATGCAGAAACAAGTAACGGACATGAAGACAGCAAGAGACGCGGCATTATCAAACGATTTTTATTTACAGGAGGCCTTTTTGCAAACACAGGCCAAAATTTTGCTTACTGAAGCCATCGCACTTAGTTCCGTTAGAGTAGATGCGCAGATTTTAGAACCTGATACCCTTAAACAATTATTAGAAACACTTAAGAAAAAAATAGCCCGCACATTTAGACTAGCAAGAAATATGTATCTAGAAGGAATCGTAGAGGAACAATGAATTTTGTAATAAAAATCACTTGCGGGTTCGAGTCCACCGTGCGTGCCAGTGTTAGACGGCCGCCAGAGTAGGACAAATGTATGCCGGATGTAACGGAGTTCCTTGAATTACGCGCGAAAAATTGGTACGCGCATTCTGTAAACGTCTTTTTAAAGTAATGGAAAAAGTGTGGCAGAAAAACCAGTTTTTTGAGGAATTGTAAGTGTACTGTTGAAGTGTGTATGCCATTGGGAAGAGTGAACTCTACTCTGTCCTGTTCTGTTCTATCTCCTGCTCCGTCTAGTCGTTTATTCGCACCATAGTGCATAGTTACGAATCTGTTCGGTAACGGTTGAGTGTGTCTCTGAGTGTTATTAAGTTACAGTGTGTTGTTGTCAGTTTGTATGCTGAATGAGAAGTTGTGAATAGAAGCCCCGAACTGTTCACGTGTTCGCAATTTCTGTAAGTGCCAAGTTCGATGCAATAGTCTATGTTCACTGTTAATTCCGATCATAGGAAGACTAGTATCTGTGATGAATGAAGTGCGAATAGGACATTGTTAAGTCTATGACGAGTTGAATCGTTGTCAGAAAGGTTGCTGCTTGAGGTTGGCATACGATGAGTTGCATAACTTCAGGGTATATATGTGTGTTTGGCATAACTGTTTGCTCTGAAGAAGCACGTATTAGATGATCTTCATTACGGTAGTAGATTATTCTATTAGATACAAGTCACCGGACTACTGCTCAGATCATTATAGCAGGATTAGTCGGGAATTCTAAGTCAAATACACTGAACAATCATCAGTTGTTCAGAGTTGCGCGCTAAGCTAAGACGCTAGAAAGTAATTATGATTGTGTAATGAGTTGGGAAAATAGTATAGGGCCTCTGTCTAACAGACCCCTACCACTCCCAAGAACCCACTTGATCTGACAACGCCTTTCGGTAATTGAAAGTTTAATATAGTTTACGGTGAACCTCTATTTTATGTTAAATACTTGCTCGGTACGATTTCAGCTAGTTATTAAAACAGCGTAACTGTGTAACATTTAACAGGTAACATGTGAGACTTTCCAAATTGACATGCACTACACTTATAAATCATGTGTTGTTTTGACAAGTTAGGGAGTCCAAGTACACTTTGGCTCCTGCAAATTTTCTTTAATGATCTTTCACCAATATGTGCTAACCTTTTGTGCCATACTTCCAATTATGTGAGTGTTTGACTACCATAGTTAAAGATTGCAATGTTTCTAGTGTCTTATAATTCAAATGTGAACAATCTACCTATCTTTTCACCCTTTGCAATTCTCATGAATCCTTGACTTGGATCTTCAACAAATGCTCCTCCTCTTGTGAACCTAACTTGCAACCCTTTCTCTACTATCTTCCCAACACTTATCAAATTCTTTGTAATGGTACAAACATAGAGTACCTTACTAAGTAGGTTGATGTTTCCATCAAGTGCCTTGACATTTCCTATTTTCTCCACAAAGTTTCTTGTATCATCTCCTATTTGTACCTCATGCTTGTTCCTTGGATCTTCTAAATTTGATAGGAGTGCCACATTTCCTGCCACATGATTGGAGCAACCTGAATCTATGTAGAAAACATGCTCATCAAATTTACCTTGTGGCATGGCCACATTCATGATTAGCAATGAGTCCTCTTGTTTTGAGTATTCTGTGTAGTTATTGAACTCTCTTCTTCCTCTATTTCCTCCTTGACAGTTTGAATGGTTATAATAGTTGTGGTTGCCATGGTAATTGTTGAACCTTCCTTTTGAGTAGCCATAACTTCCTCTATTGTAGCCTCTGCCTCTTTGATTTATGGAATTCCTAAAGCAATTTTCAGTTGTATGATTAGTTGATCCACAAATAGAGCGTGAATTAGAGTCTTGGGTTCTCCCCCTGCCTTTCCTTCCTCCTCTGCCTCTACCTCTACCATGTCTTCCTCTACCTGCATAGTTAGCTTGATGTGTACCTGCTTCATCATCCACTTTCTTTCCTCTTCCTTTGTTTTATTTGGACTTGCTTTTATCAGTATACAAGGCAGAAGATCGTTTATCCTTGGAGCTTTCTCCATTCTTGATAAGCTTGGCCTCTTGAGTAAGTAGTTGTCCCATGAGTGTATTGAAATCTGGTACATGCATATCCATGTATAGATCCATAGCTATGGTGAATGCTTCCCACTTGTCATCTGCCTTCAAGCCATTAGTGACCTACCTTACAATAATTTCCTCATCTATTACCTCTCCAATGCTTCCCAAATGATCTGCTATGTCCTGGAGATTTGTGACAAAATCAGTCATATTTTGTTTGGGAGTTGTAAAGTCCAGCCATAGTTGATGCTTCCTGGCCTTTGTACTTGAAGAGAAGAAGGCTTCAAGTGCATTCCACACTTCCTGAGATTTTTTACAACTTCTAATGTGAGGCAACAAAAAATATGAGATAGAGTTGAGGAGATAAGACCTTGCAAGTGCATCCTTGGAGCACCATGTGCTCAATCTTGCTCTTCTTGTGTTGGTTGACCTTTGTTCCTAAAACTTGGCATAACTTCATCTCCAACTATATAACCATATAAATCCTTGCCTTGAAGATACGCTTCCATCCTTAATGACCACGTTGAGTAGTTACCTCTATACAGTTTGTCAATTGATGAAGGAAATCCATCTGCCATGTTGTCCAACCTTGCTCTGATACCACTGTGAAGAGATGGATTTGAACTTGGAGAAGATGATGTGGTGCTCGAAAAACTTTGCACTACACTAGACAAATAAACTCCAGGGATATATAGTGGATCCTTTTAGCTTGCCAAAGGATGTATTAGACACCCTATGTACCTTGGAAGATCACTCTCAAAAAGACGGATTAAAACAGATAAGTTGAAGTGGATTCAAGAACAAAAAACTTGCTATTTTGCTTCATACACCTGCTCAATGTTTTAAACAATTCTCTGGCCACAACAACAATTAACTTAATTCCTTTTAGGGAACTCTTAGTAACTTAGTAAGATAACTATCATGCATTATTTGATAAAAAATGATGGACCACATAAAGAGAAAGAGGTCTAGCAAGTTATAGCACCATCCCGATTTTCACGGGCTGTAGTTATACTCAGACCCGTGAGCAGAGAAATGGTAATATCTCAATATTCCAGGATCCAATGCTTATGCAATTTTGTAGGAATATACTAGACAGTATGCTGATTGTGTTAAGCATTCAATCATGGAAAATAATAAAGTAGACAGTGAGGACCAGGTATGAGAAGAACATTGATCTGATGGAGTGCTGACAGAGAAGCAGAATATGAAGAGATATAGGCGACTTCAAATGAACATAGCTCACGATTGAAAAAACTAAATTCCAATGAGAATTTGTGACTATAATAGACATAAGGAGCAAATGTTACCAACTTAAAGCACTGAAAATGATGCACCAAGCTCAGAGAAATCATCTCTGCAACCTGACTGAGAAAACTGAGAGATATGTCAATGAATAGTACACTTCACAAAAGCATGAAAATATGAACTCAAATGATCATGAAAATGAAAGCATATTGATTGTAAAATACAAGGGACTTACTGATACATATGTGTGCCTTGAATCCATAGTTTGATATGGCATAGAGTTCAGCTCATGGAGGTCTAAAAAATGCGACTAAAGTGCCATGTATTTATAGTGATGGTTGGAGCCTAATTTTGAATTTGAATCTTCCTATAATCACTCTCCAAACTTGATTTGATTCTCCAACTACCTTCAATCATGAATTCCTGGCTTCTTTTCCCTTTTTTCATCAAGTGGAGTCAACCACTTTAGATTCCTTTTACTTTTAAATCAAGTAAAGACTTCAAAAATTACAAGAGGTAGTAGTTCACAAGTGAACTTTACAAAGACTAGACATTTCCTTCAAGTCTCTAGGTCTTTTGATGACTCAGGCCATCACTTCGACTTGCCATGGACTTCTTCCAACATGAAAAGGGTGGGATAGATGCTCGTTTCTATCTCCCCCTAACTTTGAAGACATGGGAAATGAAAGAAATAGGAAAAAGACAACAAAAACAAAAAGCATCTATATATGTGTGGTAGTGCACTATGACATGTTAGTAGGCAAGTGGAGTCATCCTAGCCGGTTGGTGAGGACCGCGAGATGATGCTAGCTTCTTCATAGGCATGGACAATGATGTGTTTATATCTATTTTGTGGTACACACCATAGCAGGTTGATAGGTGAGTGGAACCATCTTGGTCGGGTGGTCAAGACCATGAGCTGCACCGAGTTTTGCTATGGGCTAGCATGTGCATATGTGTGTATACATCGTGTTATAGTTCATTGTGTGCTATGTTGTGTTGGTAGATGGGAGGAACAAACCTGGCGGGGTGGTCATGGCCACGAGTCACATCTAGTTGCTACATAGGCCAAATCATGATGAAAAAATTAAAAAAAAAGAAAAAATAAGAGAAAAACATTCCCATTTTTGAGGGGGAGAGACAGAGAGGAGGAGGGTGGTGATTGCCTGAAAGGATGTGCTATTGCATGTATGTATCTACAGGGATGAGATGTTGTCTGCTAATAGATCAATCTGCTCGAGGCCAACACTGATGAAGGTATAACTATTATACGTGCATGACTCGCTAGTTTGTAAGCAACTTATTGGATTTGTGTTTTCTTATGTTATTGATAATCTCGTTACGAAGGTGCGTAATGGTGTATGCTTCTTAAAAACTCTTCATTTACATCTCGGATCATTTTGGGTGACCTATTTTTTGGGATGTGCGATAAGGCCACACTTCAAGAGGTCTTGTTTTTGCTTGCATATATATAACATGTATAAAAGGAAATATCGAAGATAGATGCACAATCAGAGTACATGTTTTTGTTGTTTCTCTTTTTTTATGTATTTTTGGGTTTTGATGAGTTGGAAAATGAGAAGGGTGCAACGACGAGGGAGGACTTTGACAAGGTATTCAAGGTATGGAAATGATTTTGTTGATTAATGATATGAATGTCGATGGAATATAGGTTTGTAGGACAATCTTTGAGAGTTGACTCATGTTCGCATCTTGATATCCTTTTTGAGCCAAAAGTCTCATTTGTTTTGTTTATTGCATTCATGTTTTGGATAGAGGGAAGCGTATGGATGATATGATTCTTGTTTGAGTTTTTATTGCAAGAGAGAATGAGATGTGAAAGGAGTTGTGCATGGGTGTATGAGAGAATCTGACTTGAAATGTAATGGATGTGGGCATGTGAGTGCATTGATGCAGGCAATGGGATGGCTAGGGGGATGAATTGAATGTTCAAAGAAAATTTTGTGCATGATGATGATGTACGAGTAGAGAGCTTGGACTTTGAGTAGAGAGCTTGGACTGTTTTCAGTGTGTGATTTGTCATGGTTGAATGCTTTGGATGATTGGATTATGGTGCTTTAAGTATCTCCATGAAAGAGAGGTAATGATTTGAATGAGTGGCATGTGGAACAAGCTTCCAGGTTTGCTCATCGAGGACAACCTCGGATATAGGTGGAAAGATGGTTGTCAATGGAATTAAACTGCAATCAAATTAGACTTAAAGCATGTGGGCAGATGGGTGCACTTAAAAGAGGTAAGGAACTACATGAAGAAATTGTAACAGAAGGCTTTAAAACTAATGTTTTTGTTGGGAATACTTTTGTTGATATGTCTGTAAGGTGTGTGTTCTTTTTCCAGAAGCACAAGATGTTTTTGATAGGATACCAGCTAGGAACATAGCTACATGGACTGTATTGATCTCTGCGTATGCTCAACAAGGTTTCTGTGATGAGGCTTTTAGACGCTTTGTTTGGTGCAAGTTGAGGGATTCTCACCAGATGTGGTCATCTTTATGTGTATTCTCAAAGCTTGTGGTAGTGCAAGAATGCTTGAAAGAGGAAGACTGATACATTTTGAGGTTCAAGGCCAGGGTTTGTTGGCAAAAGAGATGGCAATAGGAAATGCAGTAGTAGATATGTATATGAAATGTGATGCCCATGCAAAATCACAAGAAGTGTTTGAAAGTCTTATGATGAGGGATGTCACAACTTGGACTACCATGATTGCTAGATTCGCTAGCTACAAGCATGTTGTTAATATTGCACTAATCTATTCTAAACTTATGTAGAATGAGGGTCATGTCCCAAATGCAGTTACATACATATGCATTCTAAAAGCTTGTGCTATCTTAGAGGATGTTGATTTTGGAAGAAAGATACATGAAAACGTGGAAGAACAGGGCCTTCTAAACAAAAATAAGATGGTGGTGACTGTAGTGATAGATATGCACCTCAGGTGTGGTTTACTTGTAATAGCTCAAGAAATTTTTGATAAACTTTCGGATCCAAATGTTGTTACATGGAATGTGCTACTAGGTAGCTATGCGTAATGAGACTTCTAACTACGTTGAAGAAATGATTGATGAAGGAGTCCTACAAGATGCAACAATATTTCTTGGTGTTTTGGAAGCTTGCGGCAGCATTTTTGGGGTGCCATTAATTGAAGGGCATGAAGTTTTTTTTTTTTTTTTTTTTGAGCACAACAGAAAGTATAATATTGATGCAGGAAAGAAAATACAAGGCTAACTCCCAGAGCTTTGCATGGGAGGAGAACACCTCAGAACAAGAGCTGAAACAAAAGGCACAGGCAAAGGGAGCCCAAGCCAGCACACCTTACATCAAAATATTTCTAATATACCAGTTAAAGTAACTGATCATATTATTTCTGTCCCTAGAGTGTATCTGAAGCAATTTGTTCTTCCAAGAACTAAAAGGGTACTTTTTGACAATATACAAGGGGTTCTTATCTAAAAATTTCTCATTGAGGGGAATATTGCTGCACTTGTAGGCTATTCTTCTTATTCCAACAAGGCAGGAGAAAAGAAAGCTTTTTCCCTTTCTGTCAAAGATCTTGCTGTTTCTGTTTTTCCAAACGAACCAGAGAATGTGAGCCCTCACCATCTGCCATAAAGCAATGTCCATCCTGTAAGTTTCTCCAATAAGCAACTCCTTAACTCCCAGAGAGTAAATTCCAGCAGTTTGACAGTAGAAATGAATGATTTTCCAAAAGTCAATACTGTCTTTACATTTAAAGAACAAATGTTCCAAGTCTTCAACCTTGCCACAAGCTTTGCACAATCCTGCATCAATATTATATTTCCTAGCTCTGCTTCCAGTCCAGATACCTTTGTGTAAAATCAACCACAGAAGACAGGATTGCTTGTTAGCCATTGGGTAAGCCCAGAGGCTTTGAAACCTGTACCTCCATTGATGATAGTTCCAGGACAGGTCCCACTTTTTATTCAATCTCTCACATATGCTGCGAATACTCATGAAGGAAGACTTGTAACAAGCATACATGTCCTGAGCCACCACCTGTAAGGCAATACTTCTGTCCCATAAGTACCCTGCCCTCATGCTCAGCAACTGCAGCTTCCTTTCTTTGATAATCTGTTTACAGGCCACAGAAAGATCATTAATATTCATAATTTGGTTATCCTCCAACACTTGACCATTTCTTATCAGATCCTCCCATTTGTAACTTCTGGAAGGCCTGGATGTCTATCAAGGAAGGATACAAACTGCCCATATGGTTTGCCAAGAATTACTCCTTTTTATTACAAGATTCTTTATGGGTTGGTTTACTAATTATAGGGAAGTTTCCCTTCCTATAAGATGGCATAAATGTAAGGGCATGAAGTTTATGCAGAGACAGCAAGAAGGAGGACGGGGAGGGGTAGGGTGGTGGTCGCCCACCCTCGCCGATGACAAAAGAGTGGGGGGCTTAAACTCTCATGGGGGAGCGTGTGCAAGTACGGCTTGTTTTTTTCTCTGACATATTGGGTTTTCCTTCTTCTCAACTGGGACAACGCGACGGAGAGCCATTACCAACAAACCTTGACGGGGGCATTCAACTTCCTCATGCATAAAAGTTTTTGATGCCTGCTGATATCCCTCTGGCCTCATTCTCGTAGAGCATTGCATACTTTCACAGGAAGGCGTTGCAGCAGAATAAAGATTTCATTATTCTAGGATTGCATTTCCATGCCAACCTTCTTCCCAATAACAAAGAGGAGGACTCGAAGGGGGTTGTCATATGGCTAGAGGAGGATCACTATAGCACGAGATAGTGGATGCCATTTCCTTGTTGAAAAGGATTTGAAGGGCATCCCCCAAGCAAAGGGAAAGAGACCGACAGGGAGGAGAATGGTTGTTTTGGGGTTTTTTTTTCTGTGGTGGTGTGCAGATGCACATGGGCAACAATGAATGCTGGCATGGAGGGCCCTATTGTAATTGGAAAGGCTCAAGAGAGACTTGAAAATTTATCATGGGGTGTTGAAGTTCTCAAGATCAGTGGTGCTCGTGAAGTTGAAGTGGGTGAAAAGAAGGATAGAGTTACTGATGCATTGAATGCTACCAAGGTTGGAGATTAGGAATTCAGATTATATGGAACGCTTTGACGGCTCCCACTCATACCATAGCAGCACGCCAAGGTAAGTGGGAAAGAGTTTGGGTGCGGGACAAACAATTCTACTGGAGACCATGCTGCTATGTAGTGTGCAGAGACATGTCTATTAGCCTCATGGATCAGTCACAGTTGGAGGTGATGTTCTACAACATATGGTAGAGAGGAGACATCATAGATAAGGTACTATGAATTCCTCTCCTAATTTGCATGCTAGATTTAGGCATATGAAGGTATTTGTTATGTAAGACAGTTGGTCAAAATCTATGCAAGAACGTAGGTCTGTATGCAATGGTGGCTAGCGAATTGTAGTGCAAAATCCAAAGGGAAAAACACGAGTCATATGGGTTCTTCCTTTCATTAATATGAGGAACATAAAAGGAAAACAAGGAGAGTGGAGGATTCCCAATGGCCACTTCCATCTCTCATGAGGAATTTGGAAGATCTTTATTTTGATAGATTGGCGATGAAGCTTTCATTTTTGGCCTTTTCAATGGAACCATAGAGAATATTGTGCCAACAACTCATGATTGGGGATCGCTTTCCATGATCATCTACCCCCTATTGAGAGGGGAATATGTCCTTAGTTGTGGGTGTGTTTGGATTTGTAAAATGAGCTCAAATCTATATACACAACGAAAAATTGTGATTGCGAATGACTTTGCATGTGTATGAGAGTCGTATGAATGTGTGAGTGAAGAGAGATACAAGAGCAAGTGCGTGTGAGAGGGTGAATGTGCGTGAGGGTACTTAAGGGTGTGAATGTGTTTGGGGTGGGAGTGAGAAAGCGAGTGTGTGAAAAAGGGAAAGAGAGAGGTAGAGTGTGTGTGTGTGAAGAGTGTGTGAGAGTGAGTGAGAAAGAGAGAAAGAACGTGGAAGAGAGAGAGAGAGAGAGAGAGAGAGAGAGAGAGAGAAGAGTGTGTGAGAACGTGAGAGAAAGTCAGAGGGAGAGTAAGAGTAAGACAGAGAGTGAGAAAGAGAGAAAGAACGTGGAAGAGAGAGAGAGAGAGAGAGAGAGAGAGAGAGAGAGAGAGAGAGAAGAGTGTGTGAGAACGTGAGAGAAAGTCAGAGGGAGAGTAAGACAGTGTGTGATGTGAAGGAAGGAAAGTGAGAGATAGATAGAGAGTGACAAAAAGAGAGTAAGTGTGTATGTAAGTGTGTATGTGAGTGTGTGTGTGTGAAAGTGAGAGACATTGGAAAAGAGAGAAAACATAAGTGAGAGAGTGAGAAAGTGAAAGAAAGTAGGTGAGAGTGAAAGAAAGTGGGTGTGTGAGAGAGAAAGAAAGGGAGAGAGTGAGTGAGAAAATGTGTGTAAAAGAGCGATATTGAAGAGTGTATATGTGTATGAAAGAGGGCGGAAGGGGAAAAAAGAAAGGGTGAGTGAGTGTGAGTGAGTAAGAAAGAGAGGAAGAGAACAAGAGAGTGTGAGAAAGTATGTGTGTGATTGAACGGAAGCAAGTGTAAGAGAAAGAGAGGAAGAGTGAGTAAGAAAGAGAGGAAGAGAACAAGAGAGTGTGACAAACTATGTGTGTGAGTGAAAGGAAGCAAGTGTAAGAGAAAGAGAGGAAGAGTGAAGTGAGAAGAGAGAGAGAGAGAGTGTGAAAGGGAGAGAAAGAGTGAAAAAGAGAGAGTGTGGAGAACAAGAGAAAGAGAGAGTGAGGGAGTGAATGGCAAGTGAGAGTGTAAGTAAGAGAGTGAGTGAGAAAGCATGAGAAAAGAGAAGGGGAGTGTGAGGAAAAGAAAGAGTGTGTGAGAAATTCTGGAAGGGTAGAGATTGGGTTAGTCATCACCAAATAGCCAGGTTGGGGAATATAAGGAAGATGAACCAAGTGAAGGGAGGAAATAGTATCATTCGATCGATTTGATCATAAAGACACTTTGGTGATAGGATAAGCATATACATTTGAGACCAGTCCCTTTTGGTGATCCTACAGTGGATTCCAAAAGAGAATAAGTTCAAGGGAAATTGTGGACTTAGGGTAAGAAAAGGTGATAGAGTACAATAAGTTTGAGCAAAACATAAGTTTGCATAAGCATCTTTTCTTTGGGCTTAGGACCTCATCACCTTTGCTTTTAGAAATGTACCCAACAAAAATACATTTCACTACTTTATCGTCCAATTTCCTGCATTGTTATTCACACACTAATGCGTATGCCAAACAACGAAAGAGACATAGATGAGCAATAGATGGCTTGTGACCATGCCAAGATTCATATGGAGTTATAGACTACAATGCTTTGATGGGACACCTATTAAGTACATATGCTGCACACATAACAACCTCAAGCCAAAAGCTATGTGGTAAAGTCTAACTTTTGACCATACACCTCAACATTTCCATGAGTGATTTGTTCTTTCTTTCAACAACTCCATTCTATTGATGTGTATATGGCATTGTACACTAATGTTTTATCCCACGTTCAGCCAGAAATGCATTAAAATTAGAAGACATGTATTTCCACCTCGATCAAAATTGAGGGTACCCATTTTGCATGCTGACAAGATTTTCAGCCAAAACCAAAAACTATTTGAAGCACATAAACACTTTAAAATTTGCTTTCAATGGATACACCCATGATGCTTGTATAAATCATCAATAAAAGTCACAAAGTAAAGGCTGTTCCCAAAAGAAGGTGTCTGTATAGGACCACAGATGTCATTGTGAACCAACTGCAATTTTTTGAGTCCAACAAACTGAACCATCTTTCGGGAAGGAGGAACACTGCATTTTGCCCAAAATACAACCTTCACAGACATATTTACTAGGTTCCTCAAGTTTAGGCATAGAGAATACCATTTCACATTTTTGCAGGCATAACAAACTAGCAAGCTTCAAATGACCAAAGCGTGGATGCCAAAGCTTTGCATTTGAGATAGCCTACGAATCTTGAACTACACATGCTAAGTCATTGATAGATTTTGCATTGTCTATGAGCTATATAGCCCATGACATAAAATGCCAGAAGAAATAATCACATCACCATTTGAAAGATCATGAATTGTACATCTATCATCAATGAATTAGACAACCAAGCCAATCTTGGCTAATGCTGAATTTGATAGCACATTTTTCTTGATCCCTGGTACAAATAAAGCATCCAAAAATGTAAAAGAACTACCGTCAGTAGTAGTCAAAGTCATCTTAACAACTCCCATGATAGGATAAGAGGAGTTTTTGGTGCATGTGACAGTATTCCCTATAGAGGTAGGCTCAAGTAAAGTGAAGAAACTATGCTACGGGGCAATATGTTTAATTGCCCCACTATCAAAGTGTGAAACATCTTAGTCTACTACAGACATGCACTGCTCATGAGAAGATAGGTCATAACTGCAAACAATAGTAAATGCCCAGTCTTCAATTTGCACAAGATTAGCATACTCTATTTAGCTATAGAGGCCTCTACAACAACCATTATAGCCTCTTTCCTCTTTTGCAACCAATATTGGATAGCTCTTTATGACATGATCATTTCCTTTACAATATTTGCAAAGGAATTTCTATTTTTTCATTTTCTTCTCATCTTTGTCATCCTTATTTGATTGTAGATGAGCTCCATTTACCTTTTCCCTTCTAAATAGCTAGGAAAGCTTGATCTATGACATGCATAATGGACCTATTCTACCTAGACTGATCTTTTTACAACAAAATAGAGACTAACTCTTCAAATATTAAGGCATTTGGATTTCCTTTCATCATCAATCAAAGATTTGAAGCAAAATGCTGATGTGAATCTAGAAGACCGTTCAGAACAGTTTGCACAAGTGAACAATCTAGCAAGACTTCATCAGTAGAAATCAATTGCTCCTTCAAGTCTTTGATCTTTGTCAAAAAACTATCCATGGAGTCTCCTTCATTCATGTGCTCACTCTCCAACTATTTTTAGAGGTAAGCAACACAAGAGCCTCATTTCTTGCCTGGTATAAAGTGGTAAGTGTATCCCAATCATCCTTAGCTATTTTGGAGGAGTGAATGTGAGGGATAATGGCACATTTGACAAACAAGGCTGTCAATGCATATGCATGCGCATCTCCTCCATCCCAACAAATTTTCTCTATAGTAGACGGAGCAAAGAACCACAACACGAACAAGAATTTGAAGATCGTCATCTTCAATGCCATCTTCATCACCTTCAATAATTGTATTTGGTACCATCCAAATTATCCTCAATAGCCAACATATGAAATACATCATTGCTTTGAGCCATGGCCATTGACTAAAATACCCTAATGTAGAAAAATGATTGTATCTCAAAAAGTTGAATACAACTACCTTGTCGACTTCAGCTAAACCTATAGTAAACTTTGAGGTGCTCGTACTCGTGAATGGAAACTGTATATATGTTTGACAAAAAAAGATGAAATTTCCTATAGAGGCACTCTGATAGTATGATTGGAGGTCAAAATGAGATCACATCCTGATTTTGAAACCACAAAGTTAAGATCTTTTGAACTCCTAAGCTTCTTGAGGTTTCTCACCAATTTTTGTGCAATTATGAGAATGTGATTGGAGGGATGTTGAAAATTCCCTAGATGAATTGGCCATCTACTTTGATACCATTGTTGGAGTTTGAGGTTAGCAAAAGCACGTGAACAACAGAAGGAAGAAGAAGAAGAAGCTTAGAACACAACACAAAATCTTGAATGTATTACCTAGTGAATGTATGGAGATAAGTAATCCATTAGGGATATAGGCATATATATTTTTGGAAGAACAAGCTTACACTATGCTTGAGTTGTAGCTCTACATAAAAATTCATCATTTGAATTGTGTCAAAGTTTCCCATTAAGGAGATTTTTATTTGTGCTCACTTTTGGTACTTTCATAAGGATTCTTTATGGATCATTTACCAATGTAAAAGACTTGAGGTTGACACTTTGAAAAAGAGAAAAGAAGAGCCCTATTTTGATGAATTTGAGGTGGTTGAGCTTGAAAATCAATCAATCAATCAGTCACCAAAAAGTAGATTAGATTAGATCTTCACTTTTCCTATATTGTAGGAAAGTGATTTGATTCTCTTCAACAAAGTATCCCGCATTGATTTGAATTCGAAATCCACTTGTAGAGGTCATGGAACACTTCAAGAATATATATAAATACTTTAAAACCATTGTACAATAAATGTGAATCAATACACATAAACTTTGGATCATCATTGTGTTGCTCCATTTCTCTACACCATATTCTTCAAAAAGAGTGACCTTGTAGAGGCTGCAACTCTCTCTAGAGAGCTCAAAAGTTAATGGATGAGTATGCACTCGAAAGGTATTGGTGTACGTCTTATGTGTGGAAATTTTCAAAGCAGTTGGGAAATAATATTTGGAGAAATTGTAATTTTAATATCTCGGTGACTATCTCTACATAGCCCTAAAAAATAGGCGGTACCTTCGTTGAGTGTTAAGTTCATTCTTGATGCATATCTTTCTTATTAATTGTAATCTTGTGCATTTTAGACACTCAAAACTATGTATATTATTCCTCCAAAGGAATGTTTTCAATTGTAATCATGTTGGCTGCTATGAGCATTTGAAGTTGATCATTTCATCCAAAGTAGCAAGCTTTTTGAGCTAGTCAATGTGCAAACCTATCTGTTTTGTATCAACTCTTTCTCCTTGATGCTCAAAAGCACATATTGGATTTTATTGCACTAATCACATGGATATAATGTCTATTTGATTCTCCATATGTTCAAGGGTTGGTCTTGTGATGGTTGGCTAGGCCAAACTTTGTCACTTCACAACTCAGTTTTCTACCTCCTACAAGCTTCTCCAAGTTCTCTTAGTGGTATCAGAGCTAGATCAAGATGGGTGATGGATTTCCATCAATGATTGAGAAGCTTGGTAGAAACAACTATGGAGCTTGGAAAATCAGAATGGAGGTCTTTTTGAAAGGTAGAGAGTTTGGATTCATAGAAGCTGATGAAGCTATGCCTACTCCAAGATCCAAAGGAGGACCTACACAAGAGGCGACAGATAAGCTCACACTTTGGTGTGCAAGGGATGCTCAAGCAAGGGCCTACATACTAAACTATATCTTTGATTTTCTATTTCCACATATTAGAGGATGCAAGACATCTCAAGAGACTTGGGATGCGCTAAAGGATTCTTTTCTGCTAGTACCAATGCAAGAAAAAATCATCTTTGTAATGAGTTCAACCAAATGAAGAAGACACAAAAAAACTATCACAAAGTTTGTTACTGCAATAGAACGAAGATTACGACCACCACATGCTAGAGATATGACTCTCCTCCCAACCAAATCCTCTATATATAGCTCTCTCCAGGGGACTGCCTTCTTGGGCAGGTGGATGCTAATCATCCAAGTGTCGGCCATGTAACTACATGTACGCCAAGTGTCCAGTGGATGCTTCTAGAAGGTTCTAGAGCTCTTTGGGCAAAATACTCTTCCCATGTACACTGATACCAATGCAATAGAACGAAGATTACGACCACCACATGCTAGAGAGATGACTCTCCTCCCAACCAAATGCCTCTATATATAGCTCTCTCCAGGGGACTGCCTTCTTGGGCAGGTGGATGCTAATCATCCAAGTGTCAGCCATGTAACTACATGTATGCCAAGTGTCCAGTGGATGCTTCTAGAAGGTTCTAGAGCTCTTTGGGCAAAATACTCTTCCCATGTACCCCATGGGGATTGAACCCAAGACCTCGTCCTTCACACCCTTGAGTCTTAACCATTAGGCTAAGTGGATTACTTGGTTACAAGAGTAAATGACCTACCAGTAAGTCTAGACTCGAGATCTTTGGCCACACAAACGAATGACCAAACAGAATCCGATTTCAGATCTGTCTGAACCAATCGGATCCCTAGATCACCAACTTACTTTATTACAGTTACCAAGGTCAAGGAAGCTACATATGAGTTAGCATCCATTGGAGAGTTGATTCAAGAAGAGGCCATCATGAGGTAGATTCTAAATGGAATTAGAAGTGATAAATAGTGGCAATCCTTCACCATAACTTATGACCTCATCATGAATGTGCAAACTCCAAACCAGTTTTTTTCTTGGAAAAATCCTCAATCAAGAGGCCAACAATAGCGTAAAGGAAGGTAACTCCTATCATAGCAATTCAACTAGTGCCCTATATGCAGATAAGAAGGACATGAAGCTGAAAGGCAAGAAGAAGGAAAAGGATGAAGAGGAGACTTCCCAAGCCAACTTTGCAAGCAAGTGCAAGTGGAAAGGGAACAAAAAAGGACCAAAGCATGACAAAGGAAAATCCTAGAATGTTCAACCTTGTGCCATCTCTGATATGACCAACCACAAAATTCAACATTGCTAGTTCAATGGGAAGACCCAGAAAGGAAGTGGAAGAGGTGGATATGATAGTAATAGAGGTAGAGGTGGGCAAAACTTGAACACTAACAATAGAGGCCATAAGAGAAGGGGGTACAAAAATTAATCTGAAGATAAACAATAGGATGACCCATTGCTTTTGATGAATCTAAGCCACAAGGAAGATACAAAAGATGATCATTCATTCTACATAGATTCAAGATGTTCAAATCATGTTGCAAGCAACATATCTCTCTTATCTGATTTGGAAAGTCCAAAGCATAGACATGATGTACAAATAGGGGATGACACAAAGTATAGTGTGGACAAGATTAGTTATGGCAAGGCTTCCAATGGTAGGACAAACATTGTGAGCAAGGTACTCTATGTTCCCACTATTACAAAAAACATAATAAGTGTAGGCCGAATACTTGAGAAAGGCTTACAGGTTAGGTTCACGCAACATGGAGCTTTTGTGGAACATCCATGTCATGGCTCCAAAAAGATATCCAAAGGTGAGAAGCATGGTAGGCTCTTTACTTTTGGAGTAGGAGAAACCAAAAAAATAGGTCTATTCAACTTTGGGTCTCAAACCCTAAGTGAGCTTGAAGTGTGCCATAAGAGGTTAGCTCACCTGAATGAAAGAACCTTGAAAGATATATTCAGGGATCAAAGTGATCTAGGACTTCCAAACATATCAAAGCAACACATAATCAACAGATGTGATGCATGTCATATTGGGAAGGTGCAAAGACAACCATTCAACCACAAAGTCTACATCCATAACAACCTTTTGGACTTAGTAAACATTGATGTGTGGGGACCAAGTCAAGAACTTTCATTGGTAGGATCAAGGTATTATGTCTCATAGTAGATGGACTATTCTATACTTTATCAAGAGTAAGAATGAAGTGTTTAATCGCTTCAAAACATATCTAGCACATGTGGAGAACCATATAGGTAGATCACTTAAGAAGCTCAAATCTGATCATGGGGGAGAATATTTCTCCAAAGAATTTAAGGAGTTCTTAAAGGATAAAGGTATCAAGAGGCAAGTGATTGTTGGAGTTAGACGTCTACGGAAGCCTGCGAACAACACAAGGAAGAAGAAGAAGCTTGGAGCGCAACACACAATACTGAATGTAATACTAGAGAATGTATGAAGATAAGTAGCCCATTAGGGCAATAGGCATATATACAAGCCGGGGGAAAAAACCTCCTAAAGAGGGAAAAAAAGTGCCCTGGCGGTCCTAGAGTGTTCACACACATCACTTCCTAAATATATCAACAAATCCCCGCTGGAAGTGATGGGGTGAACAAGTAGCTGGCACTCATGTATAAGGAAATGTCAAGCTATGTGGAAATCATTCCACAAAAGGAAGTGAAGCTTTGCGGAAAGCTTCAAACTTCTCCCTAGGCAGAGCCTTCATGAAAAGGTCTGCAATGTTCTCCTACGTGGGCACATATGCCAAGCTGATCTCCCCATCAGAGAACCTCTCCCTGACATAATGATAATGCACCTCAATGTGCTTAGTGCGAGCATGGAACACAGGGTTCCTTGCAACTGCCAATGCGCTCTGACTGTCAGTGAAGATGGTGGTGGCAGAAGACTGACTAACACCTAAATTAGCCATAAGGCCTCTGAGCCACACACACTCAACAGTAGCTGTGAAAGCTGCCCTATACTCAGCCTCACAACTGTAAGTGGCCATAGTAGGCTGCTTCTTGTTGAACCAAGATATACATGAGCTACGAAGCATGAAGCAAAAGTTACTAGTGGACACACAAGTGTCATAGCAACCAGCCCAATCAGAGTCAGAAAAAGCATGCAAATCTGGAGGTAGTGATATCCCCTTGGGATAAGACAACCCAAGTAGTCGAGTACCACTCAAGTAGCGAAAGATGCGCTTAACTGCCTACCAATGCTTGCCACCTGGGCACTGCATAAACTTGCTTATCTGTGAGGCAACAAACTAAATATTTGGTCGAGTAATGCATAAGTAAATCAAGCATTTAACAGTTTGTTATTAGAGAACAACATCAAATGCATCTCCTGCATCCTGAAGACTCAATCGTAAACCTGTCTCCATAGGAGTGGCAATAGGCTTACAGTCTTCAAGGCCAAAATGATGCAATAATGTGTCAATATATTTTGTTTGACTCAAAGCCATTCCACCATCAAGATGCATAAATTGAATGCCCAAATAGTGATGCAAATGCCCCAAATCAGACATCTCAAATAAGGCATGTAAATCAGCCTTAAAATCAGCAATATGCCTCTCATGAGGACCAGTGAGCAGCATGTTGTTGAAGCTGAAGGTCAAGGACAAAGCACAGGAGCACATCAAAGAGGTGGACACACAAGAAGAAGGAGCAAGTAGGGAGCTCCAAGAAGTGTATGTCAAATTTTCAAAAGAAATCCCTATAAAAATAGTGATTTTCATCACTAAAAACCATTGTAAATACCATTTTATATTTTTGTAACTCCATTTTGTTCAAGCCGAGGAGTCCTCAAGATTGAGGAGTATTAGAAGTATCATCCTACCAATTTTCATAATTTTTAGACTTCATTTGAGCCCTCAAATAAGCCCTGGAACCTAATTTTTAACTAGGCCGGACACTAGGTCTAGACAGGGCCAAAACTAGTCAAAAAACTATAAAAAGATATAGAGAGCTCATTTTTGAGGTTAGCTGGTTAGAGAATAGAGCTTTGTAAGAGAACTCTTTTGCAATAGAAGCTTTCCATTGTTCCTCTCTTTAATCCTATCCTGTGCATGTGTGTGTGTATGTGTGTGCATGCTCGTGTGCTTTCACTCACGCACTTGTGCCTTCACTTGCTCGTGGTCTTCATACCGGTCCTCACGTCTCTGCGGATTGACAAGTAAAGGAGGTGGTGCTTACGCTTGAGCTACACCAAATTTTGGCACTGTTGCCAGGGAGAGAGCTTCGAGGACGAGGGTTGTGATGGTAAGATTGTAGATTTGCAACGTTGGAAGGTAAAAAAACTGTCATTTTTGTTCATTTTCCGATTTCTCTTCTTCATCTTCATCATCATCACCATCTTCATCTTCTTCTTCATAGAAATTTCTTGTTTTTTAGTGCATTTTCACCATTTTCATACCATTTTTCATGTATTATTGTGTGAGGAGGAGTAAGGAAGTGCAAGGGAGAGCAAGCGTCTGTGTTCATGATTTTCTGCACATACGGAGGTCGCCATTGCTCGGCGCTCAAAAATTTGAATTTCCCACTAAAAAACGCGATTCTGATAGAAAATCGCGATTTTATAAAATTCAGATTTTTTCAAAAAAAGACGATTTTCTATTTCCCGCCTAAAAGCTTGTGGAAAAGAACACGATTCTAGGGTCATTCTCAGAATCTTGATTCTCTGGTTGTGCTCAAAATCGCGATTCTCACAAATCACATTTTCAGCATAAAACACGATTTTCTGAAAACAAGCTTCTTTGTGGCCTCAAAATCGCGATTCTCTAAGGTACAAAATCGCGATTTTCAAAACACGATTCTCTCTCAAAATCGCGTTTTTCACGATTCTCACTCAAAATTGCATTTCTAGGGGATTGCTCAGAATCGCGATTCTCTTGATTTCACAAAATCGCAATTCTCTTGATTTCACAGCATCACGATTCTCTTGATTCCACAGCATCGCGATTCTCTTGATTTCACAGCATCGTGATTCTCATGATTTCACAAAATCGTAATTTTCACACAAAATCGTGATTGTTTCCAAAATGTCATGTTTGCCTGTTTTGACCCCTGGGAGCCTGATTTGACATAACTTTTTCATCCAGAGTCCATTTTTTGAGCTTTATAGCTCGTTGGATAGACTAATTTTCAAATAGACTAATTTGAAGTTGATCATCAGGTGGGACTAGGGAACCAAGGGGACTCCAAAGGATTTTGAACCATACCAAGGGGAAATTTTGGACTCTTAACCAAAGGTTATGAACCTGAGATCTAGTAGACACCTAGGCAAGGATAGACAAAGCATTAGATCTTCTCAGTCTAGTGTCAACCATACAGCTAAGTCTTGGGCACAACAACTAAGTGGTTATCCTTACATACTAAACTCTGACACAAGTGACTCAGAAATGTCTTTTAGCATGGGGAAACCTACAGGTGGCTCAAGAACTACCCATCTACAAACACCAGAAGGTCCCTATAAGACACAATTGGAATATATTCGGACCAACCGATTAGGTGCTCGCATCTATGAGGATGGCTTGAGGCGATCAATGGTCCAACTCAAAAATCTAGATCAACCCTTTGGACTTGAACACCCGATGGTCAAGTTTGAAGAGGGTTCATACATTGATAAGGAAGGAACCATGTATGTGGTCACCAACCTACCAGACAGGACGGATGAGTTTGGAAATATCATTCATGAGAATGAGATAGGAGACCTAGAACAAGGAAATGTAGGACGAGGACCCCAGACTCCTAGAGGTAAGTCAGTTTTGACCAGAGTGATCACTCCAGATTGGATCCCTCAAGGCAACAGAAGCATAGAACTATTCTTGAATAGAGAAACAGAGGAAGCCTTTTGGACATTCAAACTAGATCAACCTAGCCAATTGGGCATAGTCGTCATCTACGAGTTCAAGGATCCAGAGATACCAGGCAAAGTTGTCTACCTGGATAACACATCAGAGTAAATGTTCTTGGTAACAGAACATGATAGACATGCATATACTTGGAAGAGTGAATTGATTTTCCCTCCACCAAGATCCAATGTTTCCCATGGCCTCCAAGGAGTAGGATCATCCCAAGCTCATGAAGCCCAGAGAGAAAGAACTAGAGAGAGACCTGAGGTAAGTTTTGCACACACTGTGGGCAGAAATAGATCCGGATTTGAAAATGAAAGACCTAAAAGAGAGAGACATCAAGTACATAGGCAACAAAGAGATGAACATGATTCTCCATTGCCTAGACCTTGAGAGCACCCAAGAACACTTAGACCCACTCAAGTGATCAAGGCAATGAAGAATTATTTTGACGGGATAGGAGATCCTTATGATCATGTGGCCGAGTTCAAACAAGTGCTAAGAGCTGTGCATGTTGAGGATTTGTTCACCCAGTATGAGGCATTTGGTTTGACTCTTAAGGGCACTACCTTAGCTTGGTTTCAACCACTGAGTAGTCGCAACTATCGTGATATAGGTCAATTGCTAGACGAATTCATTGTAGAATTTTCCAAGAGTGGTATCAGGCATAACACTCACATCATCTTTGATCCACAACTTCAAGCAGACACCCCAAGAAACAATGCAGCTAGCAGGTAGAAGGTTCAGACGGTATTTGGAGAGATACCCTGATCCAGAGTTACCCACACCAGCCAGACAAGTGGCTTTGTTCTTAGATGGCTTACTGAGCACAAAATTAAGATCATATGTGTACTTGAAAGAGCCTAGAAGCATAGAAGAGTGTGTGCGGACGTGCATTGACATAGAAGATAACTTGGGCGAGGAGTTAGGATTGTCCAAACTCTATAAGGATTCTGATAGTTCTACTAGTCATACTTCAAAAATCTCCACGGAAATAGATAAGATAGCTGAGCAAGTTGCCAAGAAGCTAGGAGTCCAAAATAGACAAACACAGAGAGTCACCTCATTGAACCGATGTTACACCTACGGAGGGGACCACATGGCTAACGCATGCCCAATGCAAACCCAAAACATTAGAGAAAGGAATGCTCCATATTGCACTATTGAGAGAAAATACACGAACCACACGGCTCAAGATTGTCCCTACAATAGGCAGGATGTTAGAAAAACTTATCAGCAACCTTACCAACAAGGTAGGTATCAGAACCAATACCAACAGCCATATTATCGACCACAACAGCAATATCAGGCACAATATAGGCCACAACTAGTCTTGGGAAACCAACCACCAACTCCTGCCAACGTGATTCCAGTCAAGTATGCTGTGGGAGAGGAAAATCCAAATAGAGAATTGGTGCCACTAACCCCATTGATACCAGATAATGACTCTCATGCTCATAGCTCAGACTACTCCCATGAAGGTATTCCACATGCATATTACATAGAGTCACCTGAGCATAGTGAGATTTACTCGTATCCATATGAGGCACCACCTATGGAACAAAATTGGGAGCCAAAATATTCAAATGTCATGTATATGAATCCCTAGGCCCCAATTGAGACAGGTAAGACCACAAGCCCCTACAAGACCATGTTTTAGATGCCAGGGTGACCATTTCATTCGTGAATGTCCCCACTCACCAACTCTGGGCCAAGGACAGAACATCACGATACAAGCCTTTTGTCCTGAGTGTGGTAAAGACCATCTCCCTAGAGATTTTCCAAGAAACCCCTCTAGTGCGCCCAAGGTTACACCCATTAATGTGGTAGGCTTAGTGGTGGATTCAAGTGCTAGTAGCAGTAATGTGGCTCTTGTACAGGCAGTCACTAGGGCCCAAGCGCTAAGACAGGATAAGCCAGCTGAACAATCAGAGTCAAGTGAATCAGGAGAGCCTAGAAAAAATAGAAGACATTGCATCTCGAAGTCCCTCGCATGTCAAAACTCCATCCACTCCAGCTCATCCCATCCCACCACCCATTGTAAATAGATCGCAACCAGGGTCTGTTCTTGCAGATCCAACCCTAGAAGGCTTGGACATGATGTTCCAGGCTCGACTTTAAGAAGGGCCAACAGCTGCAAACCTAGACAAGAGTTACCCTAGAGCAGATTTAGAGATTAAACAGATGAAAATGTGCATGAAAATGGTAGAACAAGCTCAAGCTATACTCAAGACGAGTCAAAAGTTCAATCAGACAAACTCTATCAAATCGGATCTGCATTTCCAGGGCTTACTAGAAAGATTAGAGCAGTTGGTAAAAGAACCACAAGTTTCTTTACCTCCACAAGCTCTACCAGTTATTGAGAGAGGAAGCTCACCACCAATGGCAGCTTATGTTCCTAATTCTACGAATGTTGGAACACCTCTTTCAATTCAAAATTACTCTCAAGAGTTCTTGCAAGAAATACAAGAGGAGAAATGGGCCAAGGAGAAGGGTAATTTCCCTCCTATTTGTGAGATTGGTGACCATGATCAATTTCCCCAAGACATTCCATCTATTTATGGAGATGAAGCAAAACAACAAGAAGAGGAAAGATTAGATTTTGAATCTAATACCTTAGAAGAACTGTCTCAATTTCCAGGCCCATGGGAATCTGAGTCTCTTCAGATCAGAGCTCCCACAATATTGGTAAGAAATGAAGACTCAATGGTTCCAAGGAACACTGATGTCGTGAAGAACACTAAGGTTCAATGTCATCTCACTATAGAAGAGATGCTCAAAGCAAAACCTGAGCTATGGAATCATGTGAAGGATCAGGTCCCAGAACTGGATTCCAATATGCCAAAAGCAGGCTATAAGCAAAAAGTTCTTGAGATACCTCTTGATAAAATAGGAGACATGTGTGAGGGTGAAGAAGGTAATACTTATCTTCCAGTCACCTACCAAGGTTATACAACCAAAGACATCATAGATTCAAGTGCTGATGTTGCTCTTGTGACCACCTCCTTGTGGAAGCAATGGGGAAAACCCACATTAAGACCAACTAGAATGAAGCTTCAAATGGCAGACGGTCATTTTGAAAGACCTCTAGGATTGCTAGAAGGGATAACTCTAACCACTTGTGGTGTAGAGTTTGAACACACTTTTGCTATATGTGACTTTGAGAAAAATAATGTCTATGAGATGATACTAGGAAGACCATTCCTACGACAATTGCAAATAGTACAGGATTGGGGAACCAACTCCTTGTAATTACAACACTTAGGGGTCACCACCAAGGTCAATTTGAAGGATTACTCCTTCAGAGATGTACCACCCCTATAGTGGAATCCTATCCACAAAGCGAAAGAAGATTCCATCTCTGTGCATTCTGAAAGTTCACCTGATCCATCATGGCTGCATGAAGATACTCATTTGGGGATGTGCAAGGTCACAGAGGAAGAGGAAAAACGTTTAAAGGCAAGAGAAGAAGGAACTTCGCCAGGAGATAGACCAGTTAGAGACCCAGCCTACACACTGATGATCTTTCCAGATGAGGAGTTTGAGCCTCATGGCTGGCCAGAAATCTTAGCCACCATGGACATTGTTGTCAATGAAGAACAATGGACACCTCATTGTGATGAGGAGGGTTATGATATTTCAGTGTTCATGTGTCAGCCCTTGCTAGAAGAATGTGACCCTAGTGATGTCATAGAAGAAGAAGAGAATGACGATGATATAGAGTCCATTGTGATGGATAATTGCTTTAACCCAGAGCAACACTATCTAGAAGATATAGGAGTGTTCACCCAAAAAGAAGAAGAACCTCTCACAAGTATTAAAACAGTAAATTCAAAGGATGGAAGTGAGAGCAATCAAAAGAAAAGGAAAAGAAAAGTAGTGAAACAAGAAGAGGAGGAATCATTGTTTGAAGTACCAGAAAACTTCAAGAAATGTGAAGTTGATGACTGCAAAATTTTGGTAGGAATGCCTAAGAGAGAGGCCATCATAGGATAATCATATTATAATAAAGAAAAGACCAAGAAAATTATAGTGACCATTGAAGAGAACGAAGAGAGATGCACATATATAGGAGATGACCTAAGTGCAAGAGAAGAAATGGAGCTCGTAGCTCTATTAAGGGAATATAGGGATGTGTTTGCATGGCAGTATAGAGACTTGAAAGGGGTAGATCCAAGAATTTGCTCTCATACTATCCCCATGACTGTTGATGCCAAGCCCACCAAACAGAAGCCCTACACATATAATGATACATATGCAGCCAAAATGAAAGAAGAAATTGATAGGTTGATTGAAGCTGGGTTCATCTATGAGATTGAGCATACTGAATGGGTGTCCCCCATTGTAGTGGTGCCCAAGAAGAACGGGAAGTTGCGAGTGTGTATTAACCTTAAAAAAGTTAATGCTGCTACGATCAGAGATAGTTATCCACTTCCAATCACGGAACACCTATTGGAGCATGTTGCAGGCAAGGAAGTTTATAGCTTCCTTGATGGATTTTCAGGTTACAATCAAGTAGCCATTGCCCCCCGAAGATCAACACAGAACAGCTTTTGCCACAGAGTGGGGAATCTTTGCATTTCGTGTGATGCCATTTGGGCTCACCAATGGACCTGCAACATTCCAAAGGCTCATGTGTCATGTCTTCAAAGAGTTCTTGCAAAAGAGCTTAGAAGTGTATGTGGATGATTTATGTGCTCATTCCCAAGAAAGAAGATTTCACATCCCTGAGCTCAGACAAATCTTCAACAAGTGTAGAGAATATCGAGTGTGTCTGAACCCAGAAAAGTGTGTGTTCATGGTGCGTCAAGGTAAAATCTTAGGTCATATTGTTTCTAAGAATGAAATCTCAACAGATGAAGATAAGGTACGAGCCATAGTGGAGCTGCCAAGGCCAAGGAATGTTAAAGAGGTACAAGCCTTTATGGGCCATTGTGGATATTACTGTAGGTTTATCCACATGTAAGCGATCATAGCTAGACCCCTTTATACCTTGTTGTCTAATTTTGAGTGGAACGACGAATGCGAGAATTCGTTCAATGAACTGAATAAACGTTTGTGCACAACACCAATACTGACCACTCTTGATTGGAATAAACCATTCCATGTCCATGTGGATGCACCCAATCACGCCATAGGATGTGTGCTAGCACAACCCATAGGTGAAGGAAACTTAGATTTGCCCATAGCATATGCTAGTAGATAGCTCACCGCAGCTGAATGAAACTATACCACAACTGAGCGAGAGGGCTTAGGCATGGTATATGCTGTGAAGAAGTTTAGACACTATTTATGGCCAACAAGTTCAAGTTTTTCACTGATCACCAAGCTTTGTTATATTTGGTCAATAAACCTTGCAATACTGGATGCTTAGTAAGATGGTTTCTCTTACTAATGGAATATGACTTTGAAGTTGTTGTCAGGAAAGGTAGAACCCACCTTCAGACAGATCACCTTTCTCGCATTACTTCAGGAGAGTCACCACAAGGAGTGTCTGATGAATTACCCGATGCTTATCTGTTCAATTTAGAAGTTGTTCCTAAATGGGCAAATAAGTTGGTACCAGTCCTAACCTTCGGCCTTGCAAATAAGAATGTGAAAACATCACAAGAAGAAATTGTAAAATCACAAAAATATCACATATTGGCAGGAAGCATGTACAAACAAGATATTGAGGGTGTATTAGCTTGTTGTGTTGAGGACGATGAACATAGTAGTTGGTTGCAACAAGCTCTTGAAGGATTGCTAGGAAATCATTATTCTAAACAGTGCACATTACAAAATTTGAAACGTTTAGGAGCATATTGGCCTAGCATGGACAAAGAAATACATGAGTGGATTATGAATTGTCCAATGTGCAGAGAGAGACCACCAGTGGAGCATGCTACGCTTTATCAAGTGTCGTTAATTCCTGATTGGAGTGCTCCATTGGTAGAGTTTATGAGATCGGGAACCTTACCCAAAGAGGCTAGTCTAGCAAGAAGACGAAGCATGGAGCAAGAGGCTCAGGACTATGCTTTAGTTGGAGACAACTTATATTGAAGAGGCAAGGATGGTTATCTAAGATTGTGCGTTCACGAATCTGACTATTTGAAAGTCTTAGAAACTGCACACAACGGTGTTGCAGGTGGACACTTTGGTCCTGATCGAGTAATCAAGACCATTCTATTCTCAGGACTTTGGTGGCCCACTCTTCATATGGATGCTCATACCTATGTGAAGAAATGTGACACATGCCAATGTGCACAATATCTAGTTAGAAAAGACGAGATGCCTTTGAGGCCAATGATGGGAGGGCGTGCATTTTTGAAGTGGGGCATAGACTTCATAGGTCTTATTAACCCCCCAGCTAGAAACTACCATGCAGAGTATATTATTGTAGCCACAGATTACCTTACAAAGTGGGTAGAAGTGAAAGCCACAACAAAGAATGATGCTCAGACTACAGCTAAATTCTTATTCGAGAATGTGTTCACGAGATATGGGCTACCAATAGAGTTAGTGAGCGATAGAGGCACACACTTCTTGAATGAGGTCATTGAAAATCTTCTCCAAGAATTCTTGGTGATACATAACAAGTCTGCCCCTTATCACCCACAAGCTAACGGACAAGCCGAGAGCACCAATAAGATCCTCTGTAATGTATTGAGAAAACTGGTAAATAATAAATGCTCTGATTGGGACAAACAACTTCATCATGCTGTTTGGGCGTATCGAGTTGCCTGCAAAACGGTACTCAATGCCACCCCTTTTCAGATGGTCTTCGGACATAATGTTGTTCTACCATTGGACTTCCTCATCCCAGCCTTAAAAGTAGCACAAGAGCATGAGTGGAATGGACATTAATTGTCCTCTAGGATCTTTGATCTAGAACGCTTAGGTGAGACAAGGCTACGCGCGATGGCAGGCATCTATGCTGCAAAGAAAAGACAAAAGGCATACTTTGATGCACACATCAAAGATAAAGGATTGAAAGAGGGAGACCTAGTGCTGGTTTATACGCTAAAGTAGCATGCCCGTAAGTTGGAAAAAAGAGGATACGAACCCATGATCATTAATAGAATTTCCACTAGCGGTGCAGTTCAGTTGGCCACTCTAGAAGGAGATATCTCGTCAAACTATATTAGTGGATGTAGAGTCAAGTTATACCAAGAACCTCTTACAGAGGATATGCTTACAAGACTCAACACTGCTAAGAAGTGAAAAGAAGAGGAGTTAAGGGTGAGGGAAGAAGCACAGGCAGAGGCCAGAGAGTGTATTAGGCAAAATAAGTTAAGGCGACTAGGCCTAGATGTCAACTCAAAAGCCCCAAACTATCACATGGATATGTGCCAAAAATCACGCATAATTACTTCTCAAGTAATTGACCGACGTCCCTTTGTGACCATAGAGATAGGACAAGGAAAGGGTGCAAGGACTGTGAAAGCATTGATTGACTCAGGTGTAGCAAGTAGTGCAGTTAGACTATCCTACTGCCAAGACTTGCAGTTGAACATCAATCCCATAGAAGCTTATCTCATAGGATTGGGAGGTGTGGAAACCCCTTGTTTGGGTGAGGTGGAACTTCCCATCTACCTTCAAGATGTTCCAATGAAAGTCAAAGTGCTAGTGTGTCAAGATGAGAACCTTACAGAACCACTTGTCTTGGGTCAAGAGTGGATCTATGACCATGCAGTTAACTTAAACCTAAGAAGTCAAATTCTTCAAGTTTGGGTACATGAACAATGCATTACATTAGAATTAGAGAACTGCATGCTCACAGATCATGGCACCACACACTCTCTTAGTTCCTCTAAGACTAATCTTCACGAGCAAGATGTTGTATGTGTCAAAAGCTCTATGATCCAGAAGGACTCAATCATGGAAGGACAGTCACAAAGGCAAGGAAACCCTCCTTCTTTTTCAAAGAGTAAAGCATCCCCAGTAGTTCAACCTAAGAAGCAAGCACAACAATTCAAGACAACTCCTATAGCAAATAGAAAGACACCATTCAACAAGAAAGTGTTGGTGCATACCAATCACCAATTGAAGGCTTGGAAGATTAAAGGATGAAGGAAGAATCAATTCCTAAAGTGTGGAAGAAGATTACATTCAGAGGATAAGAGAAGTGTACACATATGTACATTAGTTTAGTCATAGCTGACTTAGATCTTTTGTTTAGTAAGAATCATGTACAAATTTATCTATAAATACTTTGAGAAAAGTCGGGGCAAGTATGAGAGCATATGTGACAATAGTTAGAAGTCAAGAATGAGGGAGATAGATGTCATGAGATAGAGAAAAAGTTAGTTGAGTTAGCTCTCATCACTCAACTGTATTTTCTTCTGAGTAATTGAAAATATTTGCGCCCGATGTTTCTGCGTGTTCTCCTTCTACAGTAGATCAATTGTGAAATGCTTTTGTACAAGTCTAAGTTGAGAGTTGCTTGACCTCTGTACAAAGTTTTAGCTTCCAATTGTAATCAGGCTGAGTGAATTAAGTGTAGGAACATTCATATGTGAAGTGTGTTCACTGGTTCCTAAAACAGGCGCAGATTTCGAAGTTAATGTTTTGATCATTTCTCCTAGCACAGTTTAAAGTTTTGCATGAGTGAGTGGAAGATAAGCTATTCATGTCTAGAAGCATTTTGGAAAACGGGTTCTATTCAAGGAGAACCAAGTCTTAAAAGTTACAGGTATAAAATTGATTGTTCTGAGTGACAGTTTCTGACATAGGTAACTTGAGAAGTTGATTTCTCAAGTTATACTTAATCTTTTGAAGTAATTCAACTTGGAGTAGATGCGCAATCTCTAGGAGATACTTTGTACAAAGTTTCATCAAAAACTTTACACGTTTGATAGGCCAATGTGAAGAAATAGTACAGCAGACTTTTCTGTGTTTCATCTTCTTCACAGATTTGTTAACTTTTTGATAATTAGTAATTGATCCTCTAAATGAGTGGAAGGTTTTGACTTATTCTTGGTATAGAGGTGCTCTAATCACAAGAATAGGTTGTTCTTTTGGAGAATAACATTCTCCATCAGTGGTATCAGAGCAGGAGACATCAAATTGAGAAAAGGAGGATCCCGACTGCTGCAGATTCAAGAAATTCAACACTTGAAGGACTAAGAAGTGAAAGCTTGGAGTCAAAGCTTGAGGAGAAGACTATTTGACATCAAGAAAGGCAAAAGGAGTTCAATTCGAAGTAAAGGTACATACATTGTTTGTAAAGCTTGAAGATTCAATACACAGGTGGATACAAGATGGGAGAAAGCTTGCAGATTGATAAGCTAGATAGGGAGAACTATCCAGCATGGTCCATGAGGATGGAAGCACACCTCATGAGCAAAGATCTTATATCGTTTATTACAGGAGATGAAGAAAAACCTGAGTTTGCAGATCCTAGTATTCCTACTAGGGAAGAGCTTGCAATGTTGAAGACTTGGATGAGAAAGGATGCTCAAGCAAGGAGCATCATCTACATGGCTGTAAATGATTACCTTTTACCTCACATCAGAGGTTTGGAAAGTGCTACAGATGTTTGGAATGCCTTGGAAGAGCATTTCCAAAATACTACTAAGTCAAGGAAGTCCTCACTATGGGCTGAGTTCACAACCTTCAAGAAGAAGAGCTCACAATCAATTTCAGATTATGTGGCAAGGATGAAAGATATTGCAGATAGCTTGGGAGCAGTGGATGAAGACATTGAAGAGGAAAAGTTGGTAAGACAAATACTTATAGGTTTGAGAGGAGATGAGAAGTGGAAGCCTTTTATATTGTCCATAGAATTGTCACTTGATCACTTTACTCCTGATCTTAATCAATTGCTAGGACACATGCTAACCTTTGAGCAGGATCTTAAAGGAGACAATGATAGAAGTACAAGTCTGTTGGAAACAATGTTCAATTGGGTCAAATTTTGCTAAGCTAACATACCATGTGTAGCTATGATATGACTCCTTCCTACAAGCAAACGGGCGCCACAAGCATATATAGTACTCGTATTCATTCCTTGTACAAGCCAACAGCGTGGGAATATTGGATAAGGTATTAACCTCTTAAGCTGCTGACGCGGGTTCAAATCCCGTGAAACGCGTTCGCAAATATATCATGCTTTTTATTAAAAGTAAAGTGGCGGACGAAAGAGATTTTTGCTTTATGTGTTTGCGTAGCGATCGTGGATCGTTTCAACCAACGAAAGCTTTTGGAGGGGTGCTTTTCAAGTACACAAACTACTATATAAGAAGCACCTTGGGGTCATTGTAATCATCCTTCACCTAGGATCAACACAAGCTTTCTAGAGCTTGGACCTCGGTAGAGGTGGTGTTTCTTCTAGCACATGGGGCTACATGGTGCTAACTTGAAGCATGTTGAGGAGCAGCTATGGAGTTCTTCTTGGTGATTCTTCTTGGAGAAGATGAAGGGTGTGCTCACACTCTAGCTCATGGAGAGGAGGTCATCTCTTGTTCATGGCAAGAAGACTTGGTCATTAGCAGCTTGATGGTGAGGATCGCCCATCTACATGATGTATTTGAAGATTGTCTTCTACAGGAAGATATTAGGTTGAAGATTATCTTCTACAAGAAGATGTCTGGCTACTTCAAAGACATTGGATGGGACCATCTACATGGCATATTTGAAGATCATCTTCTACACGAAGATGTTAGGTTGAAGATTGTCTTCTACAAGAAGATGTCTAGCTACTTCAAAGACATTGGATGGAGTTTAACATAAGATTCACATCTTATGTTAAATTATTCAGGTACATATTCTCTTTATGCACACAGGTACTACTTGAAGTTTATGGAGGCTGTGGCGTTCATATCAGGAGGAGTCCTATTCGGCATAGGTACAAGAGAATTAGTACTTATATGCTTTATGCATATTTGATGAGGTGTTTAAGAAGGTGTGTTCACATGAGTTTGAGGATTTCCGTTCACACTGATCCTTCCTCTTTCAGTCACTCATATTCACTCTTCTATAACCTATCAGGTCACACATCTCATATATATTCAGATTATTGCCCATACATCTGAATATGTTTGTTACATTGTACATTCACTCATTCATCTATTTCTCATCACATAGAATGGTTGAGAATTTTGCTCCCACATTGTACATTGAACATTGGTATATATGATACTATGAGTAAGCGATGGCTTACGTAAAACCTTACACATGTCGTCTATTCTTTCTCTATCTTTATCTCATCATTTTTATGATTAAGTTGTGGTATGTTCATGTTTTGTCAATATGGAAGATTGCTAGAATTAATGTTGTATATATACTGGACCTATGGAACCATGGACCTGTGACATGAGCCTAAGGGCCTACCTCACTTCCAACATTTGGTATCAGAGCTTTAGGGATTTGGTATCAGAGCACTAAGGTTTTGTTACAGAACTTTAGATCTTTGGCATCAATGCATTAAGGCTCATTCATATCTCAGGTTCCCAGAATTCCAGATTTACAACATATGATTTGAAAGCATCTTCTAACATTTGACATTTGACATACACACTTAATCTAGATGAGTAGAGATTTGAGAATTAGACATTTCAGTTACATGTGTATTCATCAGTGTGGAGTATGAAGTTGATGATCTGTTAGCAGCCGAATATTTTTGGAAGAGTATGCAAATACTTTACAAAAGTATTGTTTGAAGACCCAGACTTGATGAAGAGAAGACTACTTCAAATTCAAGGAAGAACAATGGTTTAGAGAAGATGAAGAAATCAGATCGACATCAAATCACAGGTATCAGTTTCTACTATCAGATTATCATTTGCAGGTCATATCTTAGAAGAGCAGTTATGAAGAGATTTGAAGAAATTCAAGGAATGCTTTTATACGCTTTCATCATTTGAAAGTTAAAGCATTAGCTACATCGAAACAGGTATCTAGAAGTTTTTCTAGAGAGTTTTGAGAAATCTCTTTCATGGCAAGAAAGTTCATCTAAGAAGACAAGTGCAGAGATGAGATGAGTTTTTTCAGCCAATTTTCTGTTGTAAGTTGGTTGGATATCAAGGTACAAATGTATCTAGAGAAGGTAACTCTAGAAGGGCAATTTATCATTCATACAAAAGATTGGTGAATTTAGTCATTTCAGACATTTGAAGCAGAATTTTGATTCAGAGATATGAGGAGATGATAAAACATGTTTCTATATTCAACTTCCATTTATATACCATATTTGTTTTATCTCTTACTCTTAGCATTAGAGGAAGAGAAAAGTTCATTCGAAGAAGTCAAGAGTGTTTGCTACTTCAAGATGAAGAGAACAAAAGGTATGGAAGAGAAGTTTGAAGATGTTGACATCATCATGTGGAAGAAAGACGCAGAAGAAGAAAGTCCATCATTTCCAAAAGAAAAGTAAAGCTTCCTTTTCTCATATATTTTCCATATACTTTTCCTATTATATCCTCTACATCCAAAGACAAGTCTACGAGAACATCTTGTTTAAAGAAGAAGCAGTTTCTTGTTTTGCATTACACTTGGTCATGATTTAGTAGATTTGACAAAGAATTGCATCGAGAGAAACAAAAGCACTCATATGTGTATGAGTTATGTTGAAGCTTTTAAGCAGGCAGCTTATATGTTCCCTCAAAGAATTCTTGGAGTGTCAATACAGAGCTACTTGGTATATGACAAGTTGCAGAGAAGTATATTTCTTCTTTATCTAACTCTTGAGGTAAAAGAGTTTTTTGTAGCAGATGTTGAAGACTTGGGTTGAGGTTTTATGTTTGGAAAAGGTTACCTCATACTCAGTATTTTCAGAAACTTCAGAAAATTCAGATTTGCTGATGTACAGGTCATTTGAAGAATCTTCTTTTTATGATTGTCTAGATTTTTGGATACATGCTTGTATTCAAAAAGGTGTTCCATTAGATCTTATAACTTGATTGAAAAGTGGAGTTAGCCAAAAGAAAACCAAGCAGGTACTATCACATTTCACCCGGGAAAAAATATGAAAGTTATGAAGTATCAACTTGCAGCTTTTGGAGTTCTCAAGGTGAGAAGTTTTTCCACTTATGTTTCAAGTAGGAATTGTAGATTCCTTGAAGGATTTGTTTGAAGAAAAGTTTTACAACTTTGTAAGAAGCATGGACACTTGGAGACATTCA
The DNA here is from genome assembly GCA_020310875.1 of Ceratopteris richardii. NCBI lineage: Eukaryota > Viridiplantae > Streptophyta > Polypodiopsida > Polypodiales > Pteridaceae > Ceratopteris > Ceratopteris richardii. The sequence continues at coordinate 8,131,874 of CM035419.1, forward strand.
GGAAGTAAATCAAACATTCAGTCATGAAGGTATGATGACAGCAGATTCTACACAGGAGAGATCATTGATCTTGGTATGATCTTATATGATCTTGAGTATTTATGATTCAGTTGTCTATCCTTTGTTTGTAAATATTCTTAACATTGGAGAAGTAAGTCAAAGATTCAGATTCTATCAGATTTGTGTTGCAAAGAAAAAGAAAATACTTGTTATGTGCAGAAGGGTATGAATCCTAAAATGCTTTCAGCAAGATTTTATCAGCTAACCTTATTCTACAATATGGGAAGCTGAAGACTTACAGTAAAAAGCTATTAGCAACTGCAGTGCTAAAAAAAAAATGGGTTCAGAGATTTTGTTTCAGATACAGGTATTGATCATTGAACATCAGATTTATGAAGGAAGACGTTCCACATTTCATAAAGTCTGATATATTTGAAGAATACTGGACACTAGTGTTAAGTCATCCAGAGGGTGATGAAACATGAAGACTTATTTTCAAGCCATATGTAAAAGAATGCAGAGTCATACCTACAGGTATTCCTATTTCAGGTATTCCTATATTTCCTTTGTCAGGTTCTCTTTATGTCCCAGCTTTGAAAGAAGAAGGAAGAAGAAGAATGTTTGGAGAAAGTTCCTGTTAGGATGTTCCTGTTCAGGAGAAGGTTCCAGAATTCTATTTGAAGAGAAGCTTGATATTTCAGAAAGGTATATTTCAGACGTGCGCACATATATGTTTATACCAAGTTTTGAAGGAAAGAGGTATGAAGGATTTAAAGGATGAAGACATGACGACATCATAGATTTTTGACTCATATTTCAGTTGATTGCATTTGAGTTGAGTTGATTTGACTTGAGTACAGTCAGAGATGAACCAGCAGCGTTCATAATGCACTAAGTTGTGAGTTCACAGTCACAGGTTCCAGGATTCAGTTCTTGATTTTGTTTAGTGTATTTACATGACGCAGCAGAAGTACGTTGAGAAATCCTTTTGGAAGGTAAATGCAAATATATGGATCCTAGTGTATGTTTTCACGTTTTTGAAGACAGGAGATAGCAGGTTCAGAAATAGTTCATGCTATATTTGTTGTCAAGCAGTGATTGCTTGATGTGTACACTATTGGATATCTAGTTTGCATATTTTCTCAAGTATTATGGTTCATATTCAGCAAGTTCAGGTTTTTTGAAGGAAAGTCAATTTCAGTTTTGAAGAAGACTTTTTCTGAAGTATCAGAAGTACAAGCTTGAAGCTTGTGATAGTTTGCAGATTCAATTCAAATTATACCAATATGACATTGCAGGGGGGATTGTTGGAAAACAATGTCTCATTGGTTGGAAAGTGGTCAAAGCTTGTCATTCTTGCTCAGAGAATACAACAAGTATAAAATCTCTAAAGATATCCTCTTGGTCCATTTTACTCAAGTTTTCTTGAGGAACCGACGGGCGGACAAAGAATCTATAGCTGTGATACTACTCCCTCCTACAAAGTCAAGCTATGTACTCTAAGGATAAGAAAAAGAATGGCAAGGGAAAGCAATCAAATGATGATGAAGGGAATTCAAATCAAGCTAACTTCACAAAAGGGAAGACAAATCTCAGAGGTAAAGGAAGAGGAGGTAAGAACAAAGATAATGCTAAAGCTTGTTGGATTTGTGGCAGAACAAATCATTTGGCAAATGATTGTTGGTATAACAATCAAAATGGTGGAAGCAATAATCAGAATTATAGTCAAAGAGGTAGAGGAGGCAGAAACCAAAGAGGCAATTTCAGAGGAAGAGGAGGTAGGACATCATATGGTAGAGGAGGTGGAAGAAACTTCCAATCTCAGTCCTACAACAATAATTATTACAATTATGCATCAGATCAGAAGGATGACATGACTCTTATCTTGAATGCAACTCATGAATCAATGGGAGAAGATCAAAGAGTGTTTTATATTGACTCAGGGTGCAGCAACCATCTGAGTGGGAATCTATCTTTGATGACTGATATGGAAGCAAGGGTGAATGGACATACAGTTCAGACAGGTGACAATACCAAACATAAAGTGGAGAGCATTGGATCAGTGAAGACAAAGAGTGGAAGTACACTTCTGAGCAAGGTACTTTATGTTCCTACTATTCCTAAAAATCTGATAAGTGTAGGGCAAATTGTGGAGAAAGGATATGAGGTAAGATTCACAAATGATGGTGTTTATGTACAAGATCCAAATCAGGGATATAGAAACATAATTGCAGGTAAAAAGGAAGGAAGATTGTTCACTCTCAAAGTCCAAGGTAATGTGGGACATGCATTATTTACCTATGGAAGTCAAAAGGTATCTGAATTAGACCTATGGCATAAAAGGCTAGGTCATTTCAATGAGAGAGCTATAAAGGAGATGTCAAAGAATCAGGTGGTGCTTGGATTGCCAAATATTGAAGGGCAACATATGGTGTACAAGTGTGAAGCTTGTCAATTAGGTAAAGCACATAAGAGTTCTTACAACAAATCAGGGTACAAGCATTCAAATATGCTTGAATTGGTTCATACAGATGTATGGGGTCCCTCAAGGGACTATAGCATAAATGGATCCAGATATTATGTGTTGTTTGTTGATGATGCAACCAGGTGGATTACTTTGTATGTAATCAAGGATAAATCAGAAGTTTTCAAGACATTCAAACATTTTCATGCTTATGCAGAAAGGATCACAGGGCAAAAGCTCAAGAGGTTAAGATCAGATGGAGGGGGAGAGTATTTCTCTAAAGAGTTTGATGATTATTTGTGGAATGCAGGTATCAAAAGAGAAGTAACTTGCAGGTACTCCCCTCAACAGAATGGAGTAGCAGAAAGGAGGAATAGGACTCTTGTAGAGTTTGCAAGAGCCATGATGAAGGAAAAGAATTGTCCAAATTACTTATGGGCAGAAGCCATTAACACTGCAACATACCTTGTGAATAGGTTGCCTTGCAAAGCTTTGGATGGAGGAACCCCTTATGAAGCATGGTGGGGTAAGAAGCCTAGTCTTGATCATTGTAAAGTATTTGGATGTATTGCATATGCTTATGTTCCTTCACAATTAAGACATAAGCTAGAACCAAAAGCAGAGAAGTATGTGTTTATTGGATATGATGATAGACAGATGGGTTACAGGTTGTGGAGTCCATCCACAAAGCAATTTCTTGTTACTAAAGATGTGACATTTGATGAGCAAAATATGTGGTATACAGGATCACCAAATGAGTATACAGGTGTTGAAGAAATTCAAAGGAAAGGAAAGGCAAAGGTAAAAGTATGTGAAGAAATTGTTGATGAAGTTGACTCTAGAAGTAGAGTGCAGGATTATGTAGAAGAAGGGCCAAGATTTGATCCAGAGTCAAATGAGGCTGAAACTTCAAGGAATGCAGAAATCAGAAGATCTACAAGAGAAAGGAAAGAACCTATAAGGTATAGTTATGATACATCTTTCCTAACAACAAAAGATTATGCCTACATTGTGAAAACAGAAGAAGATCCAACCACTTATGAAGAAGCCAAAGGTAAACAGAATTGGGAGAAGGAAATGCAGGAAGAGTATGATGCTCTACTTGAAAATGAAACTTGGGAACTAGTACCAAGACCAAAGAATCAGAAGGTCATTGGATGCAAGTGGGTATATAAAACAAAGAGGTTTGCAGATGGTAAGGTGTCTAGATATAAGGCTAGACTTGTGGTCAAAGGTTATGCCCAAACTTATGGGGTAGATTATGATGAAACCTTTAGTCCTGTTGCTAAGATGTCTACAATTAGGACATTGATTGCTATTGCTGCTTGCAAGGGATGGAAATTATCACAATTGGATGTGAAAAATGCATTTCTAAATGGATACATTGCAGATGAAGTATATATGGAGCAACCAGAAGGCTTCATGGAATCAATTGGATCAGATTATGTGTGTAAGCTCAAGAGAGCTTTATATGGGTTGAAGCAAGCCCCAAGAGCTTGGAATTACAGATTGGTCAAGTTCTTGAATGAATGTGGATTTCAAGCATCAAAGGCAGATAGTAGCTTGCTAGTGAAGGCAAGTGAAAATGGATACATTTACATGTGCATTTATGTTGATGATATTATTGTTACAGGAACAGATGCTCAAGGAATCAATGAACTCAAAAGACAAATAGAGAAGGAGTTTAAGATAAGTGATTTGGGAAACTTATCTTATTTTCTAGGAATGCAGATTGTGTATACTCAACATGGAGTATATGTTTCACAAGAGAGATACTTGAAGAATCTTCTAGTCAAGTTTAACATGGAAGATTGCAAGATCTCAACCACACCATTGGAGGTAAATCATAAATTAAGCAGGTATGGAGGTGAAGAATTTAATGACATGAAGAAATATCAGAGTTTGGTAGGTAGTCTAATCTATGCTACCTTGACAAGGCCAGATCTATCATATGCAGTAGGTGTGTTGTCACAATTTATGCATTGTCCAAAGAAGACTCATTGGATTGCAGCCCAAAGGGTACTCAGATATATCAAAGGAACCCTAAGTGAAGGTTTGTATTATGGTTTCACTTCTGACACAAGAATCAAAGTGTTTAGTGATGCAGATTGGGCAGGTGACTCAGATGATAGAAGGTCTACTCATGGGTATCTCTGTTATGTTGGAGATAAGCTAGTTTCTTGGTGTTCAAAGAAGCAACATACAGTTGCTTTATCATCCACAGAAGCTGAGTATAAGGGAATGGTAGAAGCTGCAAAGGAAGTGATATGGTTGAAGACCTTGATGAAAAGTTTTGAGTTTGATCATAGTACTCCAATAATTTTTGGAGACAATATGAGTTCTTTGTATTTGGCAGCTAACCCTGTTTTTCATGCCAGGACTAAGCATATAGAGATTCAGTATCATTTCTTGAGGGAAAAGGTACTAGATAAAGAGATTGAAGTGATGTACACTCCAACAAAAGAACAAGTGGCAGATATGATGACAAAGAGTTTGGATGGACCTAAGTTACAAAGGTTCAAAGACATGGCAAGTATCAAGAAGACAGAGAAAACCTCAATTGATGATTGAGGGGGAGCTGTTGGTGCATACCAATCACCAATTGAAGGCTTGGAAGATTAAAGGATGAAGGAAGAATCAATTCCTAAAGTGTGGAAGAATATTACATTCAGAGGATAAGAGAAGTGTACACATATGTACATTAGTTTAGTCATAGCTGACTTAGATCTTTTGTTTAGTAAGAATCATGTACAAATTTATCTATAAATACTTTGAGAAAAGTCGGGGCAAGTATGAGAGCATATGTGACAATAGTTAGAAGTCAAGAATGAGGGAGATAGATGTCATGAGATAGAGAAAAAGTTAGTTGAGTTAGCTCTCATCACTCAACTGTATTTTCTTCTGAGTAATTGAAAATATTTGCGCCCGATGTTTCTGCGTGTTCTCCTTCTACAGTAGATCAATTGTGAAATGCTTTTGTACAAGTCTAAGTTGAGAGTTGCTTGACCTCTGTACAAAGTTTTAGCTTCCAATTGTAATCAGGCTGAGTGAATTAAGTGTAGGAACATTCATATGTGAAGTGTGTTCACTGGTTCCTAAAACAGGCGCAGATTTCGAAGTTAATGTTTTGATCATTTCTCCTAGCACAGTTTAAAGTTTTGCATGAGTGAGGGCTTAATCTTTAAGTTGGAAGATAAGCTATTCATGTCTAGAAGCATTTTGGAAAACGGGTTCTATTCAAGGAGAACCAAGTCTTAAAAGTTACAGGTATAAAATCGATTGTTCTGAGTGACAGTTTCTGACATAGGTAACTTGAGAAGTTGATTTCTCAAGTTATACTTAATCTTTTGAAGTAATTCAACTTGGAGTAGATGCGCAATCTCTAGGAGATACTCCGTACAAAGTTTCATCAAAAACTTTACACGTATGATAGGCCAATGTGAAGAAATAGTACAGCAGACTTTTCTGTGTTTCATCTTCTTCACAGATTTGTTAACTTTTTGATAATTAGTAATTGATCCTCTAAATGAGTGGAAGGTTTTGACTTATTCTTGGTATAGAGGTGCTCTAATCACAAGAATAGGTTGTTCTTTTGGAGAATAACATTCTCCATCAGAAAGCAGTTTCGGGCATGATGTAGATCTGGGTATGCAAAGGCGAGCAACCTCCAACCTTGGCCCCACAAACCCCATCCAGGCAAGCCAACCAGGCCAGAAGATGAAGGAAGAAGCTCGGACAAGCTCAACCACAAGATCTCCAACAAATTTGGGTGCCTAAGAAATTAGTTGCAGCTCAACAAGGGCGATTACACATGTGGGTACCCAGGAACCTCTTACATACGCAACAACCTATGCTCTCCCATACGCAAAAAGTCTCAACAAAGAAGCCAAGGCGAGGCAAAGGTCAGAACCAGACACCAAGAACAAAAGTAGACCAACTAACCTCTTCAACATGAGTCAAGCGACCAGCCACAGAGGTATGGGTTTGGAAGCCAAAAGCATCAGTGGCCCCTACAAAACCAAAGCACCAACCACAAGGGACACAACAATCACGAAATCTGCCAAGGAGGAATAGGCCAAAGGTGCTCACTACACAGTCGTAAATTGTTCTCAAATGGATCCCCATAAGGAGGCAGGATCAATTGTCATCTCGAGATCCAATGGATACCTCCACGACAGATGGCATCAACATCCGCAAATAACATCGAAAGCCTCGACGAACGACAACCATGTGCTCCCTACACAACCCTGTCTTTTGCACCATTCAGGCCATGCATTTCCAAAGTATGCATTAACATAGGGCCACATTACATGGTCGTGCATAGACACAACTAAGAGTCCCATGCACAAGAGCACATTGACATATGTCAATTATTTTTTCTGATACTAACATCTGTCGTCTTGTTTGGTGACATTGTCTCAAAAAAAAAAAAGACAAGAGAGAGAGAGAGAGTTTGTTCCCAGGTTTGGCTCATGGAACTTGAATGAGTCATACTTAGTTGAAGGTGGAACCATTGATTACTGGGCATTTATCAGTTTTGATAGAAGTGTGTCTCGGCTAGCAAATGATATTATTGTTGCCTTATCTGGTAGATGTCAAGCACCTGGCATGAACATGGCATCCACAACTACTGTTTCCCCTTACCATGGTAGGAGGGGAAGAGCATCCAAGGAGATATCTACAAAGGGTTGTTTTGGTACACTACAAATCCTTGTATGTATACTAGATGAGAAGACTCCTGCTTATGGTGAGCTAACGAGAAGATGTGAAACTAAGCTTGGTGTAGTTACCCAATGTCGTTTGTTAAGGAATATAAAGAAATTCAATACTCAGTATTTGGCAAATGTTGCTTTGAAGAGAGCAGACAGGACCAGGCACTCAAAGAATTTCATCAGTGGATCCTCAACACGGACATTCATCAACAATGTCCATCACAAATGCCGAGAGCACAACAGGACGAGATAAACATCGATCGATGCTTCACCATGGTAAGTATCTTTTACCTTGGCAACACCACAACCATGATAGATTAGGAAACCTCTTCGTTGGCATACTCTTGAGCACTTAGCTCAAGACCCTACTTTTTGCACCATACTTCTTCCAATGCATTTTCCAAGTAAGCATGTATAGGGCCACATTACAAGGCCATGCACAAGGCACATATTTTCCTCAACCCATGCACGAACACACTTACCCATCATTCATTATGGGTTATTAGTACTTGGCTTGATTACTATGAACATCATCTTAAGAAGATCTAGAGGCCATCAATGGCGACTCACAACGACACAATCATGCTGGAATCCAAGGAAGGAGCGCATACCAAGGGACAAAAACTTCCAAAGGATTTTAGCAACAAATGAAGAATTGAACAACCAACCCTACCACATTTGGAAGGTAGACGGCTCTTGTTCCTATAGAACAGACACTACCTCTCAAAGCACTACATGGAACAACCATTACAACAAGGGTCTGTCAGGGACGACAGACTCGAGAGGGGGGGAGTGTTGAAGCTGAAGGTCAAGGACAAAGCACATGAGCACATCAAAGAGGTGGATATACAAGAAGAAGGAGCAACTAGGGAGCTCCAAGAAGTGTATGTCAAATTTTGAGAAGAAATCCCTATTAAAATAGTGTTTTTCATCACTAAAAACCATTGTAAATACCATTTTCTATTTTTTTAACTCCATTTTGTTCAAGCCGAGGAGTCCTCGAGCTTGAGGAGTATTAGAAGTATCATCCTACCAATTTTCATAATTTTTAGACTTCATTTGAGCCCTCAAATAAGGCCTGGAACCTAATTTTTAACTAGGCCGGACACTAGGTCTGGACAAGGCCAAAACTAGTCAAAAAACTATAAAAAGAGCTAGAGAGCTCATTTTTGAGGTTAGTTGGTTAGAGAATAGAGCTTTGTAAGAGAACTCTTTTGCAATAGAAGCTTTCCATTGTTCCTGTCTTTGATCCTATCATGTGCATGTGTGTGTGTATGTGTGTGCATGCTCGTGTGCTTTCACTCATGCACTTGTGCCTTCACTTGCTCGTGGTCTTCATACCGGTCCTCACGTCTCCGTGGATTGACAAGTAAAGGAGGTGGTGCTTACGCTTGAGCTACACATGTCATCAACATAAACCACAATGATCAGAAGTACATCAATAGCACGTGTAACTTATAAGGTGCTCTCAGTTGGAATATTCTCAAAACCATGTGCAATTAGATAGGCATGTATCTTTTCATACCAAGCACGTGGTGCTTGCTTTAAACCATATAATGTCTTCTTTAACTTGCACACCTGATTTTCATGCCCTTTCTACACAAAGCCACGGGGCTAAAAAACATACACTTCTTCATGCAAGTCACCATTCAGAAATGTTGTTTTAATGTCCAACTGATGTACATTCCAACCATGATGAGCTGCAAGTGCACAGATGGTACGAACAGTAGTCATTCGACAAGTAGGAGCAAAGGTTTCATCAAAATCAATGCCTTTTTTTGTGCATAACCCTTTGCAACAAGCCTAGCCTTACACCTGTCAACTGTACCATCAGGTTTACGCTTCATCTTGTATACCCACTTAGTGCCAATGGCCTTCTTGCCAAGAGGCAAGTCACATAAAGACCAAGTACCATTCTTCATTATAGCATCATATTGAGATTGCATAGAAGCTATCCAATTTTCTGAACACGAAACAGGCTCATTCTCATCACAAAGACTAGATGCACCATAGCATAGCAATCTGATGCAAAAGAGGCACTATGAGAGCCCAAACAAGTAGGATATGATAGAGGTGCATCTAATTTGCTATCACACAAAGTATGCACCAGCCATTTTGGCATAATTTTTGCCTGCTCAATATCAGCTCTCTCATCAACAAGTACATCATGTAAATCTACACAGAAATGGAATGATCTGCCTGAGAATCATTTACTACACATGCCAAATCATTTTCAGATCTTTCATAGTCTATGAGCTTATACAACCCATGAAATAAAATGCCAGAAGCAATAATAACATCGCCATTTGACAGATCATGAACTGTACATCTGTCATCAATAAATTTCATAACTAAGCCAATCTTGGCTAATGCAAAAAATGATAACAAATTTTTCTTGATCCCTAGCACAAACAAAGCATTTGACAAAGTGAAAGAACTTCCATCAACAATAGTCAAAATGATCTTACCAACTCCCATAACTAGATAAGAGGAGTTGTTGGCGCATGTAACAGTATTTCTTGTAGGGGCAAGCTCGAGTGAAGAGAAGAAACTGCACTGGGAGGTTATATGTTTGGTCGCCCCATTGTCAAAGTACCAAACATCTGAGTCCACTTCAGACATGCACTGTTCATGAGAAGATGGATCAAAACTACAAACAGTAGTAAATGCCCATTCCTCTTCCTACACAAGATTAGCAGACTTTGTTTTTGGTGTAGAGGCCTCTGCAACAACCATTCCAACCTCCTTCTTCTTTGCCTCTTTAGGAGCCAGTTTTGGACAGTTCTTTATGATATGATCATTTCCTTTACAGTACTTGCAAAACAATTTCTGCTTTTCTAATTTCTTTTCATCTTTGTCTTCCCTCTTCGATTGTGAAGAATTAGCTAAATTCTGCTTACTAATTGAAGAGATCCATTTTCCTCTGATCCTCCTGCAACAGAACAGAGACTAACTCCTCAAATGAAAAGGCATTTTGATTGCCTTTCATCATCAACCGAAGAGTAGAAGTGAAACTCTGATATGAATCAGGAAGACCATTCAGAACGGTCTGCACAAGTGAGCTATCTGGTATAACCTTATCAGCAGAAATGAACTGTTCCTTCAAGTCTTTGATCTTGATCAAGAAACTATCCATACAATCACCTTCATTCATGTGCTCACTCTCCAATTGTTTTTGGAGGTAAGCAACACGAGCCTCATTCCTAGCTTGGTACAATGTGGTAAGTGTATACCAAGCATCCTTAGCTATTTTTGGAAGAGCGAATGTGAGGAATAATGGCACGTTTGACAGACAAAGCTATCAATGCATGTGCCTAAGCATCTCTGCCATCCCAAGGAATCTGATCTACAATAGGTGCAGCAGAAACCGTTGCACGAAGTCAACACCTTCTGCATCACCTTCAGTACCTACAGTTGTAACAGTTGTAGGTGTGATAGGACGTTTTTCAACAACACAATGTTCCACAGTCCTTTTGCAACCAATACATGTCGCATTATATAATCCCACAACGGGTAGTTGGTACCATCCAACTTATCCTCAACAGCCAACATATGAAATACATCACTGCTTTCAGGCATGGCTGGTGACTAAAATACCTTGATGTTGAAAATTGATTGTAGCTCAAAAAGTTGAACGGAACTGCCCAGATGAGTTCTGCTAAACCTGTAGCAGACTTTGAGACGCTTATACTGGTGAACCGAAACAGGTATATACCTTTGGCACAAAAAGATGAAATAGCCTACACAAGTGCTGTGATAGTGCATTCGAAGGCTGAAACGAGCTCAGATCGTGATTTGGGCACCAAAAAGCGAAGCCGTTTTGATCTCTAAAACACCCTGAGTATGCTCACCAAATTTCGTGCGAATCTGAGACTGCAACCAAAGAGGTGTAGATGACGCCCTAGATGAAGCAATGACCTGCTCTGATACCAATTATTAGAGTTACACGTCTGCGGAAGCATGCAAACAACACAAGGAAGAAGAAGAAGCTTGGAGCACAAGACACAATACTGAATGTATTACTAGAGAATGTACAAAGATAAGTAGCCCATTAGGGCAATAGGCATATATACAAGCCGGGGAAAAAACCTTCTAAAGAGGGAAAAAAGTGCCCCAACGGTCCTAGAGTGTTCACACACATCATTACCTAAATATATCAACAATGACTACCAGGTATTCTCCTCAATTGAATGGAATTGTGGAGAGAAGAGATAAGACATTGGTTGGATCAGCTAGAACAATTCTTGAAGAAAAGAGGTTGCCACATTATCCATGGGTAGGGGCTATTTCAACTATTGTGTACCTTGTCAATAGACTACCATCCAAATCACTCTAAGGTATGACTCCTTATGAAGCATGGTATGGAAGAAAACCTATTTTTGGACATTGCAAGGTGTATGCTTGTTTAGCTTATGTTCTTGTACCTTCACTAATTAGAGGTAAGCCAGATGAAAGGACAATAAAGGCAGTATTTATTGAATATGGTCCAACTCAAATGGGTTATAGGTTCTATGATTCTTCAAGAAGAAATTCACTACAATCAGAGATGTTGTTTTTGAATAACACACATCTTGGTATGATGAAAACAAACAAACGATAACTCTACCATATGATCTTGATTCTAATTTCCATCAATTAGGGAGCAAGCATGATACACAAGTCCAAGATCCAAGAAGTGATACAGATGATGACCAAGATGAAAGTGAAAAGGATTACAATCTATGGAAGTCAAGAGGCAAATCAAAGATGCAAGAGTGTGGAGAATGCTCCAAGCAAGCACCTAGAAGGTCAACAAGGGAGAAGAGACAACTAGAAAGGTATGGATATGATTCCTCATTTGTGAGAAAGCATTCGATATACTTGGAAAAGGACTCAATTTCAAAAGAACCCTCAACCCATGAAGAGGCAAAGGGAAACCCTAATTGGGAAAAGGCTATGAAAGACTAAATAGATGCATTGAAAGAGATGAACACTTGGGATTCTATTCCAATATCACCAAATCAAAAGGCAACTAGTTGTGATGGGTATATAAACTCAAAAGAAACTTAGATGGATCAATTTGCACGTAGAAGGCACTTCTAGTTGCTAAAGGATGCTCACAAACTCATGGTATAGTTTATGAGGAAAGATTCTCACCTATTGCAAAGATGACTACAATCAAAACATTGGTAAGTGCATCTCTTGCAAGAAATTGGAGACTCCTCCAACTTGATGTGAAAAATCATTTTTGAATGGTTGGATAAGTGAAGAGGTATACTTGTCACAACCTCTAGGTTTGAAAACCCTTATCATACGTCTTATGTTTGCACACTTCAAAAAGCATTCTATGGATTAAACAAGTTCTTAGAGCTTGGAATTATGGGTTGGTTACATACCTACACGATCAAGGGTCCACAGCTAGCAACTCAAACCCTTGTTTATTCATTAGAAGGGATCACAATGAGATTCTTCTATGTGTATATGTAGATCACATCATTGTGACAAGAGGTGACTTGAATGGCATAAAAAGGATCAAAAGGAATATGCAAGAGGAATTCAAAATCAATGATTTAGGTGAGCTCACATTCTCCCTAGGTATGCAGGCCATATACACAAATCAAGGAATGTATTTGACTCAAACAAGATACATTCAAGATCTACTTTTGAAGTTCAAAATGGAGAAAACTAAACGTGAAGGAAAACCTTTCGAGATGAATGATAAAATTAGTGTTTACAAAGGTGAGAAAATTGAAGACATTAAAGAGTATTAAAGCTTGGTAGGTGGCTTGATATATGCTACTCATACAAGGGTAGATATCTCATATAGTGTAGGAGTGCTAAGCCAATTCATGCTTTCACCAAGAAGACAACACGTGGATGAAGCTAAGAGCATACTTAATTACCCTAAAGGTACAATCAATGAAGGTATATTCTATCCTTGTTCTTCAAATTTGGATATCAAAATCTATTTAGATGTAGATTGAGTAGGAGCTAAGGATGATAGAAAAAGTACCTCTGGTTACTTTGCATTTGCAGGTTCAAAATTGGTGTCATAGAGTTTCAAGAAGCAACCAATAGTAGCTTTATCCTCAATTGAAGCAGAGTATAGAGGTTTGACCATAGGAACTCAAAATGCAATATGGTTAAAAGCATTGTACTTATATTTGGGACTTGTGAGTTCCAAACCTCACATATTTGGAGATAATGTAAGTTCCATGCATCTATTAGCAAAACCTATTTTCCGTGCAAGAACTAAACACATAGAGTTTCATAACCACTTCATCAAGGAGAAGCTCATGGCAAAAAGAAGATTGACATTTCTTTTGTTCTAATTGAAAAGCAAGTAGCAAATATGTTGACAAAGGCACTTGATGGAATAAATCTTTGCAGATTTAAATCAATAACAAGTATTTAGCCTATGAGAGAATGAAACATCAAGCTTACACTACGCTTCAGGTGGATTAACTCTACATAAAAAATCATCATTTAAATTGTGTTAAAGTTTTCCATTTAAGAGATTTTTATTTGTGCTCATTTTGGTTATTTTTCATAAGGATTTTTATAGATTATTTACCAATGTAAAAGCCTTGAGGTTGAAACTTTTAAAAGGAGAAAAGAAGAGCCCAATTTACATGAATTTGAGGTGGTTGAGCTTGACAATCAATCAATCAATCAATCACCAAAAAGTAGATTAGATTAGATCTTCATTTTTCCTAGATTATAAGAAAGTGAACTGATTCTCTTCAACAAACTATCCCACCTTGATTTGAATTCAAAATCACCTGTATAAGTCTTGGAATACTTCAAGAGTCTATATAAAGACTTCAAAATCATTGTACAATACATCGAAGCAATATACATACACTTTGGGTCATCATTATGTTGCTCCATTTCTCTGCACCACCTTCTTCCGCAACAATGAACTTGCAAAGGCCGGTGCTCTCTCTAAAGAGCTTAAAATTGAATGTGTGAATGAGAATTCACTAGAAACATAGTAGTGTTTATTTTATGTGTACAAATTTGCAAAGAATTGGTTTCAATAGATTTGTTGAAATCTTAATTTGACTATCTCGAAGTCTATCTCTAAATAGCACTAAAAATTAGGGGGTATCTTTGTTGAGTGTTAAGTTCATTCCAAAAGATATCTTGCTGATTACTTTTACTCTTGTGCATTTTTGAAACTCAACCCTATTTGTATCATTCCTTCAAAAGGAAGTTTTTCAATTGTAATCATGTTGGCAGCAATGAGCATTTGAAGTTGATTGTTTCATCCAACCATCCCCAAATTAGAGATTCTAAACTCACCTCCAAACTTCCTCTTTATGTCCTTGATGTTGCTTTCATCATCCCCTCTAATGATCAAATCATTAACATATATACAAATGAAAATAATTTTGCTACCTTCCTTCTTCACAAAGAGTGATGGGTCTACGTGACTCTAATTGTATACACATTTTACCAAGTAGTCCACAAGTCTTTCGTTCCAAGCCCTTGGGGCTTGCTTTAGTCCATAAAGAGCCTTCTTAAGCCTACATACATGATGTGGAAATCTCTCGTCTTCAAAGTCTTGGGGCTACTCCATGAAGAATACCTCTTCAAGGTCTCCATTTAGGAAAGTATTCCTCACATCCAATTCGTACATATTCCAAGCTTTTGGGGCTAGAATTGCAATCAGACATCTTATGGTGGACATTGTCGCTACTGGATGGAATGTTTCCTCAAAGTATATGCCATCAGTTTGAGCAAAACCTTTGACAACCAACCTTCCTTTATACCTAGAGATGCTCCCATCTTCATGCCTCTTTATCTTGTACACCCATGTGTTGCCAATGACTTTCATGTATTTTGTTATTGGCACAATAACTAGGTATCATTTTCTTCAAGTTTCTTGACTTCCTCCTCCATGGCTTCATTCCATTCCCTATGCTTATTTGATTCTTCAAAAAATTTAGGTTCTTCACAAGCTATAACTTGACTCATGTGGGCATAGTATTTTGCAATGAATGAATCATAAGTTAACCTTTGAACAAGGTATTTAACCCTATTGGATGACCTTACCTCACCATTAGGAATCTCCTTGTCCTCAGTTTAGATGCTTCTACTTCCTTCACTTGAATGAGCTTCATTCCTTGTCCTTCCATGCCAAGCTGATGTAGTACTCTCCTCTGATGGTGTGCTTGAAGTGGTTGGACCACTTATCTCCATGCTTTGTTGTTGCTCTTTGAACTTCTTCTCGGATTTATATGCATCATCAAACTATCACATAGTTTTGCTACCATACCAAGGTAACAACTCATCAAATATTACATCCCTAGACACTTTAAGCTCTTTGGTGCAAGGATTATAGCATCTAAAACCCTTTTGCTATGAAATATGCACCTATCTGCCTTCGGGTCTAACTTGTATCTCAACTCTCTACCTATGTGTAGAGATATACCTTCACAAAGTTGGCAATTTCTCACAGCTCACTCAGTTAGAGAACTTGAGACTTTGGCAAAGTTTAAAGTGCTATATGAAAGACCAAATGAAGCTTGAAATTAATTAAAATGAGTATAATGAGAGATCAAACAATGCTCTGCAGTCTGCTACAATCAGATTTGGAAAAGCCTAACTACACCTCTATATAGAGAGGAAGAAAGTCATGCAAAAATGAGGTAAGAAAGCAAGGGGGCTGCTTGCTGGAGTTTAGGGCTTAAGTAAACCAAGTGGGAAACTTCTCGAATGCATAAAAATCAAGAAAAAAAGGCGGGATGGTTCTTATATAAAGTTTTACCTTTTCTACAATCTAGATAACCACCCACCAATTAAGTGTAGGCGCACTTTTTGGTGGCTCATTGATGAGATTTGAATTTGATTGAGTTTGGTGGAGCTTCTAAGGTATCATTTCCTTCATATGTCTTGACTTCCTCCTCCATGGTTTCATTCCATTTCCTATGCTTATTTTCTTCTTCAAAAAAGTTAGGTTCTTCATAAGTTATAACTTGACTCATGTAGGCATAGTATCTTGCAATGAATGAATCATACGTTAACCTTTCAACATGGTATTTGATGGAGAGTGTTAATCTCCAAAAGAACAAGCTATCCTTGATGTTAGACCACCTCTATATCAAGAATAACTTTAAACTCCAACCAATTTTGGAAGACAAGCACCAAATTGTCAAGAAATTAACTAACTGTGAAGAAAGTCATTTCTCAAAAAAGTCTGTTGCACCTTAATCACTCATTGACTAATCATTCGTGTAAAGTTTTTGATAAACCTTTGTAGAATGTTTTTTCTAGTGATTTCACACCTCCTTCAAGTTAAAACACTTCAAAAGCTTGAGTAGATTATGAGAAATGATTCAAACAATCTACCTGTGTCTGAAACTGTCTCTCTGTATAGTCGACTTTAACACCTACAACTTCTAAGACATGGTTCTCCAAAACTAGAACCCATTTAAGCAAATGCTTTTAGCCATAGATGTCTTACCTCTCAACTTAGATTTTAAGTCCTCACTCATGCAAAACTTTAATCTGTGCAGTGAGAAATGATCAAATCATTGACCACCGAAAATGCACCTGTTTCAGAAAACTGTGAACACTCTTTTACATATGAATGTTACTACTCATAATTCTCACAGCCTGTTTACAATTATGCTCTAAAACGTTAATCATAGACTCATTAACTATGAAATTAGACATCTACAAAAGGATTCTTGAAATGATCAAGCACAGATGGAGAATGCACAGAATTATCGGGCGCAACTTCTCTTCATTTCTGAGAGAAATTACATCTGGATGAGAGAGCTTTTCTAATCTCTTCATAAGTGTCTAATGAGTTCTAATTCTTCTCATTCTCATGCTCTACATTCTCTCATACTTGTCCCAACATTTTCCAAGTATATATATAGACAAGGATTTACAAGCTTACGACTATTCAAAAGTATAAGTGACCTATATATGAACTAATGTACATATGTGTACATATCTTTCAACTCCTGAATGTAGTAATAGAGATCAAGTAGTACAAGAAGAAGATGTGCGGCTCGGGTCTATTCCTTGGATGAATTCTAGATATCCATCTATATCAAATGCATATCCAATTTTTGCTCAACAGAACTATGAAAATCCCCGCGAAGCAACAGGTCGTATTGTATGTGCCAATTGTCATTTAGCCAAGAAACCTGTTGATATTGAGGCCCCACAATCCGTCCTTCCTGATACTGTATTCGAAGCAATTGTTAAGATTCCTTACGACATGTAGATAAAATAAGTACTGGCGAATGGAAAAAAGGGGGGATTAAATGTTGGAGCCGTACTCATTTTACCTGAAGGATTTAAATTAGCTCCCCCCGACCGCATTCCAGACGAAACGAACTTCTTCCATGCTTCATAACTTGATCTTGTCTTCATTCTTTGACTTCCAAAACTTCAATTATTGATTGCTCTGCACCAAAAGCTCCCCCTCAATCATCAATTGAGGTTTTCTCTATCTTCTTTATGCCTGCCATGTCTTTGAATCTCTGTAGCTTTGGTCCATCCAAGTTTTTGGTAAGCATATCAGCTATCTGATCTTTTGTTGAAGTATGTATGACTTCAATCTCTTTATCCATCACCTTCTCTCTTCTACAGTGATACTGAATCTCAATGTGTTTAGTCCTTGCATGAAACACAGGATTAACAACTAAATACAATGAACTCATGTTATCTCCATAAATGATAGGTGTACTCTGTATGGTGTCAAAACTCTTCATGAGAGTCTTAAGCCATATAACTTGTTTTGCAGCTTCAACCATACCTTTGTACTCAGCTTCTGTAGATGATAAAGCAACTGTGTGTTGCTTCTTTGAACACCAAGAGATTAACTTATCTCCCACATAACACAACTATCCATATGTTGATCTCCTATCATCAGGATTACCTGCCCAATCTGCATCACTATATATTTTGATGTTTGTGTCTGATGTAAAACCATAATACAAACCCTCTTTGAGTGTACCCTTAATGTACCTCAGCACTCTTTGACCTGCAATCCAATGTTCTTTCTTAGGACAATGCATGAATTGGGACAAAACTCCAACTGCATATGATAAATCAGGCCTAGTTAATGTAGCATAGATAAGACTACCAACCAAACTCTGATATAGCTTCATATCCTTGAATTCTTCTCCACCATATCTGCTCAATTTTTTACTTACCTCCATTGGAGTAGGTGCTACCCTGCAATCATTCATTTTAAACTTGATTAACAAGTTTCTCAAATACCTTTCTTGAGTCACATACACTCCATGTTGAGTGTATGAAATCTCCATGCCTAAGAAATATGACAAGTCTCCCAAGTCACTGATTTTGAACTCCTTCTCCATTTGCTTCTTTAGGCTTTGAATGCCTTTCTCATCTGTACCTGTAAGAATTATATCATCAACATATATGCACATGTAAATGAACCCATCATCACTTGCTTTAACAAGCAAACTACTATCTACTTTAGATACTTGAAATCCAAGTTCTTTCAAGAACTTCACAAGTCTATAATTCCATGCCCTTGGAGCCTGCTTCAACCCATACAAAGCTCTCTTGAGCTTACATACATGATCTGGATACCTTCTATCTCTGAAACCTTGAGGTTGCTCCATGAAAACATCATCTGAAATGTAACCATTTAAAAAAGCATTCTTCACATCTAACTGACATAATTTCCAACCTTTACATGCAGCAATAGCTATGAGTGTCCTGATGGTTGTCATTTTTGCCACAGGACTATAAGTCTCATCATAATCAATACCATATGTTTGAGCAAACCCTCTCACAACAAGTCTAGCTTTATATCTAGACACACTCTGGTTTTGTAGACCCATTTGCATCCAATGATCTTCTGGCTATTTGGTTTAGGAACCAAATCCCATGTTTGATTCTCCATTAATGCATCATATTCTTCCTGCATAGCTTTCTCCCAATTTTCCTTACCTTTTGCCTCTTCATATGTAGAAAGGTCTTCATCTGCCTTTATCATATAAGCATAATCTTTGGTAGCCAAAAAAGAAGTATCATAGCTATACCTTGTAGGTTGCCACTTGTGTCTTGATGACCTTCTAAGTTCTCCACTCCTTGAGGTTTTTGGTTCTTCACACTCAGGATCAAATCTTGGCATTTCTTCAACTTCAACCTGGACTTCATTATTCTCCTCTTCATCAAATATTTGAACCTTTGATTTACCCTTCTTTTGACTCACAACTTCTTCATCACCTGTATTAATATTGATTGTACCTGCATACCAAGTACCTTACTCATCAAATGTAACATCCTTAGACACAATGAATTGCTTTGTGGATGGACTCCACAATCTATAACCCATCCGCTTGTCATCATAACCAATGAATACATACTTTTCAGCTTTAGGTTCTAACTTGTGTCTTAATTGTGATGGCACATATGCATATGCCAAACATCCAAATACTTTGCAATGATCCAAGGTAGGTCTCTTACCCCACCATGCCTCATATGGTGTCATACCCTGCAAGGCTTTACATGGTAGCATATTAACCAAATAAGTAGCTGTATTTACAGCCTCAGCCCACAAATAATTTGGGCAATTTTCTCCTTCATCATTGATCTTGCAAACTCAACAAGAGTTCTATTTCTTCTCTTTGCTACACCATTTTGTTGAGGAGAGTACCTGCAAGTGATTTCCCTTTTTATACCCGCATTCCATAAGTAATCACTGAACTCATTAGAGAAATACTCTCCCCCTCCATCTGACCTTAGTCTCTTCAATTTATGACCTGTAATTCTTTCTGCATATGCATGGTAATGTTTAAATGTATTAAACACTTCTGACTTATCTTTGATCACATAGATAGTGATCCATCTGGTAGCATCATCAACATAAATCACATAGTACCTTGAACCATTGATACTGAAATCCTTTGATGGTCCCCACACATCTGTATGTACCAACTCAAGCTTCTCTGAATACATGAAACCATGCTTGGAGTAAGATTGCTTATGAGCCTTACCTAATTGGCATGCCTCACATCTGTATGTCATATGTTGACCTGCAACATTAGGCAATCCAAGCATCGAACCATTGTTAATCATATCTTTGATACCTCTTTCATTGAAGTGTCCAAGTCTCTTGTGCCAAAGATCTAACTCAGAGATCTTATGTCCTCCATAAGTGAACAAGGCATGACCAACATTACCTTGAATCTTCAATGTGAACAACCTTCCTTCTTTCTTCCCTGAAACAATGTGTTTATACCCATTGCTAGGGTCTTCCACAAACACTCCTTCATTAGTGAATCTAACTTCATAAACTTTTTCAACAATTTGTCCTACACTTATCAGATTCTTAGGAATTGTAGGAACATACAAGACCTTACTCAGAAGAGTACTTCCATCCTTGGCCTTCACTGATCCAATTGACTCCACATTGTGCTTTGTATTGTCACCTGTTTGAACAACATGATTAGATACCTTATTTTCCAAATCAGTCATCAATGCTATGTTACCACTCAGGTGATTGCTACACCCTGAGTCAATGTAGAAGACTCTTTGGTCTTCACTTTGCCTTTCACAAGTTGCATTCATTATCAATGTTGAATCCTCCTTCTGATCTAAAGCATAATTGTAGTAGGTATTATTGTATTGTTGACTTTGGAATCCTCTACCTGCATTTCTTCCAAAGTAACCCCTACTACCTCTTCCTCTGAAGTTACCTCTTTGATTTCTGCCACCTCTTCCTCTTGAATTAAAGTTCTGATTATATCCACCATTAATCCAAGTATTATGCCAACAATCATTAGCTAAGTGATTTGTCTTACCACAAATCCAGCAAGCGACTCCATCTTTATTATTCCTGCCTCTTCCTCTACCTTTACCACCTCCTCTTCCTCTTAGGAAGTTGGCTTGACTAGTTGTGCCTTCATCTTCATTTGCTTGTTGTTTTCCTTTGCTATTTTTCTTCTTATCCTTTGAGTACATTGCATGACCTGCACTCTTGTCACCTTCACCTTTGACATCCTGCTCAAAGGTTAACATATGTCCTAGCAACTGATTTAAGTCAGGAGTAAAATGATCAAGTGATAATTCAGTAGATAGAATGAATGGCTTCCATTTGTCATCACCTCTCAAACCTGTGAGGATTTGCCTTACCAATTTATCCTCCTCAATGTCTTCATCAACAGCTCCTAATGCATCTGCAATGTCCTTCATTCTTGTTACATTATCTGAGATGGATTGAGAGGCCTTCTTCTTGAATGTAGTAAATTCTGCCCACAAAGATGCATTTCTAGACTTTGCGGTATTTTGGAAATGCTCCTCCAAAGCATTCCATATATCACTTGCACTTTCAAGACCTCTAATGTGAGGTAGCAAGTAATCATTGACTGCCATATAGATAATGCTCCTAGCTTGAGCATCTCTCTTCATCCAATTCTTCAAATCTGATAATTCCTCCCTAGTTGGAACACTAGGATCTCTGAATTGAGGCTTTTCTTCTTCTCTTGTAATATAACCTATCAAATCTTTGCTCATTAGATGAGCTTCCATCCTCATTGACCATGCTGGATAATTCTCTCTATCCAATTTCTCTATCTGAAGAGAATCTCCCATCTTTTCTTCACCTGTATATTGAATTCTTCAATCTTTATAAAATATAAGGTTACCTTTACTTCGACTGATGCTCCTTTTGTCTTCCTTGGTGTCGTATGACCTCCTTCTCAAGCTTTTCTCTCAAGCTTTCACCTTTTGAACCTTCGGAGGTTGAATTTTGTATGTTTGCAGCAGTCAGAGTCTTCCTTTCCTCAATTTTGATGCTTACTGCTCTGATACCACTGATGGAGAGTGTTAATCTCCAAAAGAACAAGCTATCCTTGATGTTAGACCACCTCTATATCAAGAATAACTTTAAACTCCAGCCAATTTTGAAAGACAAGCACCAAATTGTCAAGAAATTAACTATCTGTGAAGAAAGTCATTTCTCAGAAAAGTCTGCTGCACCTTAATCACTCATTGACTAATCATTCGTGTAAGGTTTTTGATAAAACTTTGTAGACTGTTTTTTCTAGTGATTGCGCACCTCCTCCAAGTTAAAACACTTCAAAAGCTTGATTAGATTATGAGAAATGATTCAAACAATCTACCTGTGTCTGAAACTATCTCTCTGTATAGTCGACTTTGACACCTACAACTTCTAAGACATGGTTCTCCAAAAACTAGAACCCGTTTAAGCAAATGCTTTTAGCCATAGATGGCTTACCTCTCAACTTAGATTTTAAGTCCTCACTCATGCAAAACTTTAATCTGTGCAGTAAGAAATGATCAAATCATTGACCACCAAAAATGCGCCTGTTTCAGAAAACTGTGAACACTCTTTTACATATGAATGTTCCTACTCATAATTCTCACAGCCTGTTTACAATTAGGCTCTAAAACTTTAACCATAGACTCATTAACTATGAACTTAGACATCTACAAAAGGATTCTTGAAATGATCAAGCACAGATGGAGAATGCACAGAAATATCGGGCGCAACTTGTCTTCATTTCTGACAGAAATTACATCTGGATGAGAGAGCTTTTCTAATCTCTTCATAAGTGTCTAATGAGTTCTAATTCTTCTCAATTCTCATGCTCTACATTCTCTCATACTTGTCCCAACATTTTCTAAGTATATATATAGACAAAGATTTACAAGCTTACGACTATTCAAAAGTATAAGTGACCTATGTATGAACTAATGTACATATGTGTACATATCTTTCAACTCCTCAATGTAAACGTCTTCATATATGTGAACTAATGTACATATGTGTACATATCTTTCAACTCCTCAATGTAAACTCCTCATAACTTGATCTTGTCTTCATTCTTTGACTTCCAAAACTTCAATTGTTGATTGCTCTGCACCAACAGTATTTAACCCTATTGGATGACCTTACCTCACCATTGGGTGGTAGGAATCTCCTCCTCCTCAGTTTAGATTATTTAAATCTTGTATTTTCTAATTTTTCCATATCTTTGTCACTTGTTGATTCCATGTCTACCCATCGATGGTCTTCATCATTGCCTTTTCCTTTCACTTGCTACTTCCTTCACTTGAATGAGCTTCATTCCTTATCCTTCCATACCAAGATAATGTAGTACTCTCCTTTGATGGTTTGCTTGAAATGGTTGAACCACTCATCTCCATGCTTTGTTGTTGTTCTTTGAACTTCTTCTCAGATTCATATGCATCATCAACCTGTAAGACATCTTTGCTACCGTACCAAGGCAACAACTCATAAAATATTACATCCCTAGACACCTTAACCTCTTTGGTAGAAGGGTTATAGCATCTAAAACACTTTTTCTATGAAGAATATCCATGAAATATGCACCTATCAGCCTTCCTGTCTAACTTGTGTCTCATTTCTTTACCTATGCGTAGAGATATACCTTCACAAAGTTGGCAATTTCTCACAACTCACTCAGTTAGAGAACTTGAAACTTTGGCAAAGTTTAGGGAACTATATGAAAGACCAAATGAAGCATGAAATCAATGAAAATGAGTAGAATGAGAGAGCAAATTATGATCGGCAATCTGCCACAATCAGATTTGGAAAACCATAACTACACCTCTAGATAGAGAGAAGCAAAGTCATAAAATGAGGTAAGAAAGCAAGGGGGCTGCTTGCTGGAGTTTATGACTTAACTAAACTAAGTGGGAAACTTGTGAAATGTATATAAATCTAGAAACAAATGCGGGATGATTATTATATAGAGTTTTACTTTTCCTATAATCTAGATAACCACCCACCAATCAGTGTAGGTGTACTTTTTTGTGGGTGGTTGATGAGATTTGAATTTGATTGCGTTTGGTGGAGCTTCTAACTTGATTCCACAACTTTGGGTCCTCCTTTTTTATTTGTCGACTTGCAAAACTCATGGTTGAGTCATTTGCATGATTGAGACTTGATTTTTGACACTCCCTTTCAAGTCTCAATCCCTAGCTCCTTCATTCCAATGCATGCCTTGAAGTGTTGTAGCTTTACTCCATCCAAAGCTTTCATAAACATATCTGCATATTGTTCCTTTGTATTGACATGCTCCACCTTGACATCCTTTGACATGATCTTCTCTCAAATAAAGTGGTAATGCACTTTGATATGCTTTGACCTTGCATGGAACACCGGATTTTGAGCCAAG
This sequence comes from Ceratopteris richardii, assembly GCA_020310875.1. NCBI lineage: Eukaryota > Viridiplantae > Streptophyta > Polypodiopsida > Polypodiales > Pteridaceae > Ceratopteris > Ceratopteris richardii. The sequence goes on from CM035419.1 coordinate 8,156,194, forward strand.
CATATGCTACTTATGTTGTCACAAAAAATAGGTACTTGCTTAACCTGCAAATCAAGATCAACAAACAAATTCTTAAGCCACATAAGCTCACATGAGATTGTGCTAAGCCTCTATACTCAGCTTTGGTCGATGAGAGAGCCACTATTGATTGTTTCTTTGAAATCCATGAGATGGTCTTCTTCCCTAACATGATAACATATCCACTAGTGCTCCTCCTATCATCTTTGGAAGCTGCCCAATCAGCATCACAATAAGCTTGTACATTTAATCCATCATCAATAAATAATATGGACCTTCATTCACTAATTGTCTGAGGTATCTAAGTATCCTTTTGTTTGCAGAAAGATGAGATACTCTTGGTGCCAACAAAAATTGAGATAACACTCCAACTACATGTGCAATATCTGTTCTTGTCATAGTAGCATACAAGAGAGAGTGAATTATTGACCTATACATGGTGACATCCTACCTTCATGAGAACTTGGATTAACATTTACTTCTAATGGATTTGAAATGGGCTTGCAATCACACAAGAAAAACTTCTTCAAAAGGTCTAGAATGTATTTCATTTGCATCAAGTATATACCTTCCTCTTTATGTAGTACTTCAATCCCAAGGAAGTACCTGAAAATCCCTAAATCAGAGATTTTAAACTCACATCCAAGCTTCCTCTTTATGTCCTTGATGTTTACTTCATCATCCCTTGTAATGATCAAATCATCAACATATATACAAATGAAAACAATTTTGCTACCTTCCTTCTTCACAAAGAGTGATGGGTCTACATGACTCTGATTGTATACACAGTTTACCAAGTAGTCCACAAGTCTTTAGTTCCAAGCCCTTGGGGCTTGCTTGAGTCCATAAAGAGCCTTCTTAAGCCTACATACATGATGTGGAAATCTCTCATCTTCAAATACTTGGGGCTGCTCCATGAAGAATACCCTTTTGATAGATTTTCCCTTGCAAACCTTCGACTAGTTGAGATCTCAATCGATGTATCCTCCTTTTGATGTCTTCTTGCTTTGATAAGTCCTTGTGCTTCCACGAGTTGTCTTGATCCCTTCAAGTCTTCAATATGATGCCTAATAATGTTTCCAAGCCTCAAAAATGGCTTTGATACCACTGATGGGGGATGATTCTAACACCCCAATGCAAGAATGGAAGATGGCTGCCCTCCACTAGGTCCACAAGGAGTGATATATGCTTACTATTCTAAATGTTTCTCTGCTCATCTACAAAGACGTAAAATGAAATTTTATGGACTTATGGTAGACTAAAGGAGCTACCCAACATGATTTAAATCATCCCAAATAGATATTCAATCTAGGAGAAACACCCTCTACAAAACAGGCTACCTGTTTGCAACACTCTCTGCCTATGGAGAGATATACCTTCACAAAGTTGCCAATTTCTCACAACTCACTCAGTCAAAGAACTTGAAACTTTGGAAACGTTTAGGGCACTATATGAGAGACAAAACGAGCCTTGAAATCAATGAAAATCACTAAAATCAGAGAGAAAACAATGCTCTGCAATCCAGTACAATCAGATTTGGAAAAGCCTAACTAGACCTTTAGATAGAGAGGAGCAAAATCATGAGAAAATGAGGTAAGCAAGCAATGGGGCTGCTTGCTGGAGTTTATGACTTCACTAAACTAAGTGGGAAATTCATGGAATGCATAAAATGCAAGAAACAAAGGCGAGATCATGCTAATATCGAGTTTTACTTTTTCTACAATCTAGCTAACCACCCACCAATCAGTGTAGGTGCACGTGTTGGTGGTTGATGGATGAGATTTGGATTTGATTGAGTTTGTTGGAGCTTCTAACTTGATTCAACTTTGGCTCCTTCTTTTTTATTGATCCACTTGTAAAACTCATGGTTAAGCCCTTGAGACTTGATTTTCAACAAATCTCTGCCATTTTATCAATAGTTGAGGAACTTGACTTTACACTTGGAGTAGATTTTGTGACTTGTGAGAAGACTTGAATAGAGTTACCCAAGTCATCTTCCACATGGATGCACTTTTTGAATACAGTCCTCTAGATGGTGGGATTCATAAGTAGGTTGTATTTCTCAAGTGAGTACTCTTCAATCCATCAAGCAAATGTGCAATCAATTTGGTCTCTGATGGAAGGTCCCTTTTTGTTCATTGTGTTATGTATTGTTTGTATCAATGAGTAGATAATCTCAAGTCCTTATTGGATTCTTGTTTGAAGCTTGCTATCATTGTCGAGGTGTCATGTCTATCTCCTATCTTAGAGAATTCAACGATTAATGCCTTTATAAGTTGATGTATATTTTTACAATTTTGTATGTAGAGTGGTTGGAACCATGTTGTAGCAATCACTTTGAAGGTGATTCCAAAGCCTTCATATTATGTGAACAAGTCATAAACTTGTTCTGTCCTAAACACTTTTGTGCATGATGATTGGCATGTCTTTCACTGTACTCTCGCATACATTTTGCCTCTTGGCAAGGCATGAGCCTCCTTCCAAAGTCAGGTCCTATAATCTACACTTATGGAATTTATGGTTGTTCTTCCAAGTCTTGGGAAACAAGATTGATTTGTCACCTCATAGGCACTTGTTGGCCTTGTGGATTTATCGGATATGGCATTTGTGATGGATTTTTCTACATGCAAAGTGGGCATGGGTTTCCATGTGGTAGAGGTGCCTACGGGTATAGATGTGACATTTGTGGTGATAGATGTAGATACTTGTAATTTCTTATTCACTAAGATAGGATTTGTTTGAACTATTCTAGATGTATTCTCATATAAACACTAGAAGCTTGAGCTACAATAGGGGTTACAGAGTTGGTTAGAATCAATGACCTTGCTTACATGGAGGGTCCTTCTTAATGATGGTAAGAAATCGGGATCAACTTTACTTTGATCTTGTTCAATTCAAGATTTATAGTAGTAATATATAGAGCTTCCATTCCTCATGAAGTGATTCTCTTTGGTTTGTCTCTTACCATGTAATAGGCTCCCATCTTGTCTACTAGCAAATCCCCCTCAAGCCTAAACGTGATGATGTTTGAGAGAGCTAAATCCCTAAGCACACCTAATCCAACAACAGATTGTTCATAATCATCTTGATAGATGGTAGTTCCCAATGAATTAGTGTTTGTAAAGGTGAATTAAATTTGGAGTTCACTCCCAGGTCTAAATATCCAATCTAATTGCATATTGGGATCAAAATTTTGCATATCCATAAAATGTGATGAGTCCATTACTTCTATATCTCTTTCTATATCACTTGATGTGTCATAAGGGCTCCTAATTGAGCCTATAGCACTCTTTGTAGTAGAGATGCTATTATGTGTCAATGTTTTGGTTCCAATTTATTTCCTTGATCTAAGAATCATGCACATACATACTCAATCAAACAATCAATCAACCTATGTAGTGTAGTGAGTCTTTTCTTTTTTTAATATAAAGGAAGTTCGGCAATAGCCTACTCTCCCGGACTTGAATTAAATTAAGAAACAAAGGTACAATAGAAGGGGACTAGTGCCCACGGGACCCCCCAAATCCCACAAAGCAGGGGAAGCTTGGTTGATTCCTAGGTTGCATTACAAAGAAGGTTGATCACCCTCTCGTCGCCCTCATGCGGGACCCACTTGGGTTTGAGCTTGTTGTTGATCAAAAGGAGGACTTGATGATGCCTGAAGGGGGGGGGATTTCTTACTGTTGACAATCCTTTTGCCAAGGAGGAATAGAGATTTTTCAATCGACCACTCCCTGGGGGAGTCACCGAAGTTGAGAGCACACCGCTCCCGCCAAATTTTCCACAGGACTTCCCCTCTGATTGCGTTCCAGAGAGCCGCAGAGCACCCAATCGCTTCACCCAAAAGGACTTGTTTCCAACTAAGCTGTTTCTGGACTCTGATTTTCAGTCCAACCATCTGCCAGATTCTGTAGGAGTTGGGGCAAGTAAGGAAGATGTGTGGGACATCTTCGATTGCGCGGTGGCAACGTTTGCACCACGGAGGGATCCCACAAATTTTGCTTGCCTTATGGTTAGTCCAAATTCCTCGATGAAGAATTTGCCATAAGAGGACCGACTTCTTAATCTCTATAAGTGGGTGCCAGATACCCATGAATTTCATGTCCCACCGAAGCCGCGTCCAAGACAAGCACCACTTCTTGTTGAGGCTGATCTGAAGGTCAGTCGTTTCATTGATGTTCGGGATTTTGAGTAGGCTGTTTCCATTGTGCCATTTGAGACCACGCGCGTTCGGAGCGTCATGTCCCATGAGTAGGCGAGTTTCGTGCCGATCCCAAGCGAGGCATCTGCTTTGCAAGGTGTTCCATTCTTCGTAGGAGATGTTTATGCGAGGGTCGATATCCTCGTAGTTGATCCAACTGTTGGTGTCATGTTTCCAGAGGTGTTTCCATTTTTTGAATCCTTTGTTCCATAACTTCTTGGCATTTTGAATGTTCCACGGCTCCACACTCCGGATGCCATGAATCGGAAACCAGATAGAGTCGTTTTGTCTGATGCCGGCCGCCCACTTCCAGTCCTCACTAATTCTTGTGAAGCTTTTGACTTTATTCCAGCCCTTCCAAAGAGAGCATACGAGATTGGAGCCTTTCGGGAAGACAGGTATCGGGGAGAATAGCAGGGTCATGATGTCAAGGTTCTTCCAGTTCGGGAATCCCGTGAGGGCCAACTCATTTTTGTTTCTGAAGATCAGCTTGGCCCACGAGGCCTCCCTATTGCACCAAGCTTTAATCATCCATTTGGCTGCCAGTTTGTTAGCCATGCACCCAATGTCCAGGATGCCAAGCCCCCCGCTATCTCTAGGGCTGGTGCAGATGGCCCATTTGATTTTGGGCACCCCCCTTCTGTTATGGTCACCCGTCCAAAGAAAGTTTCTGCAGATGCTATTCAGTTTGGATAGGCCTTGCTCATTCGGTCTCCAGCAAGAAAGGAAATAGATGGTAGACGAGAGGAGGAACGTGTTGATTACCATCGCCCGTCCAGCGAGATTGATTTGCATACCTCTCCAGTAATTGAGCTTGTTTTCAAGTTTGGCCAACACCCAGTTCCATCGCTGCTCCATAGAGACGCCAAACCCCAAGGGGATTCCGAGCAGCCGAATGATTTGACCCTGCGGAATGATTTGACAGCCATGATCAATGAGAAGGCCGGGTTGATGTCCCACAATGGCCCTAAAGGCGGTCTTATTGTGGTTGATTTTGGATCCAGAGGCCTCACAAAAGGTATCAAGACACCTCCAGAAAGTCTCCAGGCTGGTATTATCATTGTGAACGAACGCATTCATATCGTCGGCAAAAAGTCTCATGATGATTTGACTGTGGACGTGAGGTAGCTGGAGGCCTTTGATATTGCCAGCCTCCACATGATGAGCCACAAGTCTGCTCAGCCCTTCAGTGGCGATGGCAAAGAGAAGGGGGGCAAGAGGGCATCCTTGTCTAATAGATCTTTTAAGATGGATCGCCTTCGAAAGTTTGCCGTTAACGTTAATTTGGGTCGTTGCATTGCCGAGCAGGGTCGCGATCATCTTGGTGAATTTCTGACTACATCCGAGGTCTTGGAGCGACTACAGAATATAGTCCCATTCTAGCCTATCGTAGGCTTTGTCAAAGTCGATCTTGAGGAAGACCACGTCTTGATTAGACTCGTTTGCAAATTGAATACCTTCCCAAATATCCATAATGGTTTCCAGGATAGACCTGCCTTTGATGAAGCCTTTTTGGTCCTCACTTAGCCAAGATCTCAGATGGCACGATATTCTATTGGCAATGACTTTGGCGATGATCTTGTATCCTGTTTGGAGCATCGTGATTGGCCGCCAGTTCTCGATTCTGTTCTTTTCCCCCTTCTTGTGAACCAGCTTGATAATTCCATTATTTAGACAAGAAGGAAGAGCCCCAAACTTTAGCGCTTCTTGCCAAACCAACCTAAGCGGGGTGGCAACCACCAGCTTGAAGGATTTAAAGAACTCATTGGTGAGTCCGTCGGGTCCCGGGCTTTTACCGAGAGGGAGGGCATCAATGACCTCAATGATTTCTGATTCAGAGATAGGGGCATGAAGTAGGGAGTGGAGGTTGGGTGGAATCCTCCGAGGGGAAACCCTAGAAATTGCAGCCATACAGTCCCTTCTATGGTGGGAGAGGGGGTTCGAGGTTCCCAGGAGACTCGTGAAGTGCCCTTCGATGATGCCGACATTATCTTCTTCCGAATTGCATACGTTGCCGTGTGGATCTAGCAGTAGGGGGATCGAATCTCGATTTTGTTTCCTTTTAAGGATACGGCACATCTCTTTGGTGGGCTTGTCGGCTTTGCCAGCCCACCACTCCTTGAAGAAAATTTGCAAGTTTTTCCTTTGTATTTCTTCCTCGTATCTCAACACCGCTCTGATTTTTCGGAGACCTTTCTGGGCTTGGTGTTTTCCTTTGTTCACTTCCTCCTCGAGCCGCCAGAGTCTGTGGTAGATAGCCTCCCTACGAGCCCGTCGCACAGTCTCGAGCGTCTTCTTAGTTCTGATCATGATCTTGCGAGACTTGTCGACCGCGCTTCTCCAGCACTTGGCTGGGGCCGAGCCAGAGGCGAACGCCACCTTCCACACATCGGCAATCTCTTGGTGGACGGAAGGGAGAGAGAAGGTGGCAGCATTGGCATGGAACCACGGAGCCTTGCGGATCTTGTTGGAAGGTTGAAAATTGATAACGATCGGGTAGTGATCAGAGATGGTGAGGTCGGTGCGTTGCGTGATGGTAGGGAGACCCCACTGGTGAGTAAAACTCTGAGAGACGTAGCATCTGTCGAGCCTGGCTTTCCTCAGATCCTCACCCGCTTGTAGATTCGACCAGGAAAAGCCATTCGAGTCTTTGAATTCAACCAGATCCAAGTGGAGTTTGGTCAAGTCCCACATTTCTTTCTCCCGACTGTCAATGACCCTGCCCTTGCCCATCCATCTGTCCATAGGGTCCTCCACCATGTTGAAGTCTCCACATATCAGCACGTTGTGGGGAAGCGAGTCTAGTGAAGCCCAAGTGTTCAGTCTCTCCAAATCCCCGTTAGGGGCGTACAGAGAGACCATAGTGACACAAAGAGGAGCACCAAAAGAAACCGCAATCCAACGGTGACTAACATCTTCAATGGAGTTTACAAGCTTTTCAAGCCAGAGATGTTTAACACCGATAACCGTTCCTCCGGACCCCCGCTGGTGCTTCGTAGGGATCCACACATGGGATCCACACATTCACTCCAAGCCGCAGGAGGCATCCCTGGAAAAGCCCCCACAAGAACCGATTTCTAAATCGGGATCAGATCCCAGCGAAAAAGAAGGATGAAGCCAAGAGAAGAAAAGACAAGGCTCCCTCCCGTAAAGAGGAAAATGATCGTTATCTCGCTAAATGCTAGAGGGTTATCCGACCCCTCAAGAGCGACCATTATTGGTCAGTGGCTCCGCGACATCAGCTTAAACCCAGACATTATATGTATACAAGAGATTAAAATTGACGGAGTGAGTCTTTTCTTTCTCCCACACCTAAGTGTTGCAATAAAGAAGTGCAATAATTAATTTTCTCTTTAAGAAGTCTCCTTCTACCTCAAATCACTCAAGAATTTACACACCTACAAGAAAAATATACCACAAATTTATATATAACTTTAAAAGAGTAAAATTGTTATTCCTAGGTATGATAGGGCTGATAATACGTATACTTAGTATTTTAAAATGCTTTCTATAGAGTGGACAATTAAAAACTCCCCCTCCCTAGAGGTGGTCTATTCCTTTTTGAAGTCCTTGTTGTTTAAGTCTAGATAAGACTCATGTCTTTTGGTGGTCCTTTTATCCTTGAATTGATAAACATTTCTCTAGAAGTTCTTTTGACCTTTCACTCCCTCTTGAAGGTCAACTTCAAAATATCATATCTTTAAATGGAGCTTTCTTACGAGCTATAGAGCTCAAAAAATGGATTTCTGACAAAAATGTTATGGCAACTCAGGTTTCAAGGGATTAAAACAGGATAAGAAGACATATCAGGGATCCTTGTGTATTGAAATTTCCCTCAATTTCTCCTCTAAAATGTGTATTTTATCCCCTTATAGTCTTAAGGAAAATGACCATATATCATGATATCCCATGAGTATATTGGATATCAGCAATATCAAGATACTATGAGCATCAAATGAGCAACATCTCCATGCTTGAAGTATTGGTGATATGGGGAATATTGCAATACTCATAATATTGGCGATATGGATGATATCAAAATATCGATAGTATTGATGATATGGATGATATCACAATATCGTTAGTGTAGCTCAAGTGTAAGCACCACCTCCTTTACTTGTCAATCCGCGGAGACGTGAGGACCGGTATGAAGACCACGAGCAAGTGAAGGCACAAGTGCGTGAGTGAAAGCACACAAACATGCACACACATACACACACACGCGCACAAGGTAAGATCAAAGAGAGGAACAATGGAAAGCTTTGATTGCAAAAGAGTTCTCTTACAAAAGCTCTATTCTCTAACAAGCTAACCTCAAAAATGAGCTCTCTAGCTCTTTTTATAGGCTTTTGACTAGTTTTGGCCCTGTCCAGACCTAGTGTCTGGCCTAGTTAAAAATTAGGTTCCAGGGCTTATTTGAGGGCTCAAACAAAGTCTAAAAATTATGAAAATTGGTAGGATGATACTTCTAATACTCCTCAAGCTCGAGGACTCCTCGGCTTGAACAAAATGGAGTTACAAAAATAGATAATGGTATTTACAATGGTTTTTAGTGATGAAAATCACTATTTTTATAGGGATTTCTTATGAAAATTTGACATACACTTCTTGGAGCTCCCTACTTGCTCCTTCTTCTTGTGTGTGTCCACCTTTCTGATGTGCTTCCATGCTTGTGCTTGACTTTGAGTTCCAACACTCCCCCCCCTCTCGAGTCTGTCGTCCTTGACAGACCCTTGTTGTAGTGGTTGTTCCAAGTAGTGCTTTGAGAGGTAGTGTCTGTTCGGTAGGAAAAAGAGCCATCTACCTTCCAGATGTGGCAGAGTTGGTTGTCCGGTTCTTCATCTGTCACTACGAGCCTTTGCAAGTTGTAGTGCCTTGGTATGTACTTCTTCGTTGGATTCCAGCATGACTGTGTCGTTGTGAGTCTCCGGTGATGTTCCTCTAGATCTTCCAAAGTTGATGTTCATAGTAGCCCCTACTGGATGATGGGTAAGTGTGTTCGTGCATGGGTTGAGGAAAATATGTGCCTTGTGCATGGCCTGGTAATGTAGCCCTATGCATGCTTACTTGGAAAATGCATCGGAAGAAGTATGGTGCAAAAATTGGGGTTCTTGAGCTAAGTGCTCAAGGGTATGCCGACGAAGAGGTTTCCTAAGCTATCATGGTTATGAAGTTTCCAAAGTAAACATACTTACCATGGAGAAGGGCGATCGATGTTCATCTCTTCGTGTTGTATACTCGGCCTTTGGGATGGAACATTGTTGATGAATGTCCATGTTGATGGTCCACTTATGAGATCTTTTGAGTGGCTGATCCTGTCTCCTCTTTTCAAAGCATCATTTGTCAAATACAGAGAATTGAATTTCTTTATATTCCTTGACAAACAACATTCGAGAACTACACCAAGCTTAGTTTCACATATTCTCTTTAGTTCACCATAAGCAGGAGTCTTCTCCTCCAGAACTACCCTTTGCAGATATCTCCTTGGATGCTCTCGTACATGAAGTAGTTAAGTAGCACTCAAGTTGCGGACCTTCAAGCTCTTCATTCCTACCATGGTAAGAGAAAATCATAGTTGTAGATGCCATGTTCATGCCAAGTGCTTGCCATCTACCAGATAAGGCAGCAATAATATCATCTGCTAACCGAGACACACTTCTATCCAAATTGATGAATGCCTAGTAATCAACAATTCCACCTTCAACTAAGCATGACTCATTCATGTTTCATAAGCCAAACCTGGGAACAAGCTCTCTCTCGCTTTTCTTCTTTCTTTCTTTCATTCTTTTTTTTTTTTTGAGGAGCAATGTCATAAAACAAGAAGATAGATGTCAGTATCAGTAAAACTAGTTGACCTGTGTCCATGTGCTCTTGTGCCTGGGATTCTCAAACGTGTCTATGCACGGCCATGTAATAGGGCCCTATATCAATGCATACTTTGGAAGTGCATGCCCTGAATGGTGCAAAAGACAGGGTTGTGTAAGAAGCACATGGTTGTCACTCGTCGAGGCTTTTGATGTTACTTGTAGTTGTTGATGCCGGCTTTGGTGGAGGTATCCATTGGATCTCGAAATGATGTAATCCTCCTTATTGGGGTCCATTTTAGAACAACATTTGGCACTGTAGAGATTACTTCAGGCGTCTTCCTCTTTGGATGCTTTCTGAACTGTGGTATCTAGTGTAGTTGGCACTTTGGTTCGGTGGAGGCTACTTGTACTTTTGGCTTCCAAACCCATATCCTTTTTGCACATCTTCCTACTATTGTTGAAGAGCTGATTTGATCTTCTTTCGGTCTCTGTACGTGGTTCTTACCCTTTTCTCTTTTTGGCTTCTTTGTTGAGACCTTTCGCATGTGGGAGAACATAGGTTGTTGTGGATGTAAGAGCTTCTTAGGTACCCACATCTGTAATCGCCCTTGTTGAGTCGCAGCGAATTTCTTAGGCATCCAAACTTGTCGAATATCTTGTGGTTGAGTTTGTCATAGCTTCTGCATTCGTCTTCTGGCCTGGTGGGAGTCCCTAGAGGGGAATTGTGGGGTTGAGGCCGGTGGTTGCTCTCCTTTTCGTACCTAGATCTGCTTCATGCTCGGTACTAATTTCCTTTGGAAATCTCGCTATCTATTTGATATAGTAGTTGTTCTGTTCGGTTGTGCTTGCTTTGTTGGTTGAGTTGTAGTGGCGCCATTAGTCCTTGCCCCAGAGGAGGAGTCCGTTTGTCTTTGAGTCTGTTATCTTTTGCTACAACATCTCTTTTGCTAAGATAAGTCCTAGGAGAACTACAAGATGTGACATCTAGATTTGTGAGCATGCCATTTTCTAGTTCTAATGTAAAGCATTGTCCCTGGACCCAAACTTGAAGAAGTTGACTTCTTAGGTTCAAGTTGACTACATTGTCATAAATCCAATCTTGTCCTAAGACAAGTGGTTCTGTAAGGTTCTCATCTTGACACACTAGCACTTTGACTTTCATTGGAACACCTTGAAGGTAGATGGGAAGTTCCACCTCTCCCAAACAAGGGGTTTCCACACCTCCCAATCCTATTAGATAAGCTTCTATGGGATTGATGTTCAACTGCAAGTCTTGGCAGTAGGAAAGTCTAACTGCACTACTTGCTGCCCCTGAGTCAATCAATGCTTTCACAGTCCTTGCACCCTTTCCTTGTCCTATCTCTATGGTCACGAATGGACGTGGTCAATGACTTGAGAAGTCGCAATGCCAGATTTTTGGCACATATCCATGTGATATTTTGGAGCTTTTGAGTTGACTTCTTCTTTTCGCTTCTTAGCAGTGTTGAGTCTCGTAAGCATATCCTCAGTAAGAGGTTCTTGATATAGCTTGACTCTACAACCACTAATATAGTTTGGCAAGATATCACCTTCTAAAGTAGCCAATTGAACCGCGCCGCTAGTGGAAATTTTGTTAATGATCATGGGTCCATATCCTCGTTTTTCCAACTTATGGGCATGTTGTTTTAGTGTGTAAACCAACACTAGATCTCCCTCTTTCAGTCCCTTATCCTTAATGTGTGCATCGAAGTATGCCTTTTGGCTTTTCTTTGCAGCGTAGATGCCTGCTGCCGCTCGTAGCCTCATCTCACCTAAGCGTTCTAGATCAAAGATCTTGGAGGACAACTCATGTCCATTCCACTCATGCTCTTGTGCTACCTTTAAGGCTAGGATGAGGAAGTCCAATGGTAGAACAACATTCTACCCGAAGACCATATGAAATGGGGTGGCATTCAGTACCGTTTTATAGGCAACTCGATAAGCCCAAACAACATGATGAAGTTGTTTATCCCAATTAGAGCGTTTATTATTTACTAGTTTTGTCAATACGTTACAGAGGATCTTATTAGTGCTCTCGGCTTGTCCGTTAGCTTGTGGGTGATAAGGGGCAGACTTCTTATGTATCACCAAGAATTCTTGGAGAAGATTTTCAATGACCTCATTCAAGAAGTGTGTGCCTCTATCGCTAACTAGCTCTATTGGTAGCCCATATCTCGTCAACACATTCTTGAATAAGAACTTAGCCGTAGTCTGAGCATCATTCTTTGTTGTGGCTTTCACTTCTACCCACTTGGTAAGGTAATCTGTGGCTACAATAATATACTCTGCATGGGAGTTTCTAGCTGGGGGGTTAATAGGACCTACAAAGTCTATAGCCCATTTCGAGAATGCACGTCCTCCCATCATTGGCCTCAAAGGCATCTCATCTTTTCTAAGTGGATATTGTGCACGTTGGCATGTGTCACATTTCTTCACATAGGTATGAGCATCCATATGAAGAGTGGGCCACCAAAGTCCTGAGAATAGAATGGTCTTGATTACTCGATGAGGACCGAAGTGTCCACCTGCGACACCGTTGTGTGCAGTTTCTAAGACTTTCAAATAGTCTGATTCATGAACGCACAGTCTTAAGTAACCATCTTTGCCTCTTCAGTATAAGTTGTCTCCTACTAAGGCATAGCCTTGAGCCTCTTGCTCCATGCTTCGTCTTCTTGCTAGACTGGCCTCTTTGGGTAATCTTCTCGATCTCATAAACTCTACCAATGGAGCACTCCAATATGGAATTAATGATACTTGATGAAGGGTCGCATGCTCCACTGGTGGTCTCTCTCTACACATTGGACAATTTCTTGATCCACTCATGTATTTCTTTGTCCATGCTAGGCCAATACACTCCTAAACGTTTCAAATTCTGCAATGTTCGTTGTTTAGAATAGTGATTTCCTAGCATTCCTTCATGGGCTTGTTGCAACCAACTACTATGTTCATTGTCCTCAACACAACAAGCTAATACACCCTCAGTATCTTGTTTGTACATGCTTCCTGCTAATATGTGATATTTTTGTGATTTTACAATTTCTTCTTGTGATGTTTTCACATTCTTATTTGCAAGGCCGAAGGTTAGGACTGGTACCAACTTATTTGCCCATTTAGGAACAACTTCTAAATTGAACAGATAAGCATCGGGTAATTCATTGGACACTCCTTGCGGTGACTCTCCTGAAGTGATGCGAGAAAGATGATCTGCCCAAAGGTGGGTTCTACCTTTCTTGACAACAACTTCAAAGTCATATTCCATTAGTAAGAGGAGCCATCTTACTAAGCGTCCAATATTGCAAGGTTTATTGACCAAATATAACAAAGCTTGATGATCAATGAAAAACTTGAACTTGTTGGCCAATAAATAGTGTCTAAACTTCTTCACAGCATATACCATGCCTAAGCCCTCTCGCTTAGTTGTGGTATAGTTTCGTTCAGCTGTGGTGAGCTATCTACTAGCATATGCTATGGGCAAATCTAAGTTTCCTTCTCCTATGGGTTGTGCTAGCACACATCCTATGGCGTGATTGGATGCATCCACATGGACATGGAATGGTTTATTCCAATTAGGAGTGGTCAGTATTGGTGCTGTGCACAAATGTTTCTTCAGTTCATTGAAAGAATTCTCGCATTCGTCGTTCCACTCAAAATTAGACAACAAGGCATAAAGGGGTCTAGCTATGATCGCGTACATGTGGATAAACCTGCGGTAATATCCACAATGGCCCATAAAGGCTTGTACCTCTTTAACATTCCTTGGCCTTGGCAGCTCCGCTATGGCTTGTACCTTATCTTCATCTGTTGAGATTCCATTCTTAGAAACAATATGACCTAAGATTTTACCTTGACGCACCATGAACACACTTTTCTGGGTTCAGACACACTCGATATTCTCTACACTTGTTGAAGATTTGTCTGAGCTCAGGGATGTGAAATCTTCTTTCTTGGGAATGAGCACATAAATTGTCCACATACACTTCTAAGCTCTTTCGCAAGAACTCTTTGAAGACATGACACATGAGCCTTTGGAATGTCGCAGGTGCATTGGTGAGCCCAAATGGCATCACACGAAATGCAAAGATTCCCCATTCTGTAGCAAAACCTGTTTTGTGTTGATCTTCTGAGGCAATGGCTACTTGATTGTAACTTGAAAATCCATCAAGGAAGCTATAAACTTCCTTGCCTGCAACACGCTCCAATAGGTGTTCCGTGATTGGAAGTGGATAACTATCTCTGATCGTAGCGGCGTTAACTTTTTTAAGGTTAATACACACTCGCAACTTCCCGTTCTTCTTGGGCACCACTACAATGGAGGACACCCATTCAGTATGCTCAATCTCATAGATGAATCCAGCTTCAATCAGCCTATCAATTTCTTCTTTTATTTTGGCTGCATATGTATCATTATACGTGTAGGGCTTCTGTTTGGTGGGTTTGGCATCAGCAGTCATGGGGATCGTATGCGAGCATATTCTTGGATCCACTCCCTTCAAGTCTCTATAGTGCCAAGCAAACACATCCCTATATTCCCTTAATAGAGCTACGAGCTCCATTTCTTCTCTTGCACTCAGGTCATCTCCTATGTAGGTACATCTCTCTTCGTTCTCCTCAATGGTCACCACAATATTTTTGGTCTTTTCTTTATTATCGTATGATTCTCCTATGATGGCCTCTCTCTTAGGCATTCGTACCAAAATTTTGCGATCGTCCACTTCATATTTCTTGGAGTTTTCTGGTACTTCAAACAATGATTCCTCCTCTTCTTGTTTCACTGCTTTTCTTTCCTTTTTCTTTTGACTACTCTCACTTCCATCCTTTGAATTTACCGTTTTAATACTTGTGAGAGGTTCTTCTTCTTTCTGGGTGAACACTCCTATATCTTCTAGATAGTGCTACTCTGAGTTAAAGCAACTATCCATCACAATGGACTCTATATCATCGTCATTCTCTTCTTCTTCTATGACATCACTAGGGTCACATTCTTCTAGCAAGGGCTGACACATGAACACTGAAATATCATAACCCTCCTCATCACAATGAGGTGTCCATTGTTCTTCATTCACAACAATGTCCATGGTGGCTAAGATTTCAGGCTAACCATGAGGCTCAAATTCCTCATCTGGAAAGATCATCGGTGTGTAGGCTGGGCCTCTAACTAGTCTATCTCCTGGCGAAGTTCCTTCTTCTCTTGCCTTTAACTGTTTTTCCTCTTCCTCTGCGACCCTGCACATCCACAAATGAGTATCTTCATGCAGCCATGATGGATCAGGTGAACTTTCAGAATGCATAGAGATAGAATCTTCTTTTGCTTTGTGGATAGGATTCCACTGTAGGGGTGGTACATCTCTGAAGGTGTAATCCTTCAAATTGACCTTGGTGGTGATCCCTAAGTGTTGTAAGTACAAGGAGTTGGTCCCCCAATCTTGTACTATTTGCAATTGTCGTAGGAAGGGTCTTCCTAGGATCATTTCATAGACGTTATTTTTATCTAAGTCACATATAGCAAATGTATGTTGAAACTCCACACCACAAGTGGTTAGAGTTATCCCTTCTAGCAATCCTAGAGGTCTTTCAAAATGACCGTCGGCCATTTGAAGCTTCATTCTAGTTGGTCTTAATGTGGGTTTGCCCCATTGCTTCCACAAGGAGGTGGTCCCAATAGCAACACCAGCACCTGAATCTATGATTGCTTTGGTTGTGTAACCTTGGTAGGTGATTGGAAGATAAGTATTACCTTCTTCACCCTCACACATGTCCCCTATTTTTTCTAGAGGTATCTCTGGTACTTTTTGCTTAGAGCGTGTTTTTGGCATATTGGACTCAAGTTCTGGAACTTGATCCTTCACATGATTCCATAGCTCAGGTTTTGCTTTGAGAAGCTCTTCTACACTGAGGTGACACTGAACCTTAGTGTTCTTCATGACATCAGTGTTCCTTGGAACCATTGAGTCTTCATTTCTTACCAGTATTGTGGGAGCTCTAATCTAGAGAGATTCAGATTCCCATGGACTTGGAAATTGAGGCAGTTCTTCTAGGGTATTAGATTCAAAATCTAATCTTTCATCTTCTTGTTGTTCTGCTTCATCTCTGTAAATAGATGGAATGTCTTGGGGAAATTGATCATGAAGATCATCAATCTCAGGAATAGGAGGGGAGTTACCCTTCTCCTTGGCCCATTTCTCTTCTTGTATTTCTCGCAAGAACTCTTGAGAGTATTGTTGAATTGAAGGAGGTATTCCAGCATCTGTGGAATTAGGAACATAAGCTCCCATTGGTGGTGAGCTTCCTCTTTCAATAACTGGTTGAGCCTGTGGAGGTAAAGAAACTTGTGGTTTGTTTACTAATTGCTCTAATCTTTCTAATAAGCCCTGGAAATGCAAATCTGATTTGATAGAGTTTGTCTGATTGAACTTTTGACTAGTCTCAAGTATGGCTTGAGCTTGTTCTACCATTTTCATGCACATTTTCATCCGTTCAATCTCTAAATCCGCTCTAGGGTAACTCTTGTCTAGGTTTGCAATTGTTGGCCCTTCTTGAAGTCGAGCCTGGTAGGCCTTGAACATCATGTCCAAGCCTTCTGGGGTTGGATCTGCAAGAATAGACCTTGGTTGCGGCCTATTTACAATGGGTGGTGGGGTGGGATGAGGTGGAGTGGATGGAGTGTCGGCATGCGAGGGGTTTTGAGATGCGATGTCTTCTATTTTTGTTTTTCTGTCTTTCAAGCTTTCTTCTAGTTCGATAACTTTTTGTTCCACTTGTGATTAGCCTTCTCTCTGGTATCTTTCCATGTTCTTGTTTTCCTCCTACTAGGTTCTCCCGATTCACTCGACTCCGATTGCTCTGCTGGTCTATCCTGTTTTAAGGCTTGTGCTCTAGTGACAGCTTGTATAGGAGCCACATTACTTCTACTTGAACTAGAATCCGCCACTTAGCCTACCACATTAATGGGTGTAATCTTGGGTGTACTGGAGGGGTTTCTTGGACAATCTCTGGGAAGATGGTCCTTGCCACATTCAGGACAAAAAGCTTGTATTGTGATAGCCTGACCTTGACTCGGAGATGGTGGGTGGGGACAATCACGAAGGAAATGGTCACCCTGACATTTGAAACAAGGTCCTCTAGGGGCTTGTGGTCTTACTTGTCTCAATTGGGGCCTAGGGTTAGCATTTGTGTACATGACATTGGAGTATTCAAGCTCCCAATTTTGTTCCATAGGTGGTGCCTCATATTGATACGGATAAATCTCACTATGTTCAGGTGACTTTGTGTAATAAGCATGTGGACTACCTTCATGGGAGTAGTCTGAACTATGAGCACGAGAGTCATTCTCTGAGATCAGTGGGGTCACTGGCACCAATGCTCTATTTGGATTTTCCTCTCCCACAGCATACTTGACTGGAATCACGTTGGCAGGAGCTGGTGGTTGGTTTCCCAAGATTGGTTGTGGCCTATATTGTGCCTGATATTGCTGTTGTGGTCGATAATATGGCTGTTGGTATTGGTTCTGATACCTACCTTGTTGGTAAGGTTGCTGATAATTCTGTCTAATAGCCTGCCTATTATAGGGACAATCTTGAGCCGTATGGTTTGTGTACTTCCTTTCAATAGTGCAGTATGGGGTATTCCTTTCTCTCATGTTCTGGTTGTGCATTGGGCATACATTAGCCATGTGGTCGCCTCCGCAAGTATAACACCGATTCAATGGGGTGACTCTCTGTGTTTGTCTATTTTGGACTCCTAGCTTCTTGGCAACTTGCTCTGCTATCTCATCCAGCTCAGTGGAGGCTCTAGAGGTATGACTAGTAGAACTATCAGAGTCTTTATAGATTTTGGATAGTCCTAACTCCTCACCCAAGTTGTCTTCTATGTCAATGCACGTCCGCACACACTCTTCTATGGATCTAGGCTCTTTCACGTACACATATGATCTTAACTTTGTGCTCAGTAAGCCATCTAAGAACAAAGCCACTTGTTTGGCTGGTGTGGGTAACTTTGGAGCAGGGCATCTTTCTAGGTACTGTCTGAACCTTCTACCTACTAGTCGCACTGTTTCTTGGGGTGTCTACTTGAAACTGTGGATCAAAGATGATGTGTTATGCCTGATACCACTCTTGGAAAATTCTACAATGAATTCGTCTAGCAGTTGACCTATGTCATGATAGTTGCAACTACTCAGTGGTTGAAACCAAGCTAAGGCAGTGCCCTTAAGGGTCAAGCCAAATGCCTCGTACTGGGTGAACAAATCCTCTACCTGTTCAGCTCTTAACACTTGTTTGAACTCAGCCACATGATCATAAGGGTCTCCTGTCCCGTCAAAATAATTCTTCATTGCCTTGATCACTTGAGTGGGTCTAAGGGTTCTTGAGTGCTCTCGGGATCTAGGCACTGGAAAATCATGTTCATCTCTTTGTTGCCTATGTGCTTGATGTCTCTCTCTTCCAGGTCTTTCATTTTCAAATCCTGATCTATTTCTGCCCACAGTGTGTACAAAACTTACATTAGGTCTCTCTCTAGTTCTTTCTCTCTGGGCTTCATGAGCTTGGGATGATACTACTCCTTGGAGGCCATGGGAAACATTGGATCTTGGTGGAGGGAAAATCAATTCACTCTTCCAAGTATATGCATGTCTATCATGTTCTGTTACCAAGAAAATTTTCTCTGACGTGTTATCCAG
Organism: Ceratopteris richardii; assembly: GCA_020310875.1. Classification (NCBI taxonomy): domain Eukaryota; kingdom Viridiplantae; phylum Streptophyta; class Polypodiopsida; order Polypodiales; family Pteridaceae; genus Ceratopteris; species Ceratopteris richardii. The sequence continues at coordinate 8,174,912 of CM035419.1, forward strand.
GTAGACAACTTTGCCTGGTATCTCTGGGTCCTTGAACTCGTAGATGATGACTATGCCCAATTGGCTAGGTTGATCTGGCTTGAATCTCCAAAAGGCTTCCTCTGTTTCTCTATTCAAGAATAGTTCTATGCTTTTGTTATCTTGAGGAATCCAATCTGGAGTGATCACTCTGGTCAAAACTGACTTGCCCCTAGGAGTTTGGGGTCCTTGTCCTACATTTCCTTGTTCTAGGTCTCCTATCTCATTCTCAAGAATGATATTTCCAAACTCATCAGTCCTATCTGGTAGGTTGGTGACCACATACATGGTTCCTTCCTTATCAATGTATGAACGCTCTTCAAACTTGACCACCGGGTGTTCAAGTCCAAAGGGTTGATTTGGATTTTTGAGTTGGACCACTGATCGCCTCAGACCATCCTCATAGATGCGAGAACCTAATTGGTTGGTTCGAATATATTCCAATTGTGTCTTATAGGGACCTTATGGTGTTTGTAGATGGGCAGTTCCTGAGCCACCTGCTGGTTTCCCAATGCTAAAAGACATTTCTGAGTCACTTGTGTCAGAGTTTAGCACGTAAGGACAACCACTTAGTTGTTGTGCCCAAGACTTAGCTGTATGGTTGACACTAGACTGAGAAGATCTAATGCTTTGTCTCTCCTTGCCTAGGTGTCTACCAGATCTCAGGTTCATAAGCTTTGGTTAAGAGTCCAAAATTTCCCTTTGTATTGCTCAAAATCCCTTGGGGTCCCCTTGGTTTCCTAGTCCCACCGAAGGGTCAACTTCAAAATATCCTATCTGAAAATCAACGCATTATTCTTATAAAAAACAGTTGAGGCCGTGTAGGATTTGAAACGAGCTTTCCAACGAGCTGTAGAGCTCAAAAAATGGACTTTGGATGAAAAAGTTATGTCAAATCAGGCTCCTGGGGGTCAAAACAGGCAAACAGGACCTTTTGGAGAAAATCGCGATTTTGTGAAATCAAGGAATCGCGATTGTGTGAAATCAGAGAATCGTGATTGTGTGAAATCAGAGAATCGCGATGCTGTGAAGTTAAAGAATCGCGATTTTGAGCACAGAATCATGTTTTTGAAAATCGCAATTTTGAGCACAGAATCGTGTTTCAGAGAATCGTGGTTCACAGGATCGTGATTCACAAAATCATGTCTTCACAGAATCGTGTTTTAGAGAATCGTGTTCTCACAGAATCGTGATTTTATCTTAGAGAATCGTGGTTTTCAAAATTTACAGAATCACGATTTTGAGTACAAGCACAGAATCGTGTTTTTTGAAAATCGCGATTTTGAGCACAGAATCGTGTTTTAGAGAATCGCGATTTTGTCTCAGAGAATCGTGTTTCACAGAATCGTGTTTTTCACAAAATCGTGGTTCTCATAATCGTGTTTTTTGACATGAAAATCACGATTTTTTTTGAGAGAATCGTGTTTTCACAAAATCATGTTTTAGAGAATCGTGTTCTCACAGAATCGTGTTTTTGGCTGAAAATCGTGATTTGTGAGAATCGCGATTTTGAGCACAACCACAGAATCACGATTCTGAGAATGACCACAAAATCGTGATTCTTTCAGCAAGCTTTTAGGCGGGAAACAGAAATTCGTGATTTTCAAAAAAATTTGAATTTTCACAGAATCGTGATTTTCATCACAGAATCATGTTTTTTTGGCGGGAACTTCAAATTTTTGAGCGCCGAGCAATGGCGAGCTCCGTATGAGCAAAAAATCATGAAAAACACAGGCGCTTGTTCTCCCTTGCACTTCCTAACTCCTTCCCACACAATAATGCATGAAAAATGGTATGAAAATGGTGAAAATGCACTAAAAAACAAGAAATTTCTATGAAGAAGAAGATGGAAGAAGGTGGAGATGATGATGATGAAGAAGATGAAGAAGAAAAATCAGAAAATGAACAAAAATGACAGTTTTTTTACCTTCCAACGTCGCAAATCTACGATCTTACCATCACAACGCTCGTCCTCGAAGCTCTCTCCCCGGCAACGGCGCCAAAATTTGGTGTAGCTCAAGCATAAGCACCACCTCCTTTACTTGTCAATCCACGGAGACGTGAGGACCGGTATGAAGACCACGAGCAAGTGAAGGCACAAGTGCGTGAGTGAAAGCACACAAACATGCACACACATACACACACACGCGCACAAGGTAAGATCAAAGAGAGGAACAATGGAAAGCTTTGATTGCAAAAGAGTTCTCTTACAAAAGCTCTATTCTCTAACAAGCTAACCTCAAAAATGAGCTCTCTAGCTCTTTTTATAGTTTTTTGACTAGTTTTGGCCCTGTCCAGACCTAGTGTCCAGCCTAGTTAAAAATTAGGTTCCAGGGCTTATTTGAGGGCTCAAACAAAGTCTAAAAATTATGAAAATTGGTAGGATGATACTTCTAATACTCCTCAAGCTCAAGGACTCCTTGGCTTGAACAAAATGGAGTTACAAAAATAGAAAATGGTATATTTACAATGGTTTTTAGTGATGAAAATCTCTATTTTTATAGGGATTTCTTCTGAAAATTTGACATACACTTCTTGGAGCTCCCTACTTGCTCCTTCTTCTTGCCCATAAAACAAAGGCCTTACACATATAATAATGCAGACTCTACCAACATCAAGGAAGAGACTAATCAACTTTTGGCAGCCAAATTTCAGCTATGAAATCAAACATACAAAGTGGGTGTCATCCATCATGGTAGTACCTAAGAAAAATAGGAATTTACGAGTATGCATAAATCTTAAGAAGGTCAATGCATAAAGGGTGGCAAGTCATGAAGTTTACAACTTCTTGGATGGTTTTTTAGGCTATAATTAGGTAGCAATTGCTCTTGAGAAGAAGCACAAAACTATCATTGTTGCCAAATGGGGTATCTTTGCATCCTGTGTCATGCCTTTTGGCTTGATCAATGCTTTAGCTTCCTTCCAGCTTGATGTGCCAAATGTTTAAGAAATTTATTTTTAAGTACTTATAAGTACCTATATAGCATCTCTACATATGCAAAGCAACACATTATGCATATTTGTGACTTAAATTGAGTTTTTGCCAAGTGTAGATGGTATCATTTGTGACTAAATCCAAAGAAATGGGTCTTCATGATGCATTAGGGTAAACTTTTAGGACACATTGTCTTCGAAAATGGAATCTCGATACATAAATAAAAAATTAAATTCATATCAGATCTTCTAACACCCACGAACATCAAGGAACTTTAATACTTTATAGGCCATTGCAACTACTATTGGAGGTCCATTCATATGTATTCTCATAGCCAAATTGTTGTTTGGGCTAGTGAACAAATTTGAATGGATTGAAGGCTCTTAAAAAGCATTCCATTAGTTGAAAATTCAACTAGGTTTAGAACCAATCTTGAAATCTCTAGATTTGAATAAACCATTCCATGTGCAAGTAGATGTCTCCAACTATGCCATTGATTGTTTCATAGTACAACTAGTTGATTATGGAAACATGGACTTTCTCATTGCTTATGCTAGTAGGCAATTGAACAATGTTGAACAGAATTAGATGACCAATAAATGAGAAGGACTCAAAATGGTATATGCCATAAAGAATGTTCGCCATTATCTCTTGCAAAACAAGCTCAAATTATTTATTGATCACCAAGTCTTGTTATATTTGGCCATCAATCCCTCGCTATAGGCAAACTTGTGCATTGTTTTTACTCCTCGTGGAGTTGGACTTTGATATCATGATAGAACAAGGTAAGAGACACCTCAGAGCTAACCATTTATCATGACTAATCATTGATGGGAGTGTGTGATGACCTACTTGACTCAAATTTGTTTAATCTGGGAGTAGTTCCAAATCAAGAAGAACCAATCATCCCTACCCTTACATATGGCACTTATCATAAGTATTTTCATCATGAAAGGCAATCCAAATAGCTTAAAATTTGAGGAGTTAGTCTCTAATATGTTGCAAGAAGATTAGTCTAGGCAGAATAGGTCCATTATGCATGTTGGAGATCAAGCTTTCCTCGCTAGTCAAACGTGCAAAGATAATGGAGCTCTTCTACTAGTAAGCAAAAATCTGCTAATTCTCCACAATCAAAGAAGGATGGAAGAGATGAAAAGAAAATAGAAAGGGAGAAATTGTTTTGCAAATATTGTAAAGAAAATGACCATGTCATAAAGAGTTTTCCAAAATTGTCTGCAAAAGAGGCAAAGAAGAAAAAGGTTGGAATGGTTATTGTACATGAATCTACATAAAAAACAAAGTATGTTAATCTTGTGCAAAATGAAGAATGGGTGTTTACTACTGTTTGCACTTTTGACCCATCTTCTCATGAGTAGTGCATGTCTATAGTAGACTCAGATGTTTGGTACTTTGATAGTGGGGCAACCAAACATATTACCTCACAACACAATTTCTTCACTTCACTTGAGCATGCCCCTACAAGGAATAATGTCACATGTGCCAACAATGCCTCTTATCTTGACATGGGAGTTGGTAAGATCATTCTGGCTAATGTTGATGGTAGTTCTTTTACATTGTTGGATGCTTTATTTGTACTAGAGATCAAGAAAAATTTGTTATCAGTTTCACCATTATCCAATATCAGTTTGGTTGTAAAGTTTGTTGATGACAAATGTACAAATCATTATCAATCAAATGGTGATGCCATTATTGCTTCTGGCATTTTATTTTGTGGGTTGTTTAAGCTCATAGACTATGAGAAATCTAGGAATGATTCAGCATGTGCAGTACATGATTCTCAGGCTATGTGAGATGCAAAGTTGTGGCATGCACGCTTTGGTTATCTGCATTTTGCTAGTTTGCTACACCTATAGAAATCAGAAATGGTTTTCTCTTTGCCCAAACTTGAGGCACCTAGTAAAAATATTTGTGAAGGTTGTATTTTGGGCCTAATGCAGTGTTCCTCCTTCCCAAAAGATGGTTCAGTTTGAGCTACTCAGAAATTGTAGCTTGTTCACAGTGATGTATATGGTCCTATGCAGACACCTTTTGGGAACGATCTTTACTTTGTGACTTTCATCGATGATTTCTCCAAGCATGTATGGGTATATCCATTGAAAGAAAAGCCCGAAGTGTTTATGTGCTTCAAACATTTTTTGGTTTTGGCTGAAAGTCTGTGAGCATGTAAAATGGGCACCCTCATTTCTGATCTAGGGGGGAGATATATGTCTTCTAAATTTAATGCATTTCTAGTTGAACATGGGATAAAACATCATTGTACACTACCATATACACCTCAAAAGAATGGAGTTGCTAAAAGGAAGAACATGTCACTCATGGAGATGGCAAGGTAACTGGTCAAGAGTCAAGCTTTACCACATAGTTTTTGGCTTGAGGTTGTTATGTGTGCAGCATATGTACTTAATAGGTGTCCCACTAAAACATTGCACTCTATCACTCCATATGAGGCTTGGCATGGTCGTAAGCCATTTGTTGCTCACCTGTGTGATTTTGGTTGTCTAGCATATGCATTAGTGCTTGAATCACAATGCAAGAAATTGAATGATAAAGCAGTGAAATGTATTTTTGTTGGGTACAATTCTAAAAGTAAAGGCTATCATCTCTTTCATCCACAAAATAAATGCATTTTGGTTAGCTGTGATGTTTTTGTAGAAGATGCTATTCAACCATTACTTTCATGTACCAAGGAGACATCAATTAGCTCGAAAGACATGTATGACACTTTGCTGCTTCTTTTTACATGTGGATAGTCTAGTGCTAGTCCTAATGAGGCAACTTTCCAGCCTTTACAAGTTTCATGTGATGATGCAAATCATTCCATTTTTTATGAAGATTTACATGATGCACTTATTGATGAGAGAACTAATATTGAGGAGGAAAAAACTATGCCAAAATGGTTGGTGCAAACTTTGTATGACAACAAATTAGATACACCTCTATCATATTGTACTCATTCTAGCTCTCATAGTGCTTCCTTTGTATCAGATTGCTATGTTATGGCTCTCTCTAGTCTCTGTGATGAGCCTGTTTCGTTTGATGAAGCATAAAATTCAAGAAATTGGATGGCTGCTATGCAGTTTGAATATGATGCTATAATGAAAAATGATACCTGGTCTTTATGTGACTTGCCTCTTGGAAAGAAGGCCATTGGCACTAAGTGGGTATACAAGCTGAAGCGTAAGACTTATAGAATAGTTGACATGTATAAGGCTAGGCTTGTTGCAAAGAGTTATGATCAGGAAAGAGCCATTGATTTTGAAGACACCTTTGCTCCTACTTGTTGAATGACTACTATTCATAGCATCTATGCAATTGCAGCTCATCTTGGTTGGAATGTACATTAGTTGGACATTAAAACTACATTTTTGAATGGTTACTTGCATGAGGAAGAATATGTTTTTTAGCCCGATGGTTTTGTGCACAAAGGCTCTACCTAGGGAGAAGTTTGAAGCTTTTCAAAACATTTTGGGCTTACTTCCTTTTGTGGATTGATTCACATAGCTTGGCACTTTTGTATACATGAGTGCCAGCTCCTTGTTCATCACATCACTCCCAAAGGCAATTTGTTGATATATTTAGGTATTGATGTGTGTGAACACACTAGAACCACCAGGGCACTTTTTTCCCTCTTTAGGAGGTTTTTCCCTTGGCTTATATATATGTCTATAACCCTAACGGGCCACTTGTCTTTGTACATTCTAGTGGTAATACATTCAGGATTGTGTGTCATGCTCCAAGCTTCTTCTTCTTCCTTGTGTTGTTTGCATGCTTCCATAGACCTCAAACTCCAATAGCTCAAAGGGAAGCCCTCAAGTGCATACCTAAGGTAAAGTCTTTGATACAATAGTGGGATGAATGACCATGAACAAAAAAAATTGATGAAGCCTATTTATTTGCTATATACCATGATTGTGGATCATATGCTAGTTCCAACCATTCATAAAAGTCAAAATGGGTTTCCAACACTCCTAATGTGTTCAAATCACTAATCCACATAGATGATTCATGTAATACCATCAAGAAATCACTACTTGCTACATGGATGCCCCTTATTCAAGAAACACAAGCTTTGCTAGTAGGCCTTGGTGACACATATATCGGATGTCTAGGGAAAATCAATATGTGGATACTCATTGATAACGGATCCATGTGGACAACATTCTCATTTTATCACAACATGATCTAGCAAAGGATGTCATTTTGGGACACCAATTATTGGTCAAGCACATAGCTTCTCTACATGTGGTTAAGTGCACACTGTGTTGAGATATCAAGCTCAATTGTGATGATCCAGGATGACACGTACCAGTTTTTCGTTTCTCTGACATGTATAGTGGTCATAGCGATATATGTCAGGGATACTTCATTGAGCTTTATTAGATTTATCTACCGAGAGTGATGTCACATTTGTTTCTTTCCAGCTCACTCATTCGCGGATATTAGGTTTTTCCGTATGTACTGATCTTTATATATTGCACTTGTTGTATTCTTGTTTTTAGGTCATTCTTGTACATTCCTTTTATGTAATAGAAGAAGAAGAAGAAGATCATTCTTCCTTGCCTCAATCTATGTGTGTGCTTCTCCTTGAGAGTGAGAGTGTGTGTGTGAGCTCTCTTCCTTATCTCCTTCCTCATGACATGGTATTAGAGCCAGCGTGGCTGTAGAGAGCTCGTGGAGAAGGCGACGGTGAAGACTACGTGGCAAGGCGTGGAGAAAACGGGATTTCACAAACGGCCTCCGTTTGCTACAAAAATCGTCGTGAAGGTAGAAGACCTCAAAATATTTTCAAGAGTTAACTCTTTAGGGTCGCTTGTTTTTGTCAGATCGAAGTTTCGGAGCCATCTCGAGCTGCATTTCGAGCCCGCAAGGTGGGGCCCACAGAAAAACCAGGTCACTTTCACAAACTGTAACTTGTGTTGTGTTCGACGACACTCATATATTCCAGATCCAAAATTTCAAGCGATTCCGTGTACTCTTGATACACGAAAACTGTGTTATTCCGAGAGCGAACTGTCACGTTATAGTGCAACAGTGTTCAAGCAAAAGTGCTGCTTGTAGTCTTTTGCAGTGTTGTGAATTGTTGCAGAAATGGCAAACGCAGATGGAATGAGTCAGCTTATGAGCGATAAGCTGGACAAGAACAACTTCCATGCTTGGAGATTCAGAATGACGAATTTCCTGATGGGAAAAGGCTACTGGAAGTAGATCGAAGGAGAGAATGAAAATGCTCGAGTTAGGACTTATCTGCTCAACAAGGAAGACGTCGAGGGGAGAAAGCAACGTCAAGCAATCGAGGAGAACTATGCACAAGTGATGACAGAAGCTCATTTCTTGGTTTTTGGTGGACGCGAACAGACAATTACACCCAGCAGCTATCGACTCGAACAGAGGGGACAACAAGGGAGTTAACCTCCCTGGGTTTTTTGGCGGTTGTTTTTATTGCCAGGAGCACAAGTGTGCCGAGAGCTGGGGGGGAAGGGTCTCTGTTACTCGCTTTTGCTCTTTGAGGCGCATGTCAGTGAAGATCCCAGCATGAAGGTTTGATAAATCATAGAACAGGTAGCACTTCATTTATCTCTAGAAGACTCCAATCATAAAGAGAACCACCGTCATTCTCTTCCGGAGGAGTTAGAGGCGGTCTCCCTTTGTTGTTTTCATTTTCCGCCCAAAGGCACTGACTGCTTCTGACTTTATACACATCAAAGGAGGAAAAAGGAAAACTCCATCGACGTGAGTAGGGAAGTAAAAGGCAGCAAGGGTTTTCGTTGGAAGGCCCAACCGGGGGAGCAGCGGATGCATGAGGGCTGTGTCTCTGAATATTTCTTGTACTCTCAATGGTATGAGAGAACCACCAGCAAAGTTTGGATATCAGAAAGGGGTTTTTTCGGAGGCTTGTGAAGGGGGCGGAGACTCGAGACAACTGTAACAAGTGTGCACGGGCAAAAGATAGGAGATCGAGGAAGAATTGGCTTGGGGAATACGAAGCAGATAACACATGGGGGAAAACAGCTCGCTGCCATAGAAGAGAAGTCTGGCGTGAACGTGCCCTTTAGAGGAGGAACAAAACTCTGTGTGAAGTAAAGAGGAACTGCAAGCAGCAACAGAAAGAGGCTGAGACATGAAGGACTTGATTTTCGCTCCCAAGTGAAGCAGCAATAATGAAATTGTCCTCCCCTAAACTATCTTCTCGTAAAGTACGAATCTATGTGCTCGTGCGGAGGAGCCCTCATTGAGGTTTAGGTTCGTGTTTCTCCCTTGCACAGCTCTGCGGAATTCACTCTTTGTTGATAATTATCTTGTTACTATTCCAAGAAGCTGCTTCCTTTAGAGTAATGCCCAGTCGCCTTGCTTCTCTCGGTTGTAACAAGAAAATACTTCTTTCTGTTCTAAACAATTAGAAGTGTATGAGCGAGGAAACCTTTAATACTCTCCACATATGCCTGAATATGTATTTGTAAATCCTGGGGCCATATATGAAATCAGTTGCTTCAGCTATATATCTACCTACATACGAATGTAAAATCCACTTCTTATTGTATATTGAACGGACCATTAAGGGAGTATGATGGCATAGCTAGCGATGTGTGTAACATCTAGAATGACATTACTGGGTGGTTTCGCTATGTATGAAAGGGATTAAGAATGGAAAGGAAAGTTTTTTTTATCTGAAATGCAAATCGTTGTTTGAATGTCATAAGTAGGAATATAACGCATGATATTTTGATTAGGTTGAAGAGGGTAGTTCGCAATGTTCAATCTTGTTAAGTGCTTTATGGTCATGTTTTGGAATGATGCCATCATTCCTAAATAGATTTTGAAGTTGCCTTGTGAATGGATGGTTTGCATGCGGTGCCCATCCTTTATGATTGCGTCCATTCCCTTTTTAACTCAGGTGAGCATAGGTGAAAGGGCGAGTGTGTACAAGGCTACGAAGAAAAAAAAAAAAGGGAGGGTGAACATCTATATGAAGAAAATGAGCGTGTGCATGTGAGTGCATGGGAGGTGTTAGGTGCGGGTTCAAACAGGTGTGTGGGAATAGGCATAAGGGTGTGCGGGTGAATATAGACGTATGTGTGTGTGTGGAAGTGGGTGAGGATAAAAACAAAAAATTGTGAGAGAAACGGTTGAATATGTGTGTGTGTGTAGCTGGATGCACGAGAGTAAGAGGGTTTGGGAAGGCAATTGGGCATACGTACGAGCGTGCATAAGATAATGGAATTAAAGGTACGAATGAAGCTCAACCAATATAAGTTGATTAGTCTGAGGTGATCTAAGCGCACCATAAGCGCCTCTTAATATCTTTTCCCGTGGACTAGGAAGGCAAATAGAGACTAATACAAAGGCACGGAAATTGCAACCCAAGAACGAGCTACATACATTGGAAAATAAGAGCATGTCGGTAAGTGACTACACTCTTAAAATCAAAGGCATATGTGAGTCACTTGCATCTATTCGTGTGAATGTAGATGATGATGATAAGGTGGAAGTGTGCCTTTGTGGTTTAGGAGCTGCATATAAGCAGTTCAGAACTTCCATACAAACTAGGGAAAATATTCCGAATTTTGCTGATCTGGTATCTATGCTGATTATTGAAGAAAAGAATCTTGGTGAGGACTCAAACTCCCAAGGAAAGCCCAGTTCTGAGCAGGTATTCTACTCTGGCAGAGGAAGAGGCAGAGGTAGAGGTTTTGGAAGTGGAAGAGGAAACAGTAACCAAGACCAAGGTCAACAACAGAATCATGGAGGAGGAAGAGGACAGTTTCAAGGCAGGGGGAGCCAAAGAGGTCGCAGAAATTTCCAAAGAAATGATTCAGGTAATGATAGTAAAGGATGCTGGAATTGTGGTAAACATGGACACTTTGAACGTGATTGCAGGTTAAAGAATCAAAATAACAGAAGGTAGCAAAACAACTATGCATCCACAAGTGCAGATGATTCTGAGAGGTTGTTTATGGTTCAACATCACATGATGAATACGATGTCTACTGGTGTTTCAAAATCAAATGATAATGTCTGGTATGTTGATTCAGGTGCTTCAAATCATATGACCAGTCATGCAGAATGATTTAGTAGTTTGCAGAAAATGCCAGTTCCTGGATATGTTGAAATAGGTGATGATACATCGCATCCTATTGAGCACAACTTAAGGCTAGAGAGTTGCAACACTACCTATGCATACACATAGATATGTCTGCTCAAAGCTAACAAAAAACATAGCATTGTCTATGGAGGACGGGAAGGTAAAACATCTTGATGATGTGTTGCATGTTCCAAATATAACAAAGAATCTGGTTTCTGTTGGACAAATGGTTGACCAGGGATTACAAGTCAGGTTCAATGCTGATGGATTATATGTAGAAGAGTACAAGCAGGATGGACGATTGGTTGCCAAAGGAAACAAAGTGGGTAGGATGTTCACCTTAAATGTGAAGATTCCTGAAATGAATGCAGCCATGTTTGCAAAAGGTGCAAGAGTTATTGCAGATATAGAGATATGGCACAAATGGATTGGACATGCAAACTTGCAAAGGCTAAAAATGATGCAGTCAAAGGAGATTGTCCATGGACTACCAAATTTCAAAGTTGCAGAAATGCAAAAGGTATGTGCAGCATGTCAATTTGGTAAACAATCAAGAGCATCATTTCCACATGACAAGCATGTTAGTGAGAATGTACTAGAAGTAGTACATACAGATGTTTGGAGTCCAGCAAAGACCACATCTATGGGTGGTTGTAGGTTTTATGTTACCTTCATTGATGATCATACACGCAAACTATGGGTATATTTCATGAAAGAGAAGAGCGAGGTGTTCACTCACTTCGAGAATTTTAAAGCTATGGTGGAAAAGCAGACAGGGAAGTACATTCAAACATTAAGATCTGATGGAGGAGGTGAATACATGTCAAATGAGTTCAGCAGTTTTCTAAAAAATCATGGAATTCGACGTCAGTTTTCATGCAGGTACACACCACAACAGAATGGTGTTGCTGAATGCAAAAATAGACATATTGCAGAAATAGCAAGAGCCTTGATGGCTGAGAAGAATATGCCTCATTGTTATTGGGCAGAAGCTGTGCATACTGCTGTATACATCATGAACAGAACTCTGACTGCTGTTGTACATCAAGTTACACCTGAAGAGAAGTTTACAGGTAAAAAGCCAAACTTATCACATCTGAAAGTTTTTGGCTGTATTGCATATGTACATGTTCCAGATGAGTTGAGGATGAAGCTTGATCCGAAAGCAGAAAAATATGTCTTCATTGGATATTCCCTTGAGCAAAAGGGGTACAAATGTTATAACCCACTCCCACGAGAGGTGAAGGTGAGTAAAGATGTGGTATTTGATGAAATGTGAAGCTTCTATGCAGATGCCAAAGAAGGACTGAATCTTGAACCAAATGAAAAAGAAAATGCTGAAAAATCTAGTGCAGAATCTCAAGTTTTGAGTGGACCGGATGCATCACCAAGCAATAGTTCCAACTCAAATCCATGGAGTGGAAGATTGCGTGGAAATTTCAGTTCAGCAAATTCATCAAATACATCCAAGGAAGGTAAAGAAAAGCTTTCTGCTGGTAGTAAAACAGGTGCAGGTTTTGAAGATGTTGATGGAGATTCAGGTGGTTCAGAAAAGAGTATTGATGAGGAACTTGGATTGCCCTCTGTGAAGACTCCAGGAGTAAGAAGGGCACATGCAGATGATACAAGAAGAAGTGACCCAGGACCAAGAAGATCTGGGAGGATGCGTAATTCAGTGCAACGATTGACATATGATAGTTACATGGCTCGCCATTGTGCCTACATGACAAAGGTAATACAAGATGCTGAAACTTCTTGTTTTGAAGATGCAATTGGTAATGCAGATTGGGAAAAAGCTATGGATGAGGAGATGGCTGCACTTTATGGAAATGATACATGGAAGCTGGTTCCATTGCCACAAGGAAAGAAATCCATAGGCTGCAAATGGGTTTACAAGGTAAAGCATAATGCTGATGGTAGCATAAGCAGGTATAAAGCACGATTGGTAGCTAAAGGTTATGCACAGACATATGGCATTGATTATGAGGAAACATTCAGCCCTGTAGCTAAAATGTCTACTGTCAGAACACTTGTTGCATTAGCTACAACAAAAGGATGGACTTTGCATCAGATGGATGTGAAGAATGCTTTCCTACATGGTGAGTTACAGGAAGAAGTATTTATGGACCAGCCACAAGGATATGAAGATTCAAAGCATCCAGAATATGTTTGCAGGTTGCAAAAGGCTTTGTATGGGCTGAAGCAAGCCCCTCGTGCATGGCATGCAAGGATTGCTGATTACTTAACCAGCATTGGGTTCTCTATGTGTGATGCAGATCACTCACTATATGCAAGGAAGGCTGATGATGGCATCACTATTGTGGCTATTTATGTTGATGACCTGATTGTAGGTGGTGATAATGAAGAAAGCATCAAAGAGGTAAAGAAACTTCTTATGCAGGAATTCGACATGGAAGATCTTGGTGTGCTACGCTATTTCTTGGGCATTGAGTTTATACATACAGAAACATGTATATGGATGTCGCAAAGGCAATATGCCTTGAATATGCTGCAAAAGTATGGTATGGCTGATTGTAAGCCAATTTCTATGCCATTAGATCAGAATTTAAAATTGGATACTACATCAGGTGAAGCATCGAAAAATGCTATTATGCATAGGAAAATTGTGGGAAGTCTTATATATCTCACAATTACAAGGCCTGATCTAAGTTATACTGTTGGACTTGAAAGTCAGTTTATGCACGTTCCTAGGAAGCCACATTTGGATGCTCTGAGGCGCACTCTACGTTATGTGAGTGCTACTTTGGATTATGCATTGTTTTATGAAGCTGGTGTGGAGCTGCAGGTTCATGGATACACCGATGCAGATTGGGCTGGTAGTACTCCAGATAGAAGATATACTAGTGGCTTTCTTTTCTCACTTGGAGGTGCAGCTATTACATGGAGCAGCAAGAAGCAACCCACTATTGCTTTGTCGAGTACAGAGGCTGAGTATAGAGGTGCTGCAATGGCAGCATATGAGGCATCATGGCTGGAGATGTTACTTGCAGATTTATGTGTGGAAGTGCAAAAGCCTATCACTATCTATTGTGATAATCTTAGCAGCATACAGTTAGCACGGAACCCTGTTTTCCATGCTAGAACAAAGCATATCGAGGTACATTATCACTTCATCAGAGAGAAGGTATTAGCAGGTGATATTGATCTTGTTTATGTGAGAACAGATGAGCAGGTTGCTGATATTTTCACCAAAGCACTTGGAGCTGAGAATTTAAAGAAGTTTCGAGAGATGCTTAGATTACAGGATATGGCGTTGAGCTTGAGGGGGAGTGTTGAGATATCAAGCTCAACATGTTATGATCCAGGATGACACGTACGAGTTTTTCGTTTCTCTGACATGTATAGTGGCCATACCGATATATGTCAGGGATACTTCATTGAGCTTTATTAGATTTATCTACCGAGAGTGATGGCACCGTATGTACTGATCTTTATATATTGCACTTGTTGTATTCTTGTTTTTAGGTCATTCTTGTACATTCCTTTTATGTAATAGAAGAAGAAGAAGAAGATCATTCTTCCTTGCCTCAATCTGTGTGTGTGCTTCTCCTTGAGAGTGAGAGTGTGTGTGTGAGCTCTCTTCCTTATCTCCTTCCTCATGACACACTGGTTATTCATGCAACCAATGCCATCATGTGCTCTGTTGAAAGCAATAATGATAGTCTAATAAATGCACAAGCTTTAATGAGGGATGTCTGGACAATGGAATCTATTCCAAACTCACCATGTAACATAGACAATGGATAATAACTAATGGATGAATATACAAAAATGGATACTAATCTCTTTGACCATCTAGTTCTAGGTTAATTAGTCTGCAACGATCTCTCTTGAGATGTAGAAGATCTTGGGACTGAGGTAGATTTTGATTATATGGATCACCAATACCACTTTCCGTATGACTCTAATGGTGCATTTTACACTAAACATTCAAGTGTTCAAAATGTGGCAAAAGGTTTCTCGAGAAAGAATATTTCTAGCCAAAGGCATAAAAAACCAGATCAAATAGGACCAAAATTCATAGAATCCATCCAAGACAAGGACCATGATGATGCATGATAGACCCAAACTAGAAGCAAATACTCAAGGGGCAACTCAAGGCCAATACTCCGATCAATGGCATGTTTAGTCACACCCTCTGACTCAACATGTATGGGTTGTTAAAACACAATCATCCACTTCAAAGGTTCCATGCGAGAAGGATTTTCTATCTTTTCATGTGAAGAAACAATAGAGCAAGACAATCCTTTTCATGTAGGACCCATGTGCTCATTGCACAAGCATGTCTCTTGCACACATGTTTTAGATCATTTTCACTTAAAGTATGCACTTTCTTAGGTCCACATTCCATCGTCTTGGCAAATTGTGATATCCCATGCACACAAGAGTGAATATATTGCATTGTGAGGTCATCAATCACCTATATACTTTATTCTATGTTATTAATGTTTCCTTGTAGGTGATCAATAATCTTTGTAGCCAAGAAAATTCTATGTGGTTGCTCATGCTCTCGAATTGCAAAAAGCATCAGAACCATACTTCAAGCTCCAAGCATCCCAAGTTCTATCAGAGCAAACATGATCTATAGCTATACTAGAACAACTCTTGGAGCATGACCCAGGTAACTACTACGGGAGTCTTACACATCAAATTTTTAGATCATAAGGACATTAACATAGTTCATGGTTATTATCTGCAAATTTCAAGGTTCCCAACCAATGTGAAAAAATGGGTAACTATGTCATCAAAGTCTTCCGAGCTACATTCCCATTGCATTCAAGCTCCACAACGCATTGGACATCCATCATCATGTCACTATCAATCATAGTATGGTCGAGTGAAATTCTTCCAATCTTTGGAATAGGATGTCTCATCACCAGTTAGCCCTTGAGTATCATGCCTCAAACCCCTTTTTTGTCTTTTACATCATTTTGTTATTTTGCATCTTTAGAGTAGGAATGCATAGGGCCATCCTACAAGTTTGTGCATAGATACTTTTCTTTCTTTTTTGTCGATGCACTATATATATATATATATATATATATATATATATATATATATATATATATATATATATATATATATATATATATATATATATATATATATATATATATATATCACTTGTAATGTCTATAAAATCTTGTGCAATAGAAAGTCAATAACACAAGTGTGCTTCAATGCACATGCTTCCTCAAGTTCAACCACATGCAAAATTTTTGTGTAGGATAGCACACTTTAGGAGAGGGGCATGTTGGAGATGAAGGCTCACCAAAACTATTTTTGAAAGCCAAATAGAGAAATGGTGGTCGATCGTGTGAAGAATAGAACAAAAACTCATGGGGGGTGCACTTAAGAAATGCAACAGGCATTGGAGGATAAACACTCCTATGTGCACAACAAAAGCAAATGAACCCTCCTAGGATCTTGAAACTTTTCAAACATAGGCTCTGTATTTTCTGATTTTCTCTAAGTATATGTAGAGGCTGAAAATGAAATTTTGCAAGATTAAATTAGACTTTAAGAGCTTTCAAATGAGATTAAAATCACTCCATTTGGATACTGGATGATGCGTCAACCAGATGCAATAAAACAAATAACTTGATCTCTTCACAGAGTATGAGCTAACTAGATAGACAATGTTCTGGACATTTCTCTGCACATGTGCAGGTACTGAACCTGAGACTTATACTAGAAAAAGTAGAACTTATAAGCTTTCCAACAAGACTGCAAATGGATTTGAGATGAAGGAGAAACAACAATTACAAGATCGGGGGATCTGCCAAGATCATCTAGGGAGAAAGAGTATCAAAAAGTGAAATCTCTGCACAATATGCAGAGAACAGCTAGTAGGGGGTGTGCTTAAGCAAGGGGGCACCTTGGGCACGTATCTCCACGACTCTAAGTCATAATACAACTCAGAAATCAAACACTTCATTCTTACTTTTAATAAAGTACAAAGTAGTCCATCTACTATGGTCATCATTAAATGAGACATAATAGCTTGATCCTACCAATGAAGGTGCTTTACTTGGCCCCCATATATTTGTATGCACTAAGTCCAATAAGTTGTTGTGGATATAGCCTTTGTGGTTGAAAGCTTGTCTTTGTGCCTTCTCAATTTGACATGCATCACATTTATTGATCATGTGTATATTTGATATGTTTTGCAGTCCTAGAACACTTTGATCCCTACATATATCCTTCAAGGTTCTTTCATTCACATGAGAAAGTCTCTTATGCCACACTTCAAGCTCACTCAGGGTTTGAGACCCAAAGTTGAATAGAGCTATGCTCCTCATTTCTCGTACTTCAAAAGTAAAGAGCCTACCATGCTTCTCATCTTTGGCTATCTTCTTGAAGCCTTGACATGGATCTTCCACAAAAGCTCCATGTTGAGTGAACCTAACTTGCAAGCCTTTTTCAACTATTTGGCTATACTTATTAGGTTTTTCGTGATAGTGGGTACATAGAGAACCTTACTCAAAACATGTGTCCTACCATCAGAAGCTTTAACATTACCAATCTTCTCCACATTGTGCTTAGTATCAACCCATGTTTGTACTTCATGTCTATGCTTTGGACTTTCCAAGTCAGATCAAAGAGCAATGTTTCCCGCAACATGAATTAAACATCCTGAATCTATGTAGAATAAATTATCATCTTCTTTACCTTCCTTGTCATTTAGATTCATCAAAAGCAATGCGTTTTCATGTTGTTGATCTTTGAAATAATTATTGTAGTCCCTTCTTTTATGGCCTCTATTGTTATTGTTGAAGTTATGTCCACCTGTGGTTCTACTGTTGCCATATCCACCTCTTCCACTTCCTTTTTGGGTCTTCCCATTGAACCAGAAATTCAGGGTAGTGTGATTGGTCTTATCACAGATGGCACATGTTGAACATTATGACCTTTGGTTTTTTCATGCTTTGGTCCTTTCTTCTTCCATTTACACTTTCTCTTGCTTCCAAAGTTGGCTTGGGAAGTTTCCTCTTCATCTTCTTCCTTCTTCTTTCCTTTCAGCTTCTTGTCCTTCTTATCTGCATATCGAGAACTAGTTGAATTACCATGATAGGTGTTACCTTCCTTTATGATATTGTTGGCCTCTTGATTGAAGAGTTATCCAAGAAAGATGTTGAAGTCTAGAGTTTGCACATCCATGATGAGATCATAAGATGTGGTGAAAGACTGCCATTGTTTATCCCCTCTAATTCCATTGAGAATTTTCCTCATGATGGCCTCTTCTTCAATCAAATATCCAATGGATGTCGATTGATCAACAACCTTCTTGACCTTTTTAACAAAGTCTATGATGGTTTTAGGTGTCTTCTTCACCTGGTTGAACTCGTTCTAGAGATGGGTCTTCCTTGCTTTTGTGCTAGCAGAAAAGAAAGTCTATAGGGCATCCCAAGTCTCTTGAGATGTCTTGCATCCTCTAATATGTGGTAATAGAAAATCAGAGATAGAATTTAGTATGTATGACCTTTCTTAAACATCCCTTTCACACAAAGTGTGAGCTTATCTATCTCCTCTTGTGTAGGTCCTCCTTTGGATCTTGGAGTAGGAATAGCTTCATCGCCTGCTACAATTCCATAAAGATTTCTACCTTGCAAATAGGCCTCCCTTTGAAACAAATGCTTTTGAACTTTGTACACATACTTTAGATACTAATAACTTTTCACCGAGTGCTCATTCATCCTATTTAGAGCAGTGTATAGAGAGAAACACCCTCTACAAGTTCACTGTTATTGAAGGAGATGATGTAGAGAAATGGAACAAGACAATGATGGCCAAAACTTTATGTATATCACTTCAATGTAATGTACAAGTGATTTGAAGTCTTTATATAGACCCTTGAAGTGCTCCACGACTTCTACAAGTGGATTTTGAATTCAAAAGAAGGTGGGATTAGTTGTGGAAGAGAATTAATTATTTTTTCTACAATCTAGGAAAAGTGAAGATCTAATTTGATCTAGTTTTAGTTGATTGATTTATTCAAATTCATGGAATTTGAGCTCTCTTTTTCTGCTTTTACATGTGTAAAGCTCTAGCTTTTACATTGCTAATTTACCCATAAAAAGCTTTAGAAAAAATATAATAAATGAACATAAATAAAAGAACTCTTCAATGGATATTTTTTTTTGACATAATCCAAACAATAGCTTTTTTATGTAGATCAAATCCACCTCAAGCATAGTGTAAGCTTGATGTTCCGATAGTATATACACCTATAACCGTGATGGGTCACTTATCTTTGTACATTATCTTGGTAATACATTCAATATTGTGTGTTGTAATCCAAGCTTTTTCTTCTTCCTTGTCTTGTTAGCGTGCTTTTGTAGACCTCAAACTCCAATAATTAGTATCAGAGCAGGTGTTCGCTTCATCTAGGGCATCCTCGGCATCCCTCCGATCAAAGTCTCATAATGGCATGAAAATTGGTGAGCATACCCAAGGCAATTAATAGTTCAAAACAACTTTGCTATGTGGTGTCAAGATTTTGATCTGAGATCATTTCAACCTCGGAATGCACTATCGCATTGCCTATGTAAGAAATTTCTTCATTTTGCGCCAAACATATATACGAGTTTTGGTTTGCCATTATAACTGCCTCAAAGTCTGCTACAGGTTTAGTAGTGCTCAAGAGGGTATTCATGTTCAAATTTTTGAGATAGTCATTTCTTTGCATCAGGGTAATTTAGTATGTGGCCATGGCTAAAAACAATGATGTATTATGTATGTTGGCTATTGAGGACAAGTTGGATTGTATTAATTACCCATTATGGGCATATATGATGTGTAATGTATTGTTAGCAAAAGGACTATGGAATATTATGCAAGGTATTGAAAACTTCCCTACAACACTACAGATTACAGTTATTCAAGGTGATGCAAATGGTGTTCAAGATGATTGTTGCTCTAGCACAATGGTGAGAACCACGTTAAGAAGCTTCACCTCCTTAATGTCAATCCGCGGAAGAGGTAGGAGTGATATGAAGATCGTGAATGTGAGATGAAGTGAGAGTGATGGTGAGAAGCACAAAAATGCACACACACATACACACACACAATGAAGAGACAAGCAAGACACAATGGAAGGTGGGAAATTAGTTCTATTGCTCAAGATCACTATTACAAGCTCAAAATAGCTCTAAGTTCTTCTCTACTCCAACAAGCTAACCTCAAAAATGAGCTCTCTAGCTCTTTTTATAGTTTCTAGACTAGTTTTGACCGGTTTCACATCTAGTGACCGGCCTAGTTAAAAAATAGGTCCTAGAGGCTATTTGGAAGGGTAAACGATGTCTAAAAATAACGAAAATTGGTATGCGCATTCTACCTAAGCTCCTCAAGCTTGAGGACTCCTCGGCTTGCACAAAATGAAGCTATGAATTACAAAATGGGGTTTTGTCCATATTACATATGTTACAGGAGTGATGAAAATCACTGTTGGATGTTTGAAGAAATAATAAGAACATATTTGTTTGAAAAAATAATCCGACTGGCTCCCTGCTCCGTCTTTACATGCTTCCATGTCGTCTGTGCCTCTGACTGTGCCTCTGACTGCTTCCAACACCCCCCTCCCTCTCGCTTCTGTCGTCCTCGACAGAACCTTGTTGTGCGGTCTACCGGATGTAGTTTTGTAGGAGGTCGTGAGCGAGGGTGTGCTCAGATACTCGAATGCCTCGGGCCAGATCAGCCTCGAGCTTCTCCCAGTCGATCGGTTGCGGTTCGTCGGGTGGCGGGAGTTGATAATGCGTGGAATAAACCATTCGTTCACAGGCAAAAAGTTGCAATAAATGTGTGGGCCTGCTGATGAATACCTCGGAATGGTATTCCCAAAACCCGGTGGTGAACATCTCTTCAAAGGTTTGTTTGTAGCATGCCGGGAGGTATTTTATCCTACAGTGCCAAGCATAACACACCCGAAGCGATGGCGTTGTGCTCATGTCGTATACGAGGTCAAAGTTACCATGCTCAAATCCCGGGGTGTTTACATGCGGTGCTTTGACTCTCCGGAAGACTTTAAATATCATTTGCATCATGTCAAATATCTTGACAGTCATATGCGCTGCGATATCATCCATATGCTTCAGGCGAGGAAGCCAGTGACGGATTGTGGCCATCATATAGCCAACTGTGGGTAACTCGGTAGGTGGCTTGAAATAGGGGTAATTCAGCCAATCCTGACACTGCCTATTGTTTTGTACTTTGATAGCGAATGCAGTCCAGGAGCGGCGTCGTGGTACTGGTCCCCAGCAAGGATTATACTTTAAGTGTAAGGGCGCTTTCACCCATGTGCTCATCATTTCTGGGTACTCCTGTAAAAGACGTGTACGCCAATCTGGTTGATAAATAGTGCCTTGTTGCGCATCCAGTGGCAAGTCTTCAGGCTCGAACTGGGTTGCATGTGATGGCTTCTTGCCAGTTCGCTTTTCTATGGCCAGCTGGTATTCGGCCATTAGCATGAAGTAAGGTTTGTATTGAAGCTCATGCCCGGATATGTACCTGCGTGGGGCCAATTGAGCAAAGTAGGGAGATTGCAAAATTCGTTCTTCTATCATGGCCATAGCATGTAGCTGGGCCTCGACTCTAGCTGAGTGCGTTGTTCCAATCTCCTCCACAGTCTTCATCCATGCGGGGGTCGGAAGTTCATAGGTCATCTGGCCTTCGGCCGCGACTTGTCCGCCTGGGATGGGTATTGGCTTGTATGCTTCTTCAAACGTTTCCTCCACCGGAATGGTTATGTTTTCGTCGTTAGCTGGGATCTCCGGTGGGGAATCAGGCCGTGGTGGTGCTTTGTATACATCTATGCGTGATTGGAGAGTGGTTACCTGGGCCCGTAATGCGTTTAGTTCCTCTATGAGTTCAGGAGAGGGGTCCACAGGTTCTGGTACTTCTGCTGCCACTGGTAGTTGTTGTGGTGCCGGTTCTCTGAGCTGTAGTAACTTGTGATCTTCTTTTAGCTTCTGATGTTCTTCGTTCATTCGATCATAGTCCTCTAGCAATCGAACATGGTCATCTAGCAACATCCGCATCGATTCAGATGGGATTGCCTTGAATCTGCTCGGACTTAATGGTTGTTCAGGGTGGTCCAGTGCCGCTTCCAAATTTTCTCTATTCTGCGCTTGGAGTCTCACGTTCTCCTCCTGGGCTGCGGCTAGGTGCCTCCTGAGTAGGCCCATATTTCTGGTCAGCATCGCGTTCCTAATTGTTTGGGCTCAAAGCAGGTTGTCCAGATCAGCAGTGGCTTCTTTTGTCTTCTCTTCACTTTCTAGCTCTAGCTTATGATATGCCTCTCTTAGTTCTTGGTGTCGCGTATTTAACAAGGCATTCTCGATTGATAATGAATTGAGCTGCGACTGTAATTCATTTGTCGTCCTCTGCAGCTGTTGATAGTTGATGCCATGAGATGCAAACTCATCTCGTACTTGTGTCATGCATGTGAACATTTGTTGAAGTGCAGTGTCTATGGTGGGCGATAATAGTAATGAAGTGCTAAGTGATGATGCAGTGGGAGTAGATGCAGCGGGAATGGGGAATGGGTTTGGGAAGGTGGATGCAGTGGTGATCGTGGAAAACTGTGATGTACCTAAATATGATGGTGCTGTGAGTGGAGTGGGTGTTGGTGAGGTGGATGGTGATATGTCCATGTCATTGGACGTGTCAAGTGCGGTGACTGTGAAAAGCGGTGTGTAAGTGGGTGGTTGTGTAGGTGTGAAGACGGGATTTACAAATGTAGAGTAATTTACAGGGGGGATGGCTGGAGTAGCTTGGTGAAAAGGGGATAGAGGGGTTATGGTGGGATGAGGAGGTGAAACTGGTGAGAAGGTTAGTGGGGTTAGAAAGGTGAAAGGGTGTCTTAAAGGTGGGGGAAAGGATGGGAAGGATGAAGGGGTGAAGGGGTTAACATGTAGACGCGGAGGATTGGGTGGGGGCATGGTGGCATGAATGGGCAGGGCAAAGGGTGTGGCTATGTTGCCGTGGACTGGTGTGGATGTGGGAGGAGCAGGTGGGTGTGCGGGGGATATAGGATGGGTTGGTGAAACATGAGGTGAGAGAGGAGTAGAAGGTGTGGATGTTATTTCAAGGATAGTGGTAGTATGTACAACGGTAGTACGTGGCGGGGAGTCGACTAGGATGGTTTCTTCGGTGAAGGATCTTTCCGGCCGTAGGCGTGCATCTTGCGCCTGGTGGGATGATTGAGCACCTACCGGAACTCGAATATATTCGCCGGGCTTCGATAGCAGTCGAACTCTGCGAGGGTCGTATTGGGGGAGTGGTTTCCTTTGTAAATATCTCAGTGCTTCGACCGGGCCGATGGATTGGACCAGTTCTCTGAACCCTCTGATGTAGACTTCTTCAAACCCTCCGGAGACTAGTTCTTGTTCGATTAGGGCCTGGCTCTCTGCTTCAGTCAATTTCTTCCGTGCCCAGACTTTCTCCATCGTACGATATAATTTCTTGATTGCCAGCGTGTAAGCTGCGGCTTCGAAAGTCTCCTCTTCGTGCGTGCTGGTGTCACCGTGTGCATCAGTTTGTTGGCCTTGGCCATCTGTCTGTCCTTGTTCTTGGGAATCATGCGTGCCCTGGCTGGCTTCGTCATCTCCTTCGTCATCGTCGGTGGCTGTTCGTTCATCATCAGAGCTCGACACAACTTGTCCCTGTGGCAGATCCCGCGGTGTGGTAGGGTAACTGGGGCGTTCATATTCTTGGGAGAACATCTGTGCTTCTGAAAACTGGAATTCATTTGAGAATGCATCCGGCATCTCAAAATCGAATGTTGTGTTTATTGGTTCTGCCTCCATGTGTGGTATTGGGAAAGAAAAGGCGTCCGCACCAATAGTGGTGGGAGCTTCTGCTGTAGTGGTGGTGGGTTCTATGGTTACAGCTGCCTGAGGTGCAGCGATACTAGTAGTACCCTCCGTGACCACTGGTCTAGACAACCTTATGCGAATAGGTTGTACTGTGGGAGCGGCTTCTGTTGGTGATCGCTCTGGAGAGGGTTGTGGTGATGGTGACTCTGGCACTTGAAGGCAAGGAATGGTGTCTCTCATGCGCTTACCTGCCCGTGTTCTGCTGGGCTTCCTGGCTTTCTTCGTAGTTCCCTTGAATGCTTTCAGCTCTTCTCCTGTTAATGCACGTTCAATTGGCAAGTCATAAGCCAAGCACATATAAACAATTCTTGTCAGCGCACAACATCCATTAAGCACTTTCTTGCGTTCCCATCTGTGTTGTGCCAAATACATTTGATCAATGATCCAGCTCGCCAGATCAACAGTCTGAGGTCCGGTACACACTAAGTACAATCCAAACCATATTCTTTTGTGTGGCATGGTAAATCTGTCCTGAGCGGGGAATGCAAAATGTTGCATGCATATCCGTAGCGGCTTTGACAGCTCAGGTGTAATTGCTGAGATCTCCTCCCACTTAGTGACATCCCCACGTTTCATAGGGTCTGGAACTAATCTTTCTCGATCTGTGGGCGTGTGGGTTCCATGAATTTTGATGGCCGCTCTGATTAAATCCTTTGAGAGGTAAAACCTTTTGTAGGGTGGATCATCCACTAAAGAAGGCAAAATAAAAGTTCCGGGGATATCCTTATTCTCTGAGGCCAGCAAAGTAGTGATTAAATAATAACACCTGTAAAAGTCAGGTTTGGGCAGAGGATCACTGAAATACTCCGTGAAGCCTGCTCTGGCCCAAACGTGAGTTAGGTCCTGGGTGTTCTGTAGGTCTTCGAACTCTCTGGAGAAGAATTGGTATTTTCCCCAAGTGCGGTCATCAAATGTCAAAGTAGATTCAAATATAAAGTCCACGTCCGCTAAGGGTCCTGCAAGTCCCTGAAACTGCTCGTAAAACATCGAGGGGCACTGCCGCTACACTGGGGCCTGCTCCTGATGGTCCTTCGTCGGTTTGCATGGTGACTGATGTGTTAATGAGAAAGATCTGCTACAAAAGATTAACACATTAGCATGGAAATTAATTCTGATCCCATTAAAGTGAGACCGCAATCCCTTTCCATAACTGATGCGTAACCCGTGTAGCCAAGTGTTGTGATGTGATGGATGCAATGCCTCTTGCAGCACTAGTGCAGGTCTCTAGACTCCTACACGTTTCAGATGATGCATACGTTCCTTGATGAGATGAGATTATGAGTGACGTGTGATGATGGTGGGTGAATTTATACAAGGTTTAAAGGTTAGTGATTTATTACAAGGTTGTATGTTAGTCGGGGGGGTAGTTTTGTCAGACATGGGGTTAGGGGAAGACGATTGGACACGCTGCGGTATCCATTTCCTAAGAGTCTTTGAGTGGGTGGTGGGTTTCTGTTGAGGGGAAAAAGGTAGTATCGGGTGTGGTGGTATTGAGGGATGGAAAGATTTGTGAGGGATATATATTACACGGCTTAAGGGTTGAGCTATGATACATGGTTTGGGTACCCAAATCTGCGTGGGTGTGGGTCTATGGGTAAGGTATTTCTTGGCGATCCAAATTTGTCGAATGCTCCGACCTGTAGAAGAAGGTCGAGGGGATGGTGGATACTGATTCTGTTTCTGCCTTGCCTTTTTCTTGTCGATCTCTGCTTGGTTGGAGTTCTTCGGTGCTTTTTGTCCTTTTGGCACCCATATTTGTCTGGTGCCGCTTGCTTTGGGTGGCCTAGACTGCCTTTCGTGTTGTGTCTTCTGATACTGCCGTCGGTCTGGGTTCCTTTGTCGGGGTTGAGGTGGGTCTGGGTTCCTTTGTCGTGGTTGAGGTGGAGAGGTCGGATGGACGCTCTGCTTTGGAAAAGAAGGGAGATCCAACACTTGCGTGACCTGCCCATTAGGAAGTGATGCGTTCTTTAACTTTAATCTAGGCCAGTCCGCAACAAGTTTGGAAGGATGAGCACCGCAGGGTGTCGTGCTCATTTGGCTACTCCTTTCAAATCTTTGTAACTCCAAGCAAAAACATCTCTATATTCGCGCAATAGGGCAACTAGTTCTTCCTCTTCTTCAGTCGTCAAATCATGCCCTATGTATGTACATTTTTCTTCTTCTCCTTCTATGGCAGCTATTATTTTCTTGGTTTTCTCTCGGTTATCATATACTTGTCCGTCATTCGCCTTTCTATTGGGCATTCGTACCATGATTCTTCTATCTTCAATTTCATATTTCTTGAAGTTCTCGGGTACTTCAAATAAAGATTCTTCTTTTTCTGTCATGGTGTCTTTCTTCTTTCTTTTCTTACCTTCACTCTTAGTAGTCACTTCTGTGGCTAACCTTACCTCGTTCGTAATTTCCTCGTGTCTCTGAGTGTGAGTCTCTACTTCGTAGAAATATTCTTCCTCTGATGCAAAGGGTGGGTCCATGATAATTGATTCTAAATCAAAATCGCTTGCATCCTCGAATGCATCAGTGTTCGGTTCACACTCCTCTAAGATTGCATCGCACATGATTGGCTCTATCGTGAAAACTGAAATGTCATA
This sequence comes from Ceratopteris richardii, assembly GCA_020310875.1. Lineage (NCBI taxonomy): Eukaryota > Viridiplantae > Streptophyta > Polypodiopsida > Polypodiales > Pteridaceae > Ceratopteris > Ceratopteris richardii. The sequence continues at coordinate 8,201,453 of CM035419.1, forward strand.
GCCATCCTCGTCACAGTGGGGTGTCCATTGTTCTTCATTGATGGCTACATCCATGGTTGCTAGTATTTCTGCCCAACCATGGGGTTCAAACTCTTCGTCTGGGAATACTACAGGTGCGTAGGCTGGATCTTGAAGGGTTCGTGGATGTTGTTCTGCACCTAAGGTCCTTGCTTCTAATCGTTCTTCCTCTTGTTTGGCTACTTTACACATCCATAAATGGGTATCCTCATGCAACCAAGAAGGGTCTGATTCTAATGAGTGCACGGATTCCGTCTCTACTGGTGTTTTATGGATGGTATTCCATTGTATTGGGGGTACATCTCGATGTGAATAGTCTTTAAGATTGACTTTGGTAGTCACTCCTAAATGTTGCAAGTACAAAGAATTAGTTCCCCAATCTTGTACAATTTGCAACTGACGCATGAATGGACGTCCCAATATCATCTCATATGCACGATTTTTTGCAAAGTCACAAATGGCGAATGTATGCTCAAATTCTACGCCACAAGTGGTGAGAGATATGCCTTCTAGTAAGCCTAATGGTTTTTCTATGTGTCCATCAGCCATTTGTAGTTTCATCCTGGTGGGTCTGAGTGCTGGCTTACCCCAACGTTTCCACAAAGCGGTGGTGGCGATGGCTACTCCGGCTCCCGAATCTAAGATGGCTTTCGTGGTGTAGCCCTGATGGGTTATTGGAAGATAAGTGTTACCTTCCTCTCCTTCGCTTACGTCTCCAATCTTTTCCACAGGTATCTCTGGTACCTTCTTATGTGATCCTATCTGAGAGGGTGTGGTGGCTAGCTCAGGGAATTGATTTGCTACATGCTTCCACAATTCTGGTTTTACCTTTAACAATTCCTCCAGAGTGAGATTACACTGTACTTTCGTGTTCTTGATCACTTCCGTGTTCCTAGGGATCACTGATTCTTCATTCCTCACTATTATCGTGGGTGCTCTCATACTAATAGACTTTGCTTCCCAAGGTCCTGTGAACTGAGGTAATTCTTGTAGAGAATTAGATTCAAATCCTGTGGGTTCACTCAGTTGTTCCACCTCTACATCATCATATATAGAGGGGATGTCTTGGGGAAATTGTTCCTGCAAGTCGTTTATTTCTTGAATAGGAGGATGAGTTCCTTGTTCTTTTCTCCATTTCTCTTCTTGGATTTCCCTCAAAAATTCATGTGAGTACCTATGTATGGAAGACAAGTTGTCTTGACTTTCTGTATTGGGTACTTGAGACAGGGATGGTGCATTCCTTTCCTGTGTCTCTGTGACAATAGGGTTCCTATGCTGATCCTTTTTCTCTTTGCTTTCTATCAAGTGTTCTAGCCTCTCCATTAGTCCTTGAAAGTGTAGTTCCGGTTTTGCCATGTTATTCCAATTAAGATATCTAGAGGCTTCAAACAAAGCTTGTGCTAATTCTACCATTTTCATGCAAAGTTTAGTTCTCTCAATTTCTAGATCAGCTCGAGGGTAGTTTTTACTCATTTCCATTACTTGAGGTCCCTCTTTTAATCTAGCCTGATATGCACGAAACATCATGTCTAGATCTTCTGGTATGGGTTCCGCTAAAACTGATCCTGATTTTTGAGCTGGGATTTCTTGGTTTAATTCTTGTGAAGTCAATTCTTGTATTTTGGCTCTAGATTCCCTTAAACTTCCTTCCAACTCACTTATCTTTTTACTCCATTTTCTCTTGATTCTTTCCCTAGAATCTTTCCAAGATTTTGTCTTTTTACTGCTAGATTCTGCAACTTCACTAGTTCCGGCTACTTTCTCTTGATTAAGTTGTTGGTTTTGTAAGAGCGCCTGGGCTCTGGTTATCGCTTGGATAGGCACGTATGTAGGGTTGGATCCATCTGCGGTGTTTACAATACCTATCACGTTGATCGGTGTCACATTCGAAGCGTTAACTGGGTTCTTAGGACAATCTTTTATGATGTGCTCTTTGCCACAATCGGCACAAAAGCCTTGTATGTTATAGTACTGTGATTGCCTTGCTATTGGGGGATGTGGACAATCCTTTATGAAGTGATCTCCTTGGCACCTAAAGCATGGTCCTCTAGGGCCCTGTGGTCTCTGTTGTCTCAATTGGGGCCGTGGGTTTGGGTTTGTGTACATCACATTAGCATAGTCTGGCTCCCAACTAGGTTCCATTGGAGGACTATCATAATGATATGTCTCCACATGTTCTGGTGACTCCGTGTAATAAGCGGGTGGACTAGTTACATGAGTAGAGTCAAAACTGTTTGAGTTCGGGTCACTTTCTGTGATCAAAGGTGAAGAAGGCACTAAGGCCCTACTTAGGTTCTCTTCTGCAACAGCGTATTTGATTGAGATGACATTCGCTGGTGGGGGTGGCTGCTGAGCTAAGACGGGTTGAGGTCTCTGTTGAGCCTGGTATGGGTAGTTCTGAGGAGGCCTATAGTAATAAGGCTGAGCATTGTATTGGCCTTGATACCTACCTGGCTGCTGGTATGTTTGCGGGTAGTTCTGTCTCACGGTTTCTTTGTTGTATGGGCAGTCCTGAGCCGTATGATTCGTATATCTTCTCTCAATTGTGCAATATTGGCCACTAGGGTTGGCTTGAGGTTGAGGTGCATTGGGGCACACGTTTGCCAAATGATTTCCACCACAAGTGTAACAACGTACATTCGTTGGTAGCTTGGGCACCTGTTTACTAGAAACTCCTAGTTTTTGGGCCATCTTTTCTGCAAGGTCCTCTATCGAATTAGACAATTTTGTGGAGGCTAGAGAAGAACAATCTGAGTCCTTATAGACCTTCGAGAGTTCTAATTCATCTCCTAGGTTGTCCTCAATGTCTATACATATTCTTACACACTCCTCTAGCGTTCTGGGTTCTTTTAGGTACACATAGGAGCGTAGTTTAGCGCTCAACAAGCCATCTAGAAACAGTGATACTTGTTTGGCTTGTGAGGGTAGCTCTTGCATTGGGCATCGTTCAACATATTGTCTAAACCTACGTCCTGCCAGTCTTACTGTTTCTTGAGGGGTCTGTTTAAAGCTATGAATCAACGAAGATGTGTCATGTCTAATCCCACTTTTAGAGAATTCAGTGATGAATGACTCTAAAAAGTGATGGATGTCTCTAAATTGCCTTTGTTGCAATGGTTGGAACCAAGTTAAAGCGGTATTCTTTAACGTTAGTCCAAATGCATTGTATTGCATGAACATGTCCTCAACTTGTTCTGCTCTCAGTACTTGCTTGAATTCTGCGACATGGTCATAGGGATCTCCTGTCCCGTCAAAGTAATTCTTCATTGATTTTACTAACTGTGTGGGTCTCAATACTCTTGCGTGTTCGCGTGGTCTAGGTAGAGGAAAATCATCTCTACCACCTGGTATTCCATGATCTCTTTGTCTATCCATTCTATTAGTGTTCGAGGTTGTTCTATCTCTCCCTATGGGGTGATTAAAGCTTACTTCCGGTCTCTCTTTATTTCCTTCTCCTTGATGTCCATGGGCTGAGGATGTTCCTACCCCTTGTTGACTTGTATTTATGTTCGTTCTAGATGGAGGGAATATCAATTCACCTCTCCATGTATATGTGTTTTTAGCGCGCTCAGGCACCACAAAGACTCTTTCTGAAGTCTCATCTAGGTATACAACCTTTCCAGGTGTATCTGGGTCCTTGAATTCATAAATCGTAATGATGCCTATCTCACCAGGGTGTTCCTTTCTGTACCTCCAAAAGGCTTCATTTGTCTCTTTATTTACAAACAACTCGGTGCTCCTGTTATCTTGAGGGATCCACTCTGGGATGAGTACTCTCGTTAATACGGATTTCCCTCTAGGTGTTCTAGGTTCTTCTAACGGTTCTTTTCCTTGAAATTTCGCTTCCGTCTCTAATTGAATTGTGCCAAACTCATTAGTATCGTTTGGCTGCGTACTTAGAATGTACATGGTTCCTTCTTTGTATAGGTAAGTGTCTCTCTCAAATTTCACCACTGGTCTTTCCAATCCAATGGGTTGATCAGGGTTGTGCAGTTGCACCACTTGCCTTTGCAAACCATCCTCATAGATGCGAGCACCTAAGCGGTTGGTTCGGAGAAACTCTAGTTGCGTTCTATAGGGTCCTTCTGGTTTTTCTAGGTATGCTACATTAGACCCTCCTTCCGGTCTATCTGTGCTAAATGCCATTTCTGATTCGCTAGTATCTGAGCTCTCGTAGGGGTAATTACTATTCAATTGCTGAGCCCAAGATCGAGCGGTAGTTCTTACACTAGCCTCTGATGATCTAAGGCTTCTTCTGTCCGACTTACCTATATGTTTGCCGATCTAAGGTTCATTAATTTCCTTCCTTGCACGCTCAATTACACACTTAGATCGTCAATGGTTCTTTGTTTTTAATTCTTGATTCTTTTTTATTTTCTCTGGATTCTTGTCTTAATATATGCGTCAGGGATTCGACTTTCCGTTATAATTTTGAGTTCTCGTTCCGTCAGACTTATGTTCTTTTCTTTAGGTTTTCGTCACACACACCTTTAGTTTGAGTCTTAAACTTGAAAGAATTAAGTATCTTGAACTTGAGGCGTTCCTATCGTCGTTAATCCACAACTACCGTTTAGCCTAAGCTAAGAATTGACTGAGGGGGTTGAGTAATCTTCCAACCTCGAGTCGGCTTTTCTGATTGCTCTGATGCCCTGTTGCCCAAGAAGCCGCGCTTCCCAAGCTTTACTGTCTTCACGGCCTTACTTGCTTGCCTTTGATTGTCCTTGCTAAACCTGGAAAAATTCCAATATTAGACCAATTCACAAGATGATCAAACACTTGAGCATATACACCTTTTTAAGTCCCTTCTCGTTTGCCCAAATTTTCAATGTGTGCCCCCTGGCTTCCTAGTCCCAAACTAGGTGAACCTCAAAATAGTTTATCTAAAAATAGATGTATCCTTTAAGAAAAAAACAGTTGAGGTCACGTAGTACTCGTGGAGAGCTTTCTAACGAGCTATTAAGCTCAAAAAACGGACTTCGGATGAAAAAGTTATGAGCGTTCAGGCCCTGGGGGGGTAAAAACTGACAATCCAATTTTCCCTCAAATATGAGATAAGGGGTCTCCTATGAGTCTAATGGTCCAAAAATTTCTCAAAAATACCCTCAAAATTGGTCAAAAATTGGAGCTCAAAATTTGCGATGGGGGTGCACATTCGCGATGGTCTGGGACCGTCGCGATGGTCCGAGCGAACCGTCGCGATGGCGTGGAATTTGGACAATCGCGATGGCGCGAAAAGGCGAACCGTCGCGATGGCTCGAAGTGAACGATCGCGATGGCGTGAGGTCGAACCGTCGCGATGGCCCGAAGTGAACGATCGCGATGGTGTGGAAATGGACCGTCGCGATGGCCCGAAGTGAACCGTCGCGATGGCGTGATCAGGCGGACAATCGCGATGGCGCGGTCAACGGTCAAAGATGGACAATCGCGATGGTCCGAAGTGAACCGTCGCGATGGTCACAAGTGCGATGGCGTGAGCCAATCACGATGGTCCGATTTTGGGCTGTCGCGATGGTCCAACAAATGAACCGTCGCGATGGTCTATCGTGACACGTGGCACTGTCGTGGCGATGGCATAAGCCAATCGCGATGGTCCGGGGTCAGCTGAACAATCGCGATGGTCCAAGTGGACCGTCGCGATGGCTCAAGTGAACCGTCGCGATGGTCCGAAAAAGCGAACCGTCGCGATGGTCCGGCCGAGCCGTCGCGATGGCTTGAGCCTATCGCGATGGTGCGACACAATCGCGATGGTCTGAGCCAATCGCGATGGTCCACCAAACAACAAATTTTTGAAATGCAGCTGTGGTTTCGTGTATACGCAGGGATCGCCTACCTCGTGGTGTGGTCGCCTACCTCAAAATCCGAACTTGGCGGACCATCGCGATGGTCTGACACAGTCGGAAATTTCTGACAGAAAGTACATTTTTTACCTTTTGGAAGCTTTCCTGATGCTCTGAAGCTCTGTACCTGCAAGAAAACTCAAGAAAACACAAGCACAAACAAGCACAAAAGTTCTCTCTCGCTCTCTCGCATGCACAAATGAGGGGAAATGAGGTGAATGGGTGGATATGGTGAATTTTCTGATTTTTTTGGAAATGGAGATGATGATGCGATGATGAAGATGGAGTATGGGGAAGGTGAAAAACACTAAAAACTAAGTAAAAACAACAACAAAAACTGAAAAATTTACCTTCCAACGCCACTTCTTGCTATACTCTTACCATCACACATTCGTCCTAGACTCGATCCCCGGCAACGGCGCCAAATTTGGTGTTGCTCTAGCACAATGGTGAGAACCACGTTAAGAAGCTTCACCTCCTTAATGTCAATCCGCGGAAGAGGTAGGAGTGATATGAAGATCGTGAATGTGAGATGAAGTGAGAGTGATGGTGAGAAGCACAAAAATGCACACACACATACACACACACAATGAAGAGACAAGCAAGACACAATGGAAGGTGGGAAATTAGTTCTATTGCTCAAGATCACTATTACAAGCTCAAAATAGCTCTAAGTTCTTCTCTACTCCAACAAGCTAACCTCAAAAATGAGCTCTCTAGCTCTTTTTATAGTTTCTAGACTAGTTTTGACCGGTTTCACATCTAGTGACCGGCCTAGTTAAAAAATAGGTCCTAGAGGCTATTTGGAAGGGTAAACGATGTCTAAAAATAACGAAAATTGGTATGCGCATTCTACCTAAGCTCCTCAAGCTCGAGGACTCCTCGGCTTGCACAAAATGAAGCTATGAATTACAAAATGGGGTTTTGTCCATATTACATATGTTACAGGAGTGATGAAAATCACTGTTGGATGTTTGAAGAAATAATAAGAACATATTTGTTTGAAAAAATAATCCGACTGGCTCCCTGCTCCTTCTTTACATGCTTCCATGTCGTCTGTGCCTCTGACTGTGCCTCTGACTGCTTCCAACAATGATGATCTTCAAGATCATATTCGTGTTGCAGCTCCTACTGCACCTACTATAGAGCAACTTCGATGGGATGGTAGAGATTCTCATGCACATGCTTTGATAGCTTTCTCTCTCAAAAGTGCCATTATCCATCACATTTGCTCTTGCAAAACATTGACGGATGCTTGGGATACACTTACCACTTTATCCCGTGCAAAAATGAGGCTCTTCTTGCTTACCTCTAAAAATAGTTGGATAAACATCGATAATATCCACAATGCCCCATGAAAGCTTGTACTTCCTTGACATTCTTTGGCCTAGGTAGTTTTGCAATAGCTCTCACTTTCTCCTCATCCGTGGATATTCCATTCTTTGACACTATGTAAAATCTTGCCTTGCCTGACCATAAAAACACACTTTTTTGGATTCAAGCAGACTTGATATTCTCTACATTTGTCAAAGATTTGCCTGAATTCCGGTATATGTGTCTGTCTAATGTCGGAATGAGCACAAAGATCGTCAACATAGACCTCTAAATTCTTCCTCAAGAATTCCTTAAACACGTGGCACATCAGCCTTTGAAAGGTAGCGGGCGCATTGGTGAGACCAAATGGCATTACACGAAAAGCAAATATGCCCCACTCTATGGCAAAAGCCATCTTATGCTGATCTTCTGGAGCAATGGCTACCTGATTGTAGCCAGAGAAGCCATCTAGGAAGTTGCACACTTCCTTGCCAGCTACTCTTTCTAGTAGATGCTCAGTGATAGGAAGCGGATAGTTATCTCGAATAGTGGCTGCATTAACCTTGTTCAAGTTAATGCATCCACATAACTTTCCATTCTTTTTTGGCACCACTATTATGGGGGACACCCACTCAGTGTGCTCAATTTCATAGATAAATTCAGCTTCAACCAAATGATCTATCTCTTCTTTGATCTTGGCAACATAATTATCATTGTATGTATATGGCGTTTGTTTAGAGGGTTTGGCATCTGAGGTCATGGGGATTGTATGTGAGCATATATCAGGGTCTACACCTTTCAAGTCCTTGTAACTCCATGCAAACACATCTCTATATTCTCTTAGCAGAGCTATCAACTCTTGCTCTTCTTGTTCAGTCAAGTCATGTCCTATGTAGGTGCATCTTTCTTCTCCTTCCTCTATGGCTACAACTATTTTCTTAGTGGTTTCTTTGTTATCATAGGCCTCTCCTGCTTGTGCCTCACGTTTAGGCATTCTTATCATGACTCTCCTATCATCTATTTCATACTTCTTAAAGTTTTCAGGGACCTAACAAAGATTCTTCCTCCTCGGGTGTGACTTCTCTCTTCTTTCTTTTCTTTCCTTCATTCTTAGGGATCACTTGAGTGGTTAACCTTACATCATTTGTAAGCTCTTCTTGTCTCTGAGGGTGAACTTCTACTTCATAGAAGTATTCTTCATCTGATGCAAAAGGTGGGTCCATGATGATCGACTCTAGATCGGAGTCACTTGCATCCTCGAATGCATCAGTGCTAGGTTCACATTCTTCAATAACCGAATCACCCATGATTGGCTCTATCAGAAGACTGAAATGTCATAGCCATCCTCATCACAGTGGGGTGTCCATTGTTCTTCATTAATGGCTACATCCATTGTTGCTAGAATTTTCGCCCAGCCGCGAGGTTCAAATTCTTCGTCAGGAAATACCACAGGTGCATAGGCTGGGTCTTGAATTGATCTATGGGTTTCCTTCACACCTATCTCTCTGGATTTTTCTCTCTTCTCCTCTTCTATTGCTACTTTACACATCCACAAGTGAGTGTCTTCATGCAGCCATGAGGATCCTGATCCTATGGAATGCACTGACTGAGTATCATCTTTGGCTCTATGGATGGGATTCCATTGAATAGGAGGGACATCTCTATGAGATTATTCCTTGAGATTAACTTTGTTCGTGACATCTAAGTGTTGCAAGTACAAGGAATTGGTTCCCCAATCCTGTACCACTTGCAACTGCCACATAAATTATCTTCCCAAAATCATATCATAGGCATGATTTTTTATAAAGTCACATATAGCAAAAGTATGCTCAAACTCCACACCACATCTAGTGAGAGTTATCCCTTCTAGCAGTCCTAAGGGTCTCTCTATGTGACCATCGGCCATCTGCAATTTCATTCTCATTGGCCTGAGTGATGGCTTGCCCCAATGCTTCCATAAGGAAGTGGTAGCAATTGCGACTCCTGCACCTGAGTCCAAAATTTCCTTGGTTGTGTACCCCTGATGGGTAATGGGAAGATAGGTGTTTCCTTCTTCTCATTCACTCATGTCTCCTATCTTGTCCAAGGGTATTTCTGGCATTGTTCTATGAGATCCCACATGGGAACGAGGTTTTGCTAATTCAGGCACTTGATTGGCTATATGTTTCCATAGTTCTAGCCTAACCTTGAGTAACTCTTCTAAAATGAGATTGCACTACACTTTAGTGTTCTTTACAACTTCTGTGTTCCTAGGTATGACTGAGTCTTTGTTTCTTACCATGACCATGGGTGCTCTCACACAAGTAGACTTTGCTTCCCATGGGCCTGTAAAATGGGGTAGTTCCTGTAAGGATTTGGACTCAAAGTCTAATCTCTCCTGAGGTTGGGTACTCTCCTGCTCTTCATAAATAGAAGGAATGTCTTGTGGGAATTGATCATGCGCATCATCCACAAGTTCAATGGGAGGAGGGACCTCACTTTCTTTAGCCCATTTCTCTTCTTGAATCTCTCGTAGGAACTCTGGTAAATACCTATTCATAGAAGAAGATGTGCCTTGTTCAGTGGAATTAGGCACATAAGCTTCCTGGGGAGGAATGCTTATTCTTTCGCTTGGCTTGTCCTTACTTTGAGAGGCGGGGTCTTTTTCTGATTGTGCAATTAGCCTCTCCAATCTTTCTAGAAGTCCATCAAAGTGCAACTGCGTCTTAGCTGAACTAGAGAAGTTAAAGAGGCCACTGGCTTCAAACATGGTTTGAGCCAATTCCACCATCTTGGCACAAATTTTAGTTCGTTCAAGCTCTAGTTCCGCTCTAGGGTAACAATTTTCATGATTCGTTATGTTTGGCCCTTCTTGGATTCTGGCCTGATATGCCTTAAGCATCATATTTAGGTCCTCGGGAGTGGGATCTGCTAGGACTGATCCTACTCTAGGGGCTCGTGGAATTGTACGTTGTGGGTTGGAAGGTGGTAGGGATAAAGGATGTGGTGGTAAGTGAGAGTGTGTTTAAGAGGTGAGTTCAATAATTTTGACTTTTGTTTCTCTTATGCTCTCTTCTAATTCGCTCAACTTCCCATTGTCTTTTCATCCTTTCTTGGCTATCTTTCCAAGCTCTTATCTGTTTCTTGGTTATGCTCTCAGTTTCACTAACCTCAGCACTCTTTTGTTGGCCTAAACCCTGGTTCTGTTGCAAAGCCTGAGCTCTCGTGACCACTTTCACACAGGCAGTGGAAGTTACACTTCCTGTAGGGTCTACGACTAACCCAATAACATTAATATGAGTGATTTTTGGCACATTGTTGGGGTTCTTAGGACAATCTCGTAAGAGATGTTCTTTGCCACACTCAAGAAAAAAACCTTGAATCATCATAGATTGGGGTTCTGTAGGTGCAGACATAGGGCAATCACAAATGAGGTGATCTCCCTGACATCGATAGCATGGTCCTCTAGAAAATGGGGGTCTTACTTGCCTAGGTTGAGGTCTAGATTTGGGGTTTGCGTACATGACATTTGCATACTCTAGGCTCCCAACTAGGTTCACTCGGATCTTTAGAGTAATATGACTCGTTATGCTCAGGTGACTGCATGTAGTAAGCCTGTGAACTATCCATGTGAGTAGAGTCAAAAATATGATCACTCGGGTCACTCTCTGAAAGCAATGGTGTTACTGGGACTATGGCTCTATTCAGGTTCTCTTTTGCAGTTGTGTACTTTACGGGAATCACATTGGTTGGGGTATGAGGTTGCTGAGCTAACACAGGCTGAGGCCTTTGCTGGGTTTGGTAGGGTTGCTCAGAGGGTTGCTGTGGCCTGCCATATTGTTGTGGTGGGTATTGGTTATGGTATCTTCCCTATTGTGGATATGGCTGAGGGTAGGTTTGCCTAACCACTTGCTTATTGTATGGGCAATCTTGTGTGGTGTGATTAGTGTATCTCCGTTCTATGGTGCAGTATTGGCTACTAGGATTCACTTGAGGTTGAGCCATAATGGGACAAGCGTTCGCCATATGGTCACCTCCGCAAGTATAGCATCTCTTCACTGGGGCAAACCTTGGTATTTGTTTGCTTGATACACCTAACTTTTGAGCTACTTTCTCCGCAAGTTCTTCAATGGATGTGGACTGCATGGATGTGAGGCTACTAGAACTATCTGAATCTTTGTAGATTTTTGAAAGTTCCAATTCCTCCCCTAGGTTATCCTCAATGTCGATGCACATGCATACACACTCTTCTATGGTTCTAGGATCCTTTAAGTACACATATGATCTCAACTTTGCACTCAACAGTCCATCTAAGAATAAAGCCACTTTGTTTGGCTGGTGTGGGTTGTTGAGATATCAAGCTCAACATGTGATGATCTAGGATGACACGTACCAGTTTTTCGTTTCTCTAACATGTATAGTGGTCACGCCGGTATATGTTAGGGATACTTCATTGAGCTTTATTAGATTTATCTACCGAGAGTGATGGCACATTTGTTTCTTGCCAGCTCACTCATTTGCGGACATTAGGTTTTTCCTTATGTACTGGTCTTTATATATTGCACTGATTGTATTCTTGTTTTTAGGTCATTCTTGTACATTCCTTTTATGTAATAGAAGAAGAAGAAGATCATTCTTCCTTGGCTCAATTTGTGTGTGTGCTTCTCCTTGAGAGTGAGAGTGTATGTGTGAGCTCTCTTCCTTATCTCCTTCCTCGTGACATGGTATCAGAGCCAGCGTGGTTGTAGAGAGCTCGTGGAGAAGGCGACGGTGAAGACTACGCGGTAAAGGCGTGGAGAAAACGCGATTTCAAAAACGGCCCACAGAAAAACCAGGTCAGTTTCAGAAACTGTAACTTGCGTTGTGTTCGGCGACACTCATATATTCCAGATTCAGAATTTCAAGCGATTCCGTGTACTGTTGATACACGAAAACTGTGTTTTTCTGAGATCGAACTATCACGTCATAGTGCGACAGTGTTCAAGCAGAAGTGCTGCTTGTAGTGTGTTGCGGTGTTGTGAATTGTTGCAGAAATGGCAAACGTAGATGGAATGAGTTAGCTTATGAGCGATAAGCTGGACAAGAATAACTTCCATGCTTGGAGATTCAGAATGACAAATTTCCTGATGGGAAAAGGCTACTGGAAGTACATCGAAGGAGAGAATGAAAATGCTCTACACTTACCAGAAAGGAATCGGACTGTAGAACAGTTAAGAGCATATGAAGAATGGAATCAAGGAGCACGAAAGGTAATGTATTGGCTATCTGTTAGCATACAGGATAGCATGATTGTACACATACAGGATGCCAAGACTCCAAAAGAGGCTTGGAACAGTTTGGTCACTTTGTACGAGACCAATACAAAGGCACGGAAATTGCAACTCAAGAACGAGCTGCTTACATTGGAGAAAAAGAGCATGTCGATAAGTGACTACACTCTAAAAATCAAAAGCATATGTGAGTCACTTGCATCTATTGGCGTGAATGTAGATGATGATGATAAGGTGGAAGTGTGCCTTCGTGGTTTAGGAGCTGCATATAAGCAGTTCAGAACTTCTATACAGACTAGGGAAAATATTCCGAATTTTGCTGATTTGGTCTCTATGCTGATCATTGAAGAAAAGAATCTTGATGAGGATTCAAACTTCCAAGGAAAGCCCAGTTCTGAGCAGGTATTCTACTCTGGAAGAGGAAGAGGCAGAGGTTTTGGAAGTGGAAGAGGAAACAGTAACCAAGACCAAGGTCAACAACAGAATCATGCAAGAGGAAGAGGAGAGTTTCGAGGCAGGGGGAGCCAAAGAGGTCACAGAAATTTCCAAAGAAATGATTCAGGTAATGATAGTAAAGGATGCTGGAATTGTGGTAAATCTGGACACTTTGAACGTGATTGCAGGTTAAAGAATCAAAATAACAAAAGGCAGCAAAACAACTATGCATCCACAAGTGCAGATGATTCTGAGAAGCTGTTTATGGTTCAACATCACATGATGAATACGATGTCTGCTAGTGTTTCAAAATCGAATGATAATGTATGGTATGTTGATTCACGTGCTTCAAATCACATGACCAGTCATGTAGAATGGTTTAGTAGTTTGCAGAAAATGCCAGTTCTTGGATATGTTGAAACAGGTGATGATACATCGCATCCTATTGAGCATACAAGAAACATAGCATTGTCTATGGAGGACGGAAAGGTAAAACATCTCGCTGATGTGCTGCATGTTCCAAATAACAAAGAGTCTGGTTTCTGTTGGACAAATGCTTGACCAGGGATTACAAGGCAGGTTCAATGCTGATGGATTATATGTAGAAGAGTACAAGCAGGATGGATGATTGGTTGCCAAAGGAAACAAAGTGGGTAGGATGTTCACCTTAAATGTGAAGATTCCTGAAATGAATGCAGCCATGTTTGCAAAAGGTGCAAGAGTTATTGCATATATAGAGATATGGCACAAACGCATTGGACATGCAAACTTGCAAAGGCTGAAACTGATGCAGTCAAAGGAGATTGTCCATGGACTACCAAATTTCAAAGTTGCAGAAATGCAAAAGGTATGTGCAGCATGTCAATTTGGAAAACAGTCAAGAGCATCATTTCCACATGACAAGCATGTTAGTGAGAATGTACTAGAAGTAGTACATACAGATGTTTGGGGTCCAGCAAAGACCACATCTATGGGCAGTTGCAGGTTTTATGTTACCTTCATTGATGATCATACACACAAACTATGGGTATATTTCATGAAAGAGAAGAGCGAGGTGTTCACTCACTTCCAGAATTTTAAAGCTATGGTGGAAAAGCAGACAGGGAAGTACATTCAGACATTAAGATCTGATGGAGGAGGTGAATACATGTCAAATGAGTTCACTAGTTTTCTAAAAAATCATGGAATTCGGCGTCAGTTTTCATGCAGGTAGTGTTGACAATATACGGGAAGAAGCAAGTACGGACACACATGCAGATCTAGCACTAAGGCAACCCTTCATTTTTTCCAAAACCCTTACATCATTTTAAAGTGATTCTCATCACTGAAAACCCCTGTAAATACCATTTTCACCTTTTTGTAGCTCCATTTTGTACAAGCCGAGGAGTCCTCGAGCTTGAGGAGCCTTAGAAGTAGTTGCCTGCCAATTTTCATATTTTTTAGATCTCGTTTGAGCCCTCAAATAAACCCTGGAACCTAATTTTTAACTAGGCCGGACACTAGGTCTAGACAGGGCCAAAGCTAGGCAAAAACTATAAATAGAGCTAAAGAGCTCATTTTTGAGGTAGCTTCATGTAGTTTTGAGCTTGTATTTGAACTTTGTTGCAATAGAAGTGATTCCATTGTCTTACTCTCTTTGTTCTTGCCGTGTGTGCGCGTGTGTGTGTATGTGTGTGCATGTTAGTGTGCTTCTCACTCACACATTTGTGCCTTCACTTGCTCGAGGTCTTCATACCATCCTCACGTCTTCCCGGATTGACATTAAAGGAGGTGCTACTCATCACTAAGCTACACCAAATTTTGGCGCCGTTGCCGGGGATTCGAGCTTTGAGGACGAGCGTGTGATGGTAAGACATAGAGAGGACGCGTTGGAATGGTAAGTAGTCGGTAAATTTCTGATTTTTCTCCATCTCCATTTCCATCTTCACCTCCTTCTCCATCTCCACCTCCACCTCCTTCTCCACTACATATTCCCTCTTCCTTGTCATTCCCCTCATTTGTTGTGTGCGAGTTTGAGAGAGAGCGAGTGTGTGTGCTTGTTTTTGTGTATTTTTTGCGTGTTCTTGCAGGTACCAGCTCCATCACCATCTCCAGCAAGCTCAGCAGGTACAGAATCCTTCTGCAGAGGCCCCGAGGCGTTGAGCTCGAGCTATCGCGACACTTCGCAAACCTCGACTAATCGCGTTTTTGAGTGCACCACGACACTGCGCGGGCTGAGAGCTCCTAGGATCACTAGACAGAACTGAAAAATTCACCATATCCTGAGCTATCGCGACACCTCGAGGTATCGCGACACTCACGACCTATCGCGACACCTCAGGAGCTATCGTGACACCTCACGAGCTATCGCGACACCTCACGAGCTATCGCGACACTTGGGAGTATCGCGACACCTCACGACCTATCGCGACACCTTATGAGCTATCGCAACACTTGGGAGTATCGCAACACCTCACGACCTATCGCGACACCTCATGACACCTCACGACCTATCGCGACACCTCACGACCTATCGCGACACTTGGGAGTATCGCAACACCTCACGACCTATCGCGACACCTCACGAGCTATCGCGACACTTGGGAGTATCGCGACACCTCACGACCTATCGCGACACTTGGGAGTATCGCAACACCTCACGAGCTATCGCGACACTTGGGAGTATCGCGACACCTCACGACCTATCGCGACACTTGGGAGCTATCGGGACACTTCGACCCGACCTATCGCGATACATGGGCTTAACGCATGAAAATTTAGAGTAATTTAATTGATTGAAGTAAGGTATCTTTGGGCTTAATCTTGGACACATTGGGAGGATATAAGAGCCTTAGGAGTGGGCAAAAGACCTAGAAACCAGGGAGGAATTTCCTGAACCCTGAGAGCCTATTTGGACCCCTAAGTGCCTGAATGGTCATAACTTCACCATACGAACTCCGATTGATGAGATCGTGAGACTAGGTGGTCCTAAGATTGAGGGGGTACAGTGAGTTACTCCAGGGGGACTAAAAATATTGATGTGTGTCTTTCAATTACTTGTGGTAATAGAGCTATACTGACTGGTGAGCTTTTGGAGGAACATTGTGTGCACTCAAGGCAATTCAAAGCAAGCTAGCAAGGGTGAGTACCAAGCTTGGGAGAAGGCTTCCTAGGCTTGTGCAGCAATCTGAGCAACCAAAGGATTAAGGTTGGAAGTTCTCTCAGCCCTCCTTTGTCAATTCCTAGCCTAGGCTAAGTACGACTTAGGTGTGGTAATTAATTAGGGCAACGTTAGGCACGAATCAAGTCCAAGAGAATTAATCAACCAAGTGCAAGAATTAAGTAGGTCTTAAGTGCGAAAACTCTAAGGGACAAAAGGTAAACTGGAGTCGATCACTTATCAAGTGCGAAATTCACTTAAGTACTCCTGACGACGCGATTTCAGACAAGACCATAAACATAATATTCAACTCAAAAGAACAAAGTGATTGGGGCAAATTAACCTGCAACGAGAGTGTGCTTGGGTCCAAGGGGGTAGATAAATCAGGCATATGAACCTTAGATCAGGCAGACACTTAGGCCGAGACAGACAAAGCCTCAGATCTTCTGAAGCTAGTGTCAATCACACTGCTAGGTCTTGGGCCTAGCAGTTGAGTGATTACCCATACACTCCCAGATCAGAAACAAGTGATTCTGAGATGTCCTATCACATGGAGAGACCAATAGTTAGTTCAGGGGTGGCTTATCTAGAAAAGCCAGAGGGACCTTACAAGACTCAATTGGAATACATCAGGACGAATCGTCTAGGTGCTCGCATCTATGAAGACGACTGAGAAGATCTGTGGTCCAGATTAAGAACCCTGATCAACCCCATGGACTAGAACACCCGGTAGTGAAGTTTGAGAATGGAGCATACCTAGATAAAGAAGGGACTATATATGTAGTCACCACTCTTCCTGATAGAACTGATGAGTTTGGAAATGTGATTGCAGAAACCGATATGGGTGATATAGAGCGAGGAAATTTAGAGAAAGAGCCGAGAACTCCCCACGGTAAATCTGTCTTGACCAGAATCATGACTCCAGAGTGGATTCCACAGGATAATAAAAGCATAGATCTGCTTTTAAACCGAGAAACCGATGAGGCTTTTTGGAGATATAAATCTGCTCAACCTCAGGAAGTGAGTGCCCTCACAATCTATGAGTTTAAAGACCCTGATAGCCCAGGCCAAGTAACCTACCTAGACAATGCATCAAAGAGAATCTTCATGGTCACTGAGCATGGCAGACATGCCTACACATGGAAGGGTGAATTTGTTTTTCCCCAACCAAGGTCTAATGTGTCCTTTGGTCACCAAGGAGCTGGGACCTCCCAAGCTCATGGAGCTCAAAGAGATAGAAGTAGAGACAAACCTGAGGTAAGTTTTGCCAACTCCCTGGGAAGAGAAAGAATGGGAACGGAAAGGAATAGAGTGGAACCTGAGGGACATAGAACCCCATGGAATCAAAGGAATGATGATGATTTCCCTTTGCCAAGACCGAGAGAACACCCTAGGACCCTGCGGCCAACTCAACTGGTGAAGTCCATGAAGAATTACTTCGATGGCACGGGTGACCCTTATGACCATGTGGCAGAGTTCAGGCAAGTCTTGAAAGCTGAACAGGTAGAGGACCTATTCACACAATATAATGCTTTTGGTCTAACCCTTAGGAAGACTGCCCTCACGTGGTTTCAACCATTGAACGAGAGGCATTTCAGAAACATAGACCAGCTCCTAGAAGCCTTTATCATTGAGTTTTCTAAGAGTGGCATAAGGCACAACACTTCCTCACTAATTCATAGCTTCAAGCAAACACCTCAAGAGACGGTCAGACTAGCTGGGAGACGGTTTAGGCAATACCTAGAGAGATGCCCGGTGCCGGAGTTACCCACACCAGCCAAGCAAGTGGCCTTGTTCTTAGATGGATTGTTGAGCACCAAGCTCAGGTCATATGTGTATCTGAAGGACCCCAGAACGATAGAAGAGTGCGTGCGCATGTGCATAGACATTGAGGACAATCTAGGTGAGGAATTAGAACTATCAAAAATCTATAAGGATTCTGATAGCTCTAGTAGCCTCACATCTGGTCAATCCACATCCATTGAGGAACTTGCAGAGAAGGTAGCTCAAAAACTAGGTGTCTCTAGCAAACAAATTCCAAGATTTGCCCCAGTTAAGCGGTGTTACACTTGTGGCGGTGACCATATGGCAAATGTATGTCCCATTATGGCCCAACCCCAGGCAAATCCTAGTAGCCAGTACTGCACCATAGAGCGCAGGTACACCAACCACACTGCACAAGATTGCCCATATAACAAACAAACTGTTAGGCAAAATTACCCTCAGCCATATCCACAACAGGGTAGATACCAGAATCAGTACCCACCACAACAATACAACCGACCACAACAAACTTATCAGCCACCTTATCAAGGGCAGTAGAGACCTCAACCAGTCCTACTACAGCAACCCCCTGCTCCAACCAATGTGATCCCAGTGAAATATGCATCTGCTGAAGAAAATCCGAACAGAGCCATAGTCCCAATCACCCCATTGCTATCAGACAGTGATCCAAGTGACCATAGTTTTGACTCCACACATATTGATAGCCCACAGGCTTACTACATGCAGTCACCCGAGCATAACGAGTCATACTATTATGAGGACCCAAGTGAAAATAGTGGGGAGCCTGAGTATGCCAATGTCATGTACACAAACCCCAACTCTAGACCTCAACCTAGGCAGGTACGACCCCCATTTCCTAGGTCCCGAGCAAACTTGAAGAAATCTTGAGAGAAACCAAAGCAAAGATAAGTGAACTCGCATCTCAAAACCACTCTCACACCATCCCTCCACCACCTCTCCCTTTACCCGCCAATCCACCTTCTTCCATTCCCCAACCTTTCAATACACCACCCTTAACCCACCCACCACCCAGAGTAGGATCCGTCCTAGCCGATCCCACTCCCGAGGACCTAAACATGATGCTTAGAGCATATCAGGCCAGAATCCAAGAAGGGCCAAACGTAACTGATCATGAAAAGTGTTACCCTAGAGCAGAACTAGAGCTAGAATGAACCAAAATTTGTGCTAAGATGGTGGAATTGGCTCAGACTATGTTTGAAGCCAGTCGCCTCTTTAACATCTCTAGTTCAGCTAAGACGCAGTTACACTTTGATGGACTAATAGAACGAATAGAGAGGCTAATTGCACAATCAGAAAAGGAACCCGCCTCTCAAAATAAGGGCAAGGCAAGTGAGAACGTGAGCCTACCTCCCCAGAAAGCCTACGCGCCTAACTCTACGGAGCCAGACACATCATCTTCTATGAATCGGTACACACCAGAATTCCTACGAGAGATTCAAGAAGACAAATGGGCTAAAGAAAGTGAAGTCCCTCCTCCCATTGAACTTGTGGATGATGCACACGAGCAATTCCCACAGGACATCCCATCCATTTATGAGGAGCATGAGAGCATCCACTCTCAAGAGTGATTAGACTTTGAGTCTAATTCTCTACAAGAATTACCACATTTCACAAGCCCATGGGAAACCAAGTCTACTTGTCTGAGAGCGCCCACAGTCATGATAAGAAATGAAGATTCTATCATAGCTAGGAATATAGAGGTAGTAAAGAACACTAAAGTGCAGTGCAATCTCACTTTAGAAGAGCTACTCAAAGTTAAGCCAGAAGTGTGGAAACATGTAGCCAAACAAGTACCAGACATAGTAAAATCGCGCTCCCGAGTAGGATCTCATAGAACAGTGCCTGAAATACCATTGGATAAGATAGGAGACATGAGCGAAGGAGAAGAAGGAAATACCTATCTCCCAGTTACTCATCAGGGTTACACAACCAAGGTGATTTTGGACTCAGGTGCAGGAGTTGCAATTGCTACAACTTCCCTTTGGAAGCGATGGGGCAAGCCGGCACTCCGACCAACGAGAATGAAATTGCAGATGGCTGATGGTCATATTGAAAGGCCCTTAGGATTGCTAGAAGGAATAACTCTCACTACATGTGGGGTTGAGTTTGAACATACTTTTGCTATATGCGACTTTAGCAAAAACCAAGCCTACGAGATGATTTTGGGAAGGCCATTTATGCGGCAATTGCAAGTAGTCCAGGATTGGGGAACCAATTCCTTGTATTTGCAACATCTAGGTGTTACAACCAAAGTCAATCTTAAGGATTACTCTCATAGAGACGTACCACCTATTCAATGGAATCCCATCCATAGAGCCAAAGATGAGACTGAGTCTGTGCATTCCATAGGATCCGGATCCTCGTGGATGCATGAAGACACCCACTTATGGATGTGCAAAGTGGCAGTAGAAGAAGAGAAAAGAGAAAAAGCCAGAGAGATAGGTGCAAAAGAAACACGTAGATC
This sequence comes from Ceratopteris richardii, assembly GCA_020310875.1. Taxonomy (NCBI): domain Eukaryota; kingdom Viridiplantae; phylum Streptophyta; class Polypodiopsida; order Polypodiales; family Pteridaceae; genus Ceratopteris; species Ceratopteris richardii. The sequence goes on from CM035419.1 coordinate 8,221,715, forward strand.
AATTGAAGACCCAGCCTATGCACCTGTAGTCTTTCCTGATGAGGAATTTGAACCCCATGGCTGGGCAGAAATCCTAGCAACAATGGATGTAGCCATCAATGAAGAGCAGTGGACACCTCACTGTGATGAGGATGGCTATGACATTTCAGCCTTTTCAATAGAGCCAATCATGGGAGATGCAGTTTTAGAAGAATGCGAACCTATCCTTGATGCATTTGAGGATGCGAGTGACTCCGATCTAGAGTCAATCATTATGGACCCACCTTTTGCATCAGATGAAGAATACTTCTATGAAGTAGAATTTCAACCCCAGAGGTATGGAGAGCTTACAAATGATGTAAGTCTTGCCACACATGTGACCACGAAGGAAGAAGGAAAGAAAAGAAAGAAGAGAGAAGTTACACCAGAAGAGGAAGAATCTTTGTTTGAGGTCCCGGAAAATTTTAAGAAGTATGAGATAGACGACAGGAGAGTCATGATAAGAATGCCTAAACGAGAGGCGCAATCAGGGGAGGCCTATGATGACAAAGAGACCACCAAGAAAATAGTGGTAGCCATGGAAGAAGGAGAAGAGAGATGCACGTACATAGGCCATGACCTGACAGAAGAGGAAGAACAAGAGCTAATAGCTTTGCTAAGAGAATACAGAGACGTGTTCGCTTGGAGTTACAAGGATTTGAAGGGTGTTGATCCAGACATATGCTCACACAGTATCCCCATGACCTCGGATGCCAAACCTTCTAAGCAAAAGCCATACACATATAATGATAATTATGCTGCTAAGATCAAAGAGGAGATAGATAGACTGGTCGAAGCTGGATTCATCTATGAAATTGAGCACACTGAGTGGGTATCCCCCATCGTAGTGGTGCCCAAGAAAAATGGAAAGCTGCGTGTGTGCATTAAGTTAAAGAAGGTTAATGCAGCCACAATTCGAGATAATTATCCGCTTCCCATCACAGAACATCTCTTAGAAAGAGTAGCAGGCAAGGAAGTGTACAGCTTCCTTGATGGATTTTTGGGCTACAATCAAGTAGCCATAGCTCCAGAGGATCAGCATAAGACAGCTTTTGCCACTGAATGGGGCATATTTGCCTTTAGAGTAATGCCATTTGGGCTTACCAATGCACCAGCTACCTTCCAGAGGCTGATGTGCCATGTATTTAAAGAGTTCCTGAGAAAAAACTTAGAAGTCTATGTTGATGATCTTTGTGCTCATTCCAACATTAGACAAACCCATATTCCTGAACTCAGACAAATCTTTGACAAATGTAGAGAATATCAAGTCTGCCTAAACCCAGAAAAGTGCGTCTTTATGGTTAGGCAAGGCAAAATTCTAGGACACATAGTGTCAAAGAATGGCATATCCACTGATGAAGAGAAAGTGAGAGCCATAGCAGAGCTACCTAGGCCAAGGAATGTCAAGGAAGTACAAGCTTTCATGGGACATTGTGGTTACTACCACCGGTTCATTCACATGTATGCTGTCATTGCAAAGCCCATGTACGGACTTCTGACTAACTTTGAGTGGACGGATGAATGTGAGAGTTCCTTCTAGGAGCTTAAACGAAGATTATGTTCAGCACCAATCTTGACCACACCAGATTGGAACAAGCCATTCCATGTTCATGTGGATGCATCCAATTACGCTATTGGATGTGTACTCGCACAACCTACTGGTGAAGGTAATATGGATCTCCCAATTGCCTATGCCAGTAGACAATTGAATGCAGCTGAACGAAATTACACCACTACTGAGAGAGAAGGCTTAGGCATGGTGTATGCGGTTAAAAAGTTTAGACATTATTTGCTTGCAAATAAGTTTAAATTTTTTACTGATCATCAAGCTCTACTATACTTGGTAAACAAGCCATGCAACACAGGTAGATTAGTAAGATGGTTTCTCTTGCTAATGGAATATGATTTTGAGGTTGTGGTAAGGAAAGGGAAGACTCACTTGAGAGCAGATCACCTTTCTAGGCTCACATCTGGAGAAGCCCCACAAGGAGTGTCAGATGACCTTCCTGATGCTTACTTGTTTAATTTGGAAGTGGTGCCGCAGTGGGCTAAGTCATTAGTGCCAGTATTGACATACGGGCCTAACCACCCAGTAGTAAACACACAGGATAGAGAGGTAGTAAAAGCTCAAAAGTATCACATCATGGCAGGTAGTATGTACAAGCACACAGATCAAGGGATCTTGGCATGCTGTGTGGAAGAGGATGAGTACGCTAAATGGTTGCAATTAGCACATGTAGGTGCATTAGAACAACACTACTCAAAACAACGAACCCTACAGACACTAAGGAGACTTGGAGTGCATTGGCCTACTATGGAGGCTGATGTCCAAAAGTTGTGCAAGGAATGCCCAATCTGTTGCACTAAACCATCTGTGGAACATGCCACTCTTTATCAAGTGACCATAGTGCCAGATTGGAGTGAACCACTAGTATCCTTCCTGAGGACGAAAACATTCCCTCCAGACATGACTCTGGTTAGGACAAGGAGTTTAGAACAAGAAGCCCAGGATTACTCACTCATTGGTGATAATCTATACAAACGTGGTAAAGATGGTTACCTGAGACTATGTGTCCATGAAAGTGAATATCTCAAGATCTTGGAAACTGCTCACCAAGGTGTAGCAGGAGGACACTTTGGACCAGATCGGGTGATCAAAGCAATACTATTTGCGGGCTTCTGGTGGCCAACCCTTCACATGGATGCACATACCTATGTGAAACGGTGTGATGTGTGTCAAAGAACTCAGTATCCTATACGCAAAGATGAGATGCCACTGAAACCTATGATCGGTGGACGTGCATTCTCTAAGTGGGGAATAGACTTTGTAGGTCCTATTAATCCCCCAGCTAAGGGCTCACATGCTAAGTATATCATCGTTGCCACGGACTATCTAACCAAGTGGGTAGAGGTAAAAGCCACAACGAAGAACGACGCTCAGACAACTGCTAAATTCTTGTCTGAGAATGTATTCACAAGATACGGGCTACCTATAGAGCTAGTTCGTGATAGAGGCACTCACTTCTTGAATGAAGTTATTGAAAATCTGCTCCAAGAATTCTTGGTAGTGCATAAGAAGTCTGCTCCCTATCACCCTCAAGCCAATGGGCAAGCCGAAAGCACCAATAAAATCCTATGCAATGTATTGACAAAATTAGTGAACAATAAATGCTCTGATTGGGACAAACAGCTACACCATGTTGTTTGGGCATACCGCGTCGCCTACAAAACGGTACTCCAAGCCACCCCCTTTCAGATGGTATTTGGCCAAAACGCTGTGCTACCTTTGGACTTCTTAATACCTACATTGAAAGTAGCACAAGAGCACGAATGGACGGGTCATGAACTCTCCTCTAGACTTTTTGACCTTGAACGATTAGGAGAAACAAGACTGAGGGCAGTTGCAGGGATATATGCAGCTAAGAAGAGACAGAAGGCATACTTTGATGCCCATGTGAAGGATAAGGGCTTGAAAGCAGGAGATCTAGTTTTAGTCTACACATTGAAACAACACGCAAGGAAGCTAGAAAAGAGAGGCTACGGACCTATGATCATCAATAGGATCTCCACGAGTGGAGTAGTACAACTAGCCACTTTAGAGGGTGATGTTCTCCCAAACTATATTAGCGGATGCAGAGTCAAGTTGTATCAGGAACCCCTCACGGAGGAAATGCTAAGTCGACTCAATACTGCTAAGCAACGTAAAGAGGAGGAAAAACGAATTCGAGAAGAAGCACAGGCAGAGGCCTTAGAGCGCATCAGACGAATGAAGTTGAGGAGACGAGGGAGGGATCAGCCTATGATTGACACTCAAGAGTCTCCAAGCTATCACATGGCCATGTGTGAGGCTTCAGGTGAACGTACTCATAAGATAGTGGATCGACGACCTTTTGTGACCCTAGAAATAGGACAAAGAGACAGCACAACAAGCGTGAGAGCTTTAATTGATTCAGAAGCAGCCACAAGTGCAGTTCGGTTTTCTTATTGCCAGCAGCTGCAATTGGAGGTAAAACCCCTAGAAGCATATCTGATAGGATTAGGAGGTGTTGAAACCCCTTGCATGGGAGAGGTGGATCTTCCCCTCTACATACAAGAGGTCCTCATGCCAGCAAAAGTGCTAGTGTGTGAAGACGAGGATCTGACCGAACCTCTGGTCCTGGGCCAAGACTGGATCTACGATCACGTAGTCAACCTCAACCTAAGAAGTGGACTTCTTCAGGCCTGGGTAGGCCAAAGCCGTCTCACGATTGAATTAGAAAATCAAGCACTCAAACCAATAGAACAGGCACCAACTCTTGGTCCCTCTAGGAATCCACATGAAGATAACAATGTTGTTCTTGTCCAAACTTCTATGGTGCAGAGGATTGTCAATCTTACCAAAGGTACAGGAGTCAATGAGGAGTTCGCAGCGGGGTCAAAGGAGATTCTAAACATGAAGACCAAACACTATACAACACGAAGGAGGCTGTAGAGGGACAATCAAGCAAAAAGAAAAGAAGAAGAAAATCAAAGTCTAAGACAATGCAATAAATACACATCTCTGCAGGAAGCCCCGCAAGGGCGCATTACCCATCTCTGCACAGAGCCCCGCAGGGGCACGCACCAGGCAAAAAGAGAAATCATCCAGGTCATGCACGGTGGAAAGAAGTAAACAGCCTCAAAGCAATACAACAGGGTCAGATGTGTGCAACCAGGACAAATCAGAGGACCAAAAGTTATAAAGGGGTAGAGGCTGAAAAGTTTAAGAGGGTGACTAAGAACAGCACATTCCTAGTCACTGGTGGCGTGCATGGCAACCCAAGTCAACAGGCGAGACAAGTGCAACAGGCTCTCGAGTAGTAGAGCTTGAATCAAGAAGGCCATCGAATCTGCATGTCTGTTTAACTGCAGACAACACTGACCAAGGGAAGCGTGCGGAGAAAAGCAGAGCGCCTCTAAAACGTAATGCAAGATTAAGAATCAGGCAACACGGACCACTGGACGCGTGCGCGAAGCAAAGTCTATCAAGGGACGACAGAGACGAAGAGGGGGAGAGTGTTGCAGAGCTAAAGAGCGCACAAAGCAGAGAAAAAGACGGGCCCCAAAATTTTTCCGATTTGGACACACAACTTTTGTATCATAACCACTCTTGTATATATTTTCCGTCGTAAATGCACTAGAGGAGTCCTCTAGATGCATCCCCACAGAAGATTAGTGATTTACCCATGTACAATAGTAGGAAATTAGTCTTTTAGTGAATAAAGTGCCGGTCTCTTGTGTGAAAGGACCAAACTTAGGGCACTAGTATATAAGTCAAAAGTGACTCTTTGTAAAGAACTTTTTGTCATTGTGAAGAAGAAGCACTTCTGAATTTTCGAGTTTGCCTCTTTCTTGCTGATTTTGATCTTCATTTTGCTCTTGTATGTGTGTGTGATGCTTGAAATGCATGTGTAGGACTGTTGTCTACCCTTTCCCCTTTGTTTTGAGCTGCTGTAGTGCGTGCGTAAGCTAGGAGAAGCTGTGGCGCGGGTGTTTGTGACTCCCGTAATTCACTGTTTTTGCCATAACTTGAAGCAAAGTGGTCAAAATTGAGTGAAACCACCACCGTTGGATGCGTCTCGTCAAGAGCTTCGAAATGAGTACCCTATTGCCTATGTTCAGAGTTCTGGGCTGGGAGAAAACCTCAAAATACCAAAACTGCTGAAAAGAGGCTTGCGGCAACACTTCCAGTATTTTAGTAGGTGTGAGAGGTAGTAGTCTTTTCTCATGCGTGATTAGCTAAACCACTTCATTTTCCATCACGTGTGCACACGTCTTCATACACTTGGTAAGTCGCTCCTTAGGATTGACATTTAAATGTGTGTTAAAGATCCCACTATATGCACTTGTGTGGCAATTGAGGTATAGTCTCATTGGCACAAGTCCTTGAGTCTTCGTGGCTCAAGTACACACGTTTTTTGGCGCCGTTGCCGGGGAGTCACTCTACCAAGGTGCCTTCGTGATAGTTATAGAGCGAGTGTGATCGAATCGTACTTGTAGACGCAAATTCATCCTTTGGCAAGTAGTCCATCAGTTCAGCACTTGTCACTTCTCATCTTCGAGGTGTGTGTGATAAGTTTTAGGTTTAGATTTAGGAGGAGGGAAGAGAAGGAGGAGTTAGGGTTAGGTTAGAAGGAGAGGAGAAGTGAGGAGAAGAGGAGTAGGAGTAGACCAAAATCCCCAAAAATCACCAAAAAATTTCCAAAATTTCAAGTTCTGTCCAAAAAAGTATAAAAACCAAAAAATTGATTCATTTGATACTTCACTGCTCACTGGTTTCGTCTGCGACAGCGATCGGTATCGTGCGTGCAGTATCGTGTGCTTCAGACCTTCAGAGCTTGTGTGAGAGTTTAAAGAGCAAGCAAGAGCAGATAGAGGTAAGATTTTGACAAGAACATTTACCTAAAACTCTCTAAACATGCACAAACAAGTGATTAAAAGGTATGCGCAGTATCGCGGGGGGGAAAATTTTTGATTAATTGCATGTTTTGTGAGAGACAGAGGCCTAGGAGTGAGGAGAAGGGTGAGAGGTGCAAGGGGTTATAAAAAATTTCAAGATTGCAGACCTTTTGGCTTGAGTATCGCGATCGGTTGAGTTTTGGTATCGCGATACCAAAATTCCCTTGTATCGCGACACTCGCCAGAGGTGTCGTATCGTTGGATATCAGTCTTGGTATCGCGACACTATTTCGGTATCGCGACACTGAGTTGGTATCGCGATCGTGTCCGATCCCTGGTATCGTATCGTCTGGTACTAACACTTGGTATCGCGACACCATTGTGGTGTCGTATCGCCTAAGTTTTTAGTATCGCGACCTCACTTTACCGGGTGGTATCGTATCGCTTGATACATTGGTATCGCGACACTACTTTGGTATCGCGATCGTACCCTCCCCAAGTATCGTATCGTTGGTTACTTATCTTGGTATCGCGACACCGTAGTGGTATCGTGTCGCCAAGGATGGTATCGCGATCGCGCTTATCGCAGTGGTATCGTATCGCATAGACCTCTCGTATCGTATCATCAATCCTTGTCAGTGTCGTATCGCCATATTTCCCAGTGGAGTATCGCGACACTATATCTGGTATCGTATCGTCGGTCTTTTTGAGATCGTATCGTGTCCCTTGTGAGATCGTATCGTGTCTTGAGAATTCTGATATCGCGACACCACTGTGGTATCGTATCGTTTGTTCATCAGGACAGTATCGCGACACTGTCATTAGTATCGTGTCGCCGAGATTTTCAGGTATCGTATCGTGCATAGTTGAGGTGTCGTATCGTTTGTTTTCCGGGATAGTATCGCGATACCAGATTGATATCGTATCGTCTGGGTGTCTGGTATCGTATCGCATAGACCTCTGGTATCGTATCGCGGTCAGTGTAGTATCACCGAGAGCAGTATCGTCAGGAAGTGGTATCGCCCAGGTTGACCCCTTCTTTTGGCAGACAAATTGAGTCATTGGGAGAGCTACCCAAGGGGAATCTAAGAAGCATAAAGAGAGGCTTAGGAGAGTGAATGAACTTGAGGTCAGGAAGAGTTCTAAGTAGTCGAAGGAGTGTCGTATCTTCAGTGGGAAGTGCAGCCCAAGCTAGCCATCACTCTATCTACGCTGAGACCTCTAGTGACTCGGAAGAGGAAGAAGTACCTATGGCTTCGGAAGACATGCAAGGTCCCACACCAACTAGAAGCTTCATGACTACTGCGGAGGGGGACTACCGTACTACCCTGCAGTATGTGTCCACCAATGCCCAGGAGATTCCAATCTACCTGGACGGCTTAAATAGGTATGTGGCCAGGATGGTAACTTCCCAGAATGCCACAATTGTACCCCGACCAGCTGTCAAATACGAAGGAGGTGCATATGTTGACAAAGTTGGCCACATCTACATTGTAACCGAATTCTCGGAAAGGATCAATGAAAGAGGGGAACTCTTAGACCCTGAAAACCTAGGAAGGACACAACCAGAAGATTTTGTGACCACCCCTAGAGGCAGATCCCGAGTGTCACGTGTCTTGAGAGGTGACTTGATACCTCAAGACGACTATTTGTTAGAAGTCTATATGATTCACGGATCAAACTTATTGTTGCAAACCGATTCACCTGTTCCAGGGAGAGAAGAAAACCCCATGACATTCTATGAGCTGAAAGACCCGGATGACGAGACTAGACTCACATACCTGGATAAAGATCAAAGGAGGTATTGGCGTGTGAGTGTCTTAGACAGGTCTCGATTAAGATATATGGGTACACCTATGTTTCCTCAGAGAGAGCAGGCAACAACCTCACAAAATCCATTTGGAAATCAAGAAGAAATAGAAAATACTGCATCAGGACAGACCAGCCATAGGAGCGTACCTAATCATGCTCATGTACAATTTTCCACGCCAGGAACACAAGCACACTATCAGACCCAACCAGGGATAGGAAATCAGTACAGACCACCGGTAAGACCACAACCACCGATAGGAAGACAGCCTGGAATGCCACCAATACGACCAGCTGTCCCTATTCTTCCTGTGATGCCCAGACCACCTGAACCGATTAGAAGGCTTAGGCCTATTCAAGTGGCAAAGTGTGTAAGAAACCCTTATGATGGATCAGGAGAACCTTATGATCACATTGCAGAATTCAAACAAGTCCTAAGAGCGGAACAAGTGGACGATTTCTTTGTACAGTATGAGGCGTTTGGACTCACCCTCATAGGAACAGCTCTGACTTGGTTCCAACCCTTAGATCCCAATCAATTTGGAAACATGGAACAATTTTTTCAAGAATTTATAGGAGAATTCACTAAGAGAGGAATCAAACACAATTCATCTTCGTTAATTCACAGCTTCAAACAAAATCCTAATGAAACGGTGAAGACAGCTGCCAGAAGGTTCAACCAGTACGTGGATAGATGCCCAGTGACAGAGAGACCGACTCAACAAAAAATGATTTCATTATTTTTGGATGGGCTCACTAACGGAACCTTGAGAGCGCTAGTGTACGTGAAAAGACTACAAACTTTGAGTGAGTGTCTTCAGGAGTGTATTGATTTGGAAGATAACTTGGCCGAGGACCTCAACAGCAAGTCGAGCCACGCTAAATCGGACGATTCAAGGAGTACCATTTCTTCCAACTCCAGTCATGTGGAAGAGTTAGCAGAGCTATTAGCCAAGAAATTAGGGGCTCAGGGGCAAAGAGCTTATCAACACCCAGCTCAAAGATTGCCTATGCTACGGAGATGTAGCTTATGTGGAGGAGATCACCTCACTCACCTGTGTGTTCGAGGAGGGGGCGGTGCACAACCAGCTTATCCATACAACAGGCAGCAACAACAAGGGACTTCTTGGTACTGTCACATAGAACAGAAATACACTAATCACACTACTGAGAACTGTCCATTTAATAGGCAAACACGCCCTTTCCAACCACCTTAGTATCGACCGTATGGATATCCACCTAGAGACCCGAATAGAGAGATCCCAAGATACAACCCTTATCCAACACAGACGGGAGTACCTAGACCAATTGAACAGATACCATACCCACCACCACAACCAGTGCTAGGACCCCAACCGTCGCAACCTCAACAAGTAGTATCAGTGAAGTATGCGCAACCAGAAGAAAATCTAGAAAGAGCAATAGTACCAGCTACGACAATGACCCAGATAGAATCAACAAACCTTGGATACGAAACCCTACCAAGTGAGTACTATCCATATGAAGCCTACATGATGGAATACGAACCGGCATATGAGACTACATACTATGGGTATGAAGGCTATGATCAGACTTATGGAGCAGAGACTTCCACTCTAATGTATACAGCTCCTAAGGCACAACAACCCATGAGACCACCCAGTAGACCACCAGTACAGAGAGGACCATGCTATAGATGTGGAGGAGACCATTTCATTAGAGAGTGCCCTCGACCATACAACCCTCCACCACCTAGAATCTGGGAAGGATATTGCAGTGATGGCGGAAAGGAACATCTTTTTAGGGATTGCCCTAAGAATCCGGTAAAAAACCAACGCTCTGCACCAATCAATGTAATAGAGGTCATAGAAGAATCGGGAAATGATAAGGAGTACACAGTGCCACTAAAAGCCATCACTAGAGCCCAAACAAAACAACAAAAAGAACAGCAATCGGAAGAGGAACAAAAAAACAACACGAAAATAAGCCCTTCAACTCAGATAGTGGAAGATTCTGAGGACCCATGTGAAAATTCCCGCAACACAAAAGCTCAGAAATGGAAAGAAAGACGAGAGAAACTCAAGGATAAATGGGCAAAGAACAAGAGTACAAACAGTAAAAAGCAAATCGAAAAATCAAGTAAACACAAAGAACAAGAGAAGTCTAAGGAGACTCCTGAGCTAACCGAACCTAGCTCAGATAGGGAGAAGCCCGGATCAATTCTAGCAGACCCAAAGCCAGACGACTTGGATATGTGGTTAAAAGCATACCAAGCTAGAATCAAAATGGGACCGAACATAGAGCAACATGAAAAAATCTACCCTAAAGGGGAATTAGAAAAGGAAAGACTAGCCATATGCAGAAAACTCATAGAAGTAGCACAAACAACCCTAGAAAAGACTATCCCAACCCTACCAGAGACAAGGATAGCACAGGAACCTTATGAAGAATGCATCAAACCAAAGGATAAAGAACTTAGAAAAGAAGATTCCCAAGGTGAACAAGAGACAGCACAAGATGATCCTGTATCAGCCATACCAGACTTAGAAGCAGATTGGCCCAAGGGCTTGTGGGATAGAATCAGAGAAGAACAATGGAAGAAGAATGGTGTCGATCCACCACCATTTGATGAAATAGATGTGGAAGACTGTCAACCCCATCCTAACCTCGAGGAAGTCTACGAGGAGGTCGCAAGACTCGATAGAGGTAGAGAGGAGACCATAAGCATTTCAACATTGCCTAACTATATGGGAGAGTACGAAAGAAAGTCAGTGATAATACGAGCACCCACGGTGCATGGAAAAGGAAAAGAAAAGGGAAAAGAAAGTTCGCATAACCTAACGGAACTAAAGAGAACCAAAGTGCAATGCCAATTGACAGTAGAAGAATTGCTTCGACTTAAACCCCAGTTATGGAAGCAATTGGCAGACCAATTAAAAACACGACCAAAGAATGGAGGATCAAAAGAAAAGGAAATGGAAAATAAGTCCACAATACAAGTTCCAGTTGATAAAGTAGGAGAGTTCAGTGAAGGGGATGAAGGGAATACCTGTTTACCTGTCATCTACAATGGGTACATGACCAAAGCTATCTTAGACACAGGAGCAGGAGTAGGAATTGCAACAAAGGAGATTTGGGAAAAGTGGGGAAGACCAGCCTTACGACCCACTCGTATGAAACTCCAATTAGCAGACGGTCATGTGGAGAAACCCCTAGGAATATTGGAAGGAATTAAGTTAACAACATGTGGAGTGGAATTTGAACACACACTAGCCATATGCAAATTCGAGAAAGCAAACAACTATGAGATGATATTAGGACGACCCTTCATGAGACAATTGCGGGTAGTACAGGATTGGGGTAGAGATTCATTATATCTCCAACATCAAGGGAACACCACCAAGATAAATTTGCACACATTCGCTTATCGGGATGTCCCTCCATTACAATGGAATCCAGCCCACAAGGAAGAAGATGACCTATCCATTCACAGTGCTGGATCAAGTGATCAATCTTGGATGCACGAGGATGCCCAGTTGTGGATGTGCAAAGAAGCAAAGAAGGAGGAGTGTAAAAAACAAATGTGGCCAATAGGACACCCTAACTATCGATCGATAGAAGACCCCGATTACATGCCTCAAATTTTTTCAAGTGAACTCTTCGAACCACATGGTTGGATGGAAATTCTAGCCACATTAGATGTGTGTGTGAATGAGGAAGTATTGACGATGAACGATTGTATAGACGAGGAAGGATATGACGTGAACCTCTACATGGTTGTCCTCCAAGAAGTAGAAGAAGGGGAAATTGAAGAGAAAGAGTGGAAAGAAGAGTACGAAAGCATAGAAATGGAACCAGAGTTTGATTCTGAGGAACAATATTTAAAAGCTATGCAAAAAGAATCAAAAGAAAGACCAAAAAAAGTCTTAACAATCGAAACCATCCCAATAATACATGAGCATAGAGAGGACACGAGTAAAGTGGAACCGGAACCAGACTGTCTCGAAGTTCCAGAACATTTTAAAAGATACGAAGTGGAGGAAAGGAAAATAGCCACTCAAATGCCTAAACGAGAGGCCCGGGATGGAGAAGCCTATGACAACGAGGAACAAACCAAGAAAATTGTTGTAACGATAGAAGACGGAGAAGAGAGGTGCACATATATTGGGAAAGATGTATCGGAAGAGGAAGAAGAGGATCTCATACGACTCATCCGAGAATATCGAGATGTGTTTGCTTGGACGTACAAAGACCTCAAGGGTGTAGAACCCAGCATATGCGCTCATCGAATCCCTATGAAAACATATGCAAAACCCTCTAAACAACGCCCTTATACGTATAACAAAGTTTACGTAGCAAAAATAAAGGAAGAAATTGACAAACTACTAGCGGCAGGCTTCATTTATGAGATTGAACACACAGAATGGGTATCGCCACTAGTAGTAGTGCCTAAGAAAAACGGAAAACTAAGAGTGTGTATCAACTTGAAAAAGGTAAATGCAGCAACTATATGTGATAGTTTCCCATTACCCATCACAGACCATCTTTTGGAAAGAGTTGCCGGCAAGGAGGTCTATAGCTTCTTGGATGGATTCTCTGGTTACAACCAAGTAGCTATTGCAACTGAGGACCAGCATAAAACCGCATTCGCGACTGAATGGGGAGTCTATGCATTTAGAGTAATGCCTTTTGGGCTCACTAATGCGCCAGCCACCTTCCAACGACTGATGTGTCATGTATTCAAAGAATTTCTGAGAAAAAGTATGGAAGTATACGTAGACGACCTTTGTACATACTCAAATCAACGACCAGACCATATACCGGAACTGAGAAAAATATTCAATAAATGTAGACAGTACAAAGTTTGTTTGAACCCTGAGAAATGTGTCTTCATGGTGCGACAAGGAAAAATCCTAGGACACATCGTTTCAAAGAATGGAATATCCACGGACGAAGAAAAGATTAAAGTCATCTTAGAGCTACCAAGACCCAAGAATGCAAAGGAAGTAAGCCTTTATGGGACACTGTGGATATTACCGTAGGTTTATTCACATGTATGCCATAATAGCTAAGCCTTTATATGGTCTATTGACTCAGTTCACTTGGACAGACGAGTGTGAGAAGGCCTTCAACGAGCTTAAGAAGCGGCTGAGTACAGCCCCAATTCTAAAATCACCCAACTGGAGCAAGCCTTTTCATATTCATGTTGATGCTTCGAACTATGCCATTGGATGTATCCTAGCTCAACCGACTGATGAAGGGAAGCTTGACCATCCAATCGCTTATGCGAGTAGACAATTAAACCAAGCAGAAAGAAATTATACGACTACTGAAAGGGAAGGCTTAGGAATGGTTTATGCAGTGAAGAAGTTTAGACACTACCTCTTAGCCAACAAATTCAAGTTCTTCATAGACCATCAGGCTTTGTTGTATTTAGTCAATAAGCCTTGCAACACGGGAAGATTGGTACGATGGTTCTTACTATTAATGGAGTTCGACTTTGAGGTAATAGTCAAAAAAGGAAACACACATGTAAGAGCAGATCACCTTTCAAGGCTAACGCATGGAGAACCACCTAGCGGAGTACCGGATGATTTACCAAATACGTATTTGTTTAATCTTGAAGTATGTCTGAAGTGGGCGGAACGACTAATTCCTATACTCACCCATGGCCCTCAACACCCAATAAATAAGGATAGCAAAAAAGAGATTCTTCAAACAAGAAATTTACACATTGTTGCTGGAAGCATGTATTATAAGGAACCTAACGGTGTCTTATTAAGATGTGTCGAGGAGGACGAACAGAAGCAACTAATTCAGCAGGCACACGTAAACAAGTGGAAAACCCATCAAGGGATGCATGGAACAATTCGAGAATTAAAAAGGTTAGGCGTATATTGGCCTGACATGCCAAAAGACGTTCACGATTATGTAATTAATTGTGCAGAATGCAAAGAGACTATCCCAGAGGATCACATGTCTTTACCTTTTTCGACCATAGCGCCTAATTGGATTAAGACATTAGTACAATTCCTCAAAACGAAAGAGCACGAAATAGGAGCTAGCTTAGCAAGAAAGCGATCCCTAGAAGAAATGAGCAAGGATTATGTGATAATGGGAAAACAATTGTTTAGAAGAGGAAAAGACAATCAACTCAAATTGTGTGTGCATGAAGGAGAATATCTTCCCATATTAGAAATGGCACACGCAGGAGCTGCGGGAGGACATTTTTCAGCAGACAGAACTGTCAAGATGATTCTCTTTGCAGGCTTGTGGTGGCCAACTCTACATATGGATGCGGAGACATATGTGAGAAGCTGCGAAACATGCCAGAGAGCGAAATATCCCATTCGAAGAGATGACATGCCTTTAAGACCCATGGTTTGTGCATGAGCATTTACCAAGTGGGGTATTGATTTCATAGGACCTATCAATCCACCGGCGAAAGGATCACATGCGGAGTACATCATAGTAGCCACCGACTACTTAACCAAGTGGGTAGAAACAAAAGCCACTAGAAAGAATGATGCTCAAACTACAGCAAAATTTCTCTTTGAGCACATTTTCACACGCTTTGGACTACCGATCGAGATTGTGAGTGATCGAGGAACGCATTTCCTAAACGAAGTCATTTAGTCGCTAATGAATGACTTTTTAGTGATTCATAAAAAATCAGCCCCATACCATCCTCAAGCTAATGGACAAGCCGAAAGTTCCAACAAGGTACTATGTACTGTATTGACAAAGATTGTCAATAATGGAAGGTCAGATTGGGACAAACAATTGCATCACGCAATTTGGGCCTTCCGAGTTGCATATAAAACGGCCATTGGAACCACACCTTTCAATTTAGTGTATGGGCAAAATGCAATTTTGCCAATTGACTTCTTAGTACCTACATTGAAAGTGGCCCAGCAATATGAGTGGAACGGTCATGAATTGTCCCAGCAACTAGATCAAATTGAAAAGTTGCACGAGACTAGATTGCAAGCTGTAGAAGGCATTTATGCTGCTAAACGGAGACAGAAGGCATATTATGATGCACATATAAAAGACAAGGGACTTAAACAAGGCGACTTAGTCCTAGTATACACCCTAAAACAACATGCAAAGAAGCTACAAAAACGCGGATATGGACCCTTGATCATAAATCGAATCTCTACTAGTGGTGCAGTCAATCTCGCCACACTAGACGGAGACATTCTTCCCAACTACATCAGTGGATGCAGAGTAAGACGATTCATGGAGCCCTTGACTGATCAAATGCTAGCGCGACTGTTAGGAGCTCAAAATAGGAAAAAGGAAGAAGAACGAATTCGAGAGGAAGCCCGACAGGAAGCACTAGAACGCATTAGGAAACGGAAAGAGTGGATCAGGCAAAGAGATGAACGTTATCTCCAAGGAGAAGAGCCCATCCCTATGGCAAACTATCAGGTCAAAAATCATGATTCAACGGGTATGTGTAAAACGCAACCTTACCTAAACCTAGGGATTGGCAAGACAGAGTATAAATTGATAGACTCAGGAGCAGGCCTTAGCTGCATGCGAAAGAGAATAGCAGACGAGCTGCAATTAGAAGTGAATCCCACGAAAGCCCAATTAATAGGAATTGGAAGTCATACCATAGAATGTATTGGAACCACGAATGTATCCCTCTACCTAGGAAATTCCTCCATGGAACAAAGAGTCCTAGTGTGTGAGGATGAAGATCTGATAGAAGACTTCATTCTAGGACACGACTGGAGCATTGAGACAGAGGCGTGTATCCATCTAGCTCAAGGTTATATTTCGGCTACGATAGGGCATAAAGAGATTTTCAGCTTGCTTGAAGAGAAACCATGTAACCAAACCATGTTAATGCCAAGATCAGAGGAGGTTCAAACAACGACAAAAGAAAGTGGCAACTATGCTCACCACTCAGAAAGCAAATGCATCGAAGCTGAAACTTCAATCCTAGCGACGTCCACCATAGAGTCGAAGTTATCCAATGCAATTGTGGAAAAGTCAATCATTGAGGAGACGTGCTCTCCCACGCAGGCTCGAAACATCCAAAGATCGCACTATTGGAACCCAACAAGTAGATACTCGAACCAAGACCCACCCAAATATAAGTGGGTACGCAAGGATCAGATACAGAGTCAAGAAACGTCCACACCCACTCTGAGGAAGGAAAAAGGCATCACCAAACCAGCTACAAGGAACTATAGACGAAAAGAATCAGTGCAAGTATGGATTCCCAAGCCCTTGCTTGAAGCTCAAAGATCGCGACATCAGATATGGATTCCCAAAAAGGTCATACAAGCAGCTAAACAGAATGTAAGGACAAAGGAGGAAATACAACATCAGACAAGGCAAAAGTCAACAACACATAAGAGTCATCAGAGAAAATCGAAGAGCAATGCCAAATTCACTCGGGCAATGGATAAAGCAAATGGAACACGAGCAGCTGCACGAATCGAGAAAACCCAGCGACCTCTCTCTGTGTTCTCAAAATGGGTCTGGAAACCAAAGCTACCACGAGGAGCGGATGATCGAGGGGATAAAGCATCCGATTGCACTCATGTAGTTTCTAATGCACCTCAAGTAAGCATGATAGGGCCGCAATACAGGGCCAAGCATTCGACACAGGATGTACATTATCAAACTAGTGGTGCACGATCTCCAAGTGAGACTAGATCTTAGCTTTAACCTGATAGGAATGGACATACTATGTACATAAACTATGCTTCGGCTATACTAATGATTGTCTTCTTTCAGGAAAAAAATATAAAAAGAGGCGGTAAGAAATCCCACTCTTGCAATAATGGGGAACGGAGTGACGAGCGACCATAATCACAACAATACACTGCATGGTCTCATAAAGGCCTTTCGAGCTAATGCATTTTTCCTTGTAAGTGCAGATGGCTTCTGAAGACTCTGAAGCTACAATCCAAGAGGAGGTCCAGGAATTTCCTCCCCAATGTCTTACGAAAGCAAAAGGCCATTGGTTCAGAGATGAGCAACCAGTTGAGGAATATCTATTCTTGGCCAACATAAAGATCATGGACACAGAGCATCACTTTTCGCTCATGTCCCAGGACTTCAAAGTTTTACATGGACTGCCATCCACAATCGACATCATGAAGAAAGCAGGAATTCATAAGTATTTTGAACTACCTATCTATAAACCGGATTTCCAATGCTGTACACAAGTCATGAACACCCTACGACCAGCACTATATGACCCATTGGTACCCGAAGCCAATGTGATGGATAAGAATGGAGAATGGGTGGTCATTCAATTTTCCCACGACTTAATCAAAGAAGCATTTGGATGGGAAAAGGATGGTGTCAACATGGTCAAGGAAGAGAGTCGTGGAGCAAAAACAAGAACTTTCAATGACATCAATAGGGTGGACATCGAAGAAGAAGTCAGATTGATTCACCAACACTTCTGCTTCCCAAGCATGAATAGATACACGGCCCCTCAAAAAATCATTGTGCAACTATTGTCTCATGCCATAAAACAGATAGGCAATCAGGTTAACCTCACACCCTATGTGCAAGAAAGATTATTTGAGGCAAAGAAGAAATGGGATAATAAGAAGTTCCTCAACGGAACTACTGCGCTAACAATTATGATTTACCACGCATTGGGCATGCGCGAGTACTTACAGGAGATGCCATCTTCAATGGAGAATGCTCAATTTGTCAAATCCGCTACTATACCGAAACAGAAGAAAGGAAGCAAACAAGTAGAAGAAGCAGAAACAAGCTCGCAACCCCGAATGAGAGGCACAATGAGAGGCACAAAACGACCTCGAGAAGTCCAACAAGCAGAAGAGGAAGTACCAAAAACAAAGAGAGTACATTTACTTCCTACAACCACCACTCAAGGGACTAAAAAGATCAGGGAAGAAGAATTAACTCAAGCACTGGAGGAGACTCACAAATATACAGAAGGACAAATTAATCTGCCAGTGCAGGGTCATCATTATCAACAGTCCGAACAAGCTAGGAAACCAAAAGGCAAACTCACCAAGGTACATAGATATCAGGAAATTGGGCTAGACAACTCTAGTTCTGGATCCGACGGCCAAGAGAAGCCCAATACATCATTATTGGATGTTGATATTCAAAGTGAATCGAAGGATGATGGCCAGTGGGCCGAATTAAATGAAGTAGACTATGGCGAAGACCAAGCAGGCCACAAAGAAAAAGCTCAATCACCACTGGTAGACCAAATTACAACCAACCAGAAGGCACGAGAAGAAAAACAGCACCACATTCAACCAAAAGATGCCTCCACTACCCACCCCAAGGAGGGCAAATCTGATGATGAGGAGCATTTAATGATATCAGAGGATAAGCCTCAGGAAGAAGGAAAAGAAGACGAAGAACCCTTCACCCCACTAAGGGTTGTGGCAGAACCGTCCCCAATGGATGTCACATTTCAAGGGAGTGCCATGAAGGTTCGTAAGGTGGTGGAAGATGACGCAGAACCGCAAGTACAACTACAGGTCCGACAACCACATAATGAAACGATCCACGTCGCAATGGGACAAGATGTACAAACAGGAGAGACCCCAGACATACCAAAGACATGGCTGAATGTTGATATAGCTCAGCTCAAGCCTGTGGTGCAGGATATGATTCGCACTGCACTAGACACTCAACAATTGATGCTTGATGCTGATGAAGATTACGACCAAGCCATGCTCGAAAAGCAGGAGCTTCAAAAAGAAGGTATGAATCTGGCTAAAAAATTATCAAAAGCAGAAGCTCAAGTTCTAAAGAAACACGAGGAGATAAAAACGACCAAAACACAATACAGAATATTAGAAACGGAAAATGCCAAACTCAAAGAACAAGTTTTGGAGCTCACGAAGAAACTAGACATGACCGAAAAAGAGAAAACAAGGATCCACGCTCGTAGTAAGGTACTCGAATCTCAGCTCAAGGTGAGTATGGAGGAAGCAGACCACTTAAGGGACAGGAACAAGGAGCTCATGACAGCTCTCCTCAGTGATCAACCACCGACAGAGACTGATAAATCAAACGAGAATCTAAAAGAAATGGAAGCAAAGATAACCAAGATGGCAGATCAGCTCAAACAGGAGCAAGAAATCATTGCTGATTGGGAACAAAGGTATATGAATGACACTGCAGCTCTACGCAAGAAATGGAAAAAAGCAGAAAAGGATCATTTCCAACAGTGCAAAGAAGACACAGATCACATGCACATAGTTGCACAGGAATTAATCAAACATCAGGAAAAGATTACAAAGGCTGAAGAAGAACTTAAGAATAAGGATGAAATCATCAAACGGCTTCAAGAGCAGATAGAGCTAGAAGGAAAGCAGGGGACACCAGTAGTTCCACATGCTGCGGAGACTGCTGTGGAGACTGAGGTACGTCCTCTCTCTCCCCCCACGTATCATTCACCAATAAGGGCGGAAAAGGAGGTTCCATTAGAACCTAACAAACGAGAAATTGCAGAACTGAGCAGACCAGAAAGGGCACTACTAGTGTCCCAGCTCACCGCTGATTTTGAAGATCAAATTATCCAGATAATGAAAGAAGCTCAGATAGAAAACAAACACTTAGATCAAATTTTGAAGCCATTCAATGTACCATACGGTCTACTTAAAGAACAGACGCGGATGTATATAAAGTCTGCAACGAACAAAGATCCGGACCACAACCTTCAATTCCAGCATGACACTTTCAATTATACTCAAGAGGAATTTGAGAAGGCGGATCCGATATGGCGAAGAAAAATTTTGGAGAAGAATCCGACATTGCGGGTACAGTGGGAAGCATCACCATATGCACTTCAGGTAAATCCATCTTTTTGTCCTGTACCCCGCAGACGCTCTTGGACGCAATTTTGGGAAGGACAGCGTCAAGGCAATATCAATAATCAGTGGCTTAACTATCCGTTACTACCTAGTCCGCCACATAATTACTTACCTACAGAAGAATATATGGTGAAGACAATGGAATTTTGGATTGCAAGGTATGCTACAGTTCCGGACTTAGCCGTCAAGATGACCAACAAAATATTCAGCATGCTCATTACAGTGTTGAAGGTGTTCCAGCATGCTAAATATACATTCTTGAATTTCATCGGCATCACGCAAGGGTCTAAGGCTCTTATTTTTTATTTATCAACCATTCCGAGCCGACTCACCATTATGGCATATTATTCTCGCCTCATGTTTTTGCCATCGACATATATGCAAACTTTCGAAGAAGCATTCTTTACAGGCTTCTTTGAAATGGATTCAGAAATTTTTGTTAAAATGACTTCCAATTTGAATGCAAGGCTGGTGGCCTACGAAACAAGTTTCTTTGCTGATCATAGACAGGCGCCAGAAGACGGAGTAAAGTCAACGCAATGGAAGGAATTCATGTTATGTCACGCAAATCTGCTGAACCAACGAGAGCAAACCGCCATTCAAACATACACACGTCGCCTCAGAAAGCCTGTCGAGGACGACAGAGTTCAGGAGGAGGGACGTGTAGAGGGACAATCAAGCAAAAAGAAAAGAAGAAGAAAATCAAAGTCTAAGACAGTGCAATAAATACACATCTCTGTAGGAAGCCCCGCAGGGGCGCATTACCCATCTCTGCACAGAGCCCCGCAGGGGCACGCACCAGGCAAAAAGAGAAATCATCCAGGTCATGCACGGTGGAAAGAAGTAAACAGCCTCAAAGCAATACAACAGGGTCAGATGTGTGCAACCAGGACAAATCAGAGGACCAAAAGTTATAAAGGGGTAGAGGCTGAAAAGTTTAAGAGGGTGACTAAGAACAGCACATTCCTAGTCACTGGTGGCGTGCGTGGCAACCCAAGTCAACAGGCGAGACAAGTGCAACAGGCTCTCGAGTAGTAGAGCTTGAATCAAGAAGGCCATCGAATCTGCATGTCTGTTTAACTGCAGACAACACTGACCAAGGGAAGCGTGCGGAGAAAAGCAGAGCGCCTCTAAAACGTAATGCAAGATCAAGAATCAGGCAACACGGACCACTGGACGCGTGCGCGAAGCAAAGTCTGTCAAGGGACGACAGAGACGAAGAGGGGGAGAGTGTTGCAGAGCTAAAGAGCGCACAAAGCAGAGAAAAAGACGGGCCCCAAAATTTTTCCGATTTGGACACACAACGTTTGTATCATAACCACTCTTGTATATATTTTCCGTCGTAAATGCACTAGAGGAGTCCTCTAGATGCATCCCCACAGAAGATTAGTGATTTACCCATGTACAATAGTAAGAAATTAGTCTTTTAGTGAATAAAGTGCCGGTCTCTTGTGTGAAAGGACCAAACTTAGGGCACTAGTATATAAGTCAAAAGTGACTCTTTGTAAAGAACTTTTTGTCATTGTGAAGAAGGAGCACTTCTGAATTTTCGAGTTTGCCTCTTTCTTGCTGATTTTGATCTTCATTTTGCTCTTGTATGTGTGTGTGATGCTTGAAATGCATGTGTAGGACTGTTGTCTACCCCTTCCCCTTTGTTTTGAGCTGCTGTAGTGCGTGCATAAGCTAGGAGAAGCTGTGGCGCGGGTGTTTGTGACTCCCGTAATTCACTGTTTTTGCCATAACTTGAAGCAGAGTGGTCATAATTGAGTGAAACCACCACCGTTGGATGCGTCTCGTCGAGAGCTTCGAAATGAGTACGCTATTGCCTATGTTCGGAGTTCTGAGCTGGGAGAAAACCTCAAAATACCAAAACTGCTGAAAAGAGGCTTGCGGCAACACTTCCAGTATTTCAGTAGGTGTGAGAGGTAGTAGTCTTTTCTCATGCGTGATTAACTAGACCACTTCATTTTCCATCACGTGTGCACACGTCTTCATACACTTGGTAAGTCGCTCCTTAGGATTGATATTTAAATGTGTGTTAAAGATCCCACTATATGCACTTGTCTGGCAATTGAGGTATAGTCTCATTGGCACAAGTCCTTGAGTCTTCGTGGCTCAAGTACACAGAGGCCATTGATCAAGAAGCAGGAGCTCCAACTAGTGCAACACGGAGTACCTCGTGGCGGGAAGCAGATCTGGATACGCAAGGATGGAAAACCCACAACTCTAATAGCAGACTCTCGAGGAGGCCACAAACAAGCCACACCATCACGGACACAAGTGAAGGAGTCCCCTAGACAACCTCCTAGGCACACCACGTCTATTTGGGTCCCTAAGCGGTCAATGAAGGCTAGCCCCAATGCTAGACACATATGGGTGCCCAAGGCCTGTTTACGAGCCCAGATAGCTCCAACTCTAGCTATTGGCATGATTCAACACTCACACGTACTCTCGACTGACAACGCAGGAACTCTACCTAAAGACCACCCTAACCCACACTCAACCAAATCGAGAAATGTCTGGAAATGGGTGCCCAAAAGGCCCCAACTCCATCACACTCTAGTTCATAAATCTCTACCTGTCTTTAGCTCTAAGAGCTACGAACCCTCTAGCAAAGTTTGGAGACTTAAACCATGTATCAAACCCCCAGACCCAATTTTTGTAAATCCATCCTCTCTGACATAGGTGCATTCTGAGTCCATTGCATAACCAAAGTAGGCATCTAGGAGGATACTGACCTCTAATCACCACTCACATCTATCACAAGCACTTCACCTCTGACCATTAACCTTCAGGATTGTCATGTTAGTATTGTGAAGGGAACACCATTACATACTGTTTCCTATGCAACACTAATGTGCCTTTCTTCTTCTAGCAGATAACCAACCGATTCCCATGGCAGCAGCAGCAGGCACAAGCTCTCAGGCAGGCTCTGGTGCTCAAATCAATTGGGATGCCATGCCGGTGGAGGCCCCACCAACAGCTCGGCCTGAAGAGTTCGTGAACGTGCGGAGAATTCCTATTCCAGATCCACCAAAAGGCCTAACAGAAAGAGTAAAGGGGCATTCTCACTAGTTCAATGAGATGCCAGGAGATTTGGGAGATGCTGATCATATCTGGGAATCCAAGATGGAATGTGGAGGAGTGTGGTGGACCTTCCAGTTCTTTTCAAGAGAATTCGAAACCTTACAGAATGCAGCTCCACTTCAAGATATCTGGCAAAAAGCAGGATTACAAACTTATTTTAGTGTAGCTCTGCCTAAACCCGATTTCCTCAGGTGCTACTACCTGATTGCCACACTGAAGCCGACAGGTGATAAAGATCACTCAGGCACATTTTGGGTGCCCTCCTTATCAAACGAGGAAGAAATGAGGAAGTTTGAATTGAATATTACCTTAATCAGGGAAGCCCTTCAAATGTATGGCACTCACGTACCGTCGGATCGCGATCCCTTGATACCAGACTCAATGAAGAGCAACAGAATCAAAAAGTTAAAGGAAATGTGTGCCCTCACCCCTAACATCACCATACCTCTGCGAATGTGCCTACAACACTTCGCATTTCCAGCTCAAGACCGCTTCACCCAACCACACAAGAAAATATGGTATGGGTTATATCTAGCAGAGACTGGAAGCTTGCCCATTAAGATGCATGTATGGATCTTGGACCAAGTGTATGAAGCAGGCAAGCGGGGTGTGAAGAAGCCTACTTTACACGGCTGCTGTGCACTTACAAGGATTATCTATCGATGTCTTGCATATGACGTGCCGATTGCCAGAGCCCTAAAATATTAACAGCTGGAGTTTTTCAAAGGGCGGAAGTCAGGGAGCCAACCTGCGAAACGAATGCGTGGATCTCTCTCCCAGGTAATGATCCCTCACGAGGCCACGACCGAAGCTTCCCCCAGAGAAGAAGCCCAGGTCGCACCGGTCACGATCCATCTTCAAGAAGTTCAAGCAGGGGATGTGGTACAACCCACTCCATCCGCCCCTCCACTACCCACCGATGTAGAGTTTGCATCTATGGCCAACTTCACAGAAGATCCAAACTTTGATTTTGAAAAATTCTTGCAGACGGCCCACTTGTCGGACAGTGAAGGTTTCCCTGACAATGACGATCCAGGAGCATCATTCCAAAGAGAACTGCCACAGGGCGAAACAAGCAGAGTACATGGAGAAGATGAGGCACAACACCCTCATGGCCCAAGCACACAAGTTCAGGAAGAAGTACAAAGAAATGAGCCAGAAGAGAGTGAAGAGGAAGCCCCTGCCTACACGGCACAACTCAAGCGGCTATACAAGACAATCAAGCAGGTACAGAGAAGACATAAGATGACAGAAGAGGCGAATCGAGCTCTAGTGAACCAAATGCTTCAAGCCGAGAATGTAGATTCCCATTTTGTTGAATCATTGAATCTATTGGCAGACACATGTGGGATTGGGGAAGCATTGAGGACTATGGTCTATCGGGAGAACCCTACCTATGATCAACGAAGGATTGATACACGGCCACGGCGGGGAAAAATGATTCAAATGGAAGTGTCTACTGCCTTGCCTACCACAATTTCATAGGATGTTCACATGACTAGCCCAAATCCCACTGACGAACAAGATGTAAATACACAGGTACCATCTCCACCGTCACCTCCCATTCAACCCTCAGAACCCTTCTCCACTAGCCTTTCTGAACAACCGATATCCACCCAACATGAACCCATTGTACACACCTCCGTTTTTACATCCTTCCCTTTACCCACATCCATCACTTTCGCCCAAATTTTTGAACCTCACACCGGTCATCCTGCCACCGATCAAACCATAATAGGTCACCCCTCCTATCTCCTCGTCCTTGGACAACCACTTGCCACTAGCCAGATCTTATCCCATCCTTTTCCATTCACCCACACATTTCCCCTCTCCCAAACCCTATCCACCACTTCCCTTGTAACTGCCTCAGGCTCAACCCAAGTCACACAACCGTCATTCTGGACAAACCTTGTAAATATACTCCAACAGGTTGAGAACTATAATAAAAAGTCCCTTTCCCAACCCCACTCCCCCACATTCACTGCCACCACTAACACACCACCTACCGTTCTTGTATTACAATTCACTCTTCACACACTATCACATTCGATCCCATGGATATTTCACCATCCACAGGAGCACCCACCGCCACGTCTGTTCCACCATCATCACATCTCACTTAACTCATAGGCACATCATCCACTTTTCGCTTCCCCATTTCCCGACCCTTTGCATGTTCCACCTCTACCCATGCATCCACATCATTTAGTAGTGCACTAGACACCATGGTTGAAGCGGCCACTCAGCTTAAGCAAGAGTATAAGCTATTAGAAGAAAATAACACAGAGCTGTGCAATCTCTCGGCTCAACCCCAGGCACGAGTCGATGCCTTGGAACTAGGTAATACAGCACTACAACACCAGGTGATTGACCTCCAACAATCGAAGACAGAACTCGAAGCTAAGTATGCAGAGACAGGCAAAGCTATGGAGGAACAACTCAGAGAACAAATGGGCCGCAATGCGAGACTTCAACGCAACATGGCTCTACTACGTCGCCATCTAGCAGCGACTCAAGAAGAGAACAGAAGGCTACAACAACAAAACCAGGAGAACCTAGAAGCGGCCATGGAAAACACCCCGGGAGCACCTATAGACCCTGCAAAATTCCAGGCTGTCCCCTCAGAGCATATTCAACAAGTTTTAGAAGGTTATGCGACCCTCTTGGAGGCTCATGATCAGTTGGCAGACCAGATAAAGGAACTACAAGGATCCAAAGTACCGACAACACACCCACCCACACCTAAAGAGACGGTCGAGGCCGCTACTTCGCCAGAACCTGAACCTTCAACCAACAGTGAGGTACTTGAGCTACGACAACAGGTTGCAGAACTAAAAATCAAGTTGTTACAGTATGAACGACCTCCCTCTCCACCTGATCAAACCATAGAAGAAGAAACAGTAGTCATTCCAGTGGAGGAGACATTTGAAGACAATTATGAGCCTCAACCCCTTCCAGGAGGCAGAATTACGGAGGAAGGCCAAGACACATATGAGGAGCCCCCATCGGCATGGATGAAGCAGGTAGAGGAGATGGGCCACACTCACGAAGAGCGCGTAGCAACTCAGATGCTGGCCATGAAAACCATTGAGGAGTCTATACTCAAGTCTGAATATTTCTCGCACTTGGCTCCTAGGCGGTTGATCACCAGTTCAGAGTTACAATATAAGCCCTATTTTGTACTGCTGGCTGACTATAATGCTGAGATCAAACG
Source organism: Ceratopteris richardii (assembly GCA_020310875.1). Classification (NCBI taxonomy): domain Eukaryota; kingdom Viridiplantae; phylum Streptophyta; class Polypodiopsida; order Polypodiales; family Pteridaceae; genus Ceratopteris; species Ceratopteris richardii. Next base: position 8,248,079 of record CM035419.1, read on the forward strand.
CATAACCAACCAGTACCCTAAGTTCGCAACATAGTTCGAACCCGAGGACATTCCAGAGGGAGCCAGAAAGGGGGCCATATTCCAACCCATATGGAGGCAAAAGTTACTAGAGACCTATCCGGAGATGTTACGAACATGGGATCACGCTCCCATGCATTTGAAGTATAACCCTTGCTTTGGTCCAGTACAAAGAAGAAGATCATGGAAAGCATTCACCATCAAGGTTCAGAACAACGCAAATTGTAAAGAATGGCTCAATTACCCCGCAATCGCACCCCCAATCGGCACACCTACAGTATCATACATGATAGCCACCATCAGACATTGGATGCCACGCCTCCACCCCATGCCGGATGTCGCCGCTCAAATGATGCTCAAAATTTTGGACATGATGCAAGTGGTCCTAAAGACCTTTCGAAATGTACGTAACATCCAGCCTTCAATTCCGGGCTTCATCAATGGTAATTATGATTTGCTGTATGACATGAGCACGACCCCGAGCATTCGAGTAGCTTACGCATGGCATGCACGAATAAGATATCTCCCTGCCTGCTACAAGCAAACCTTTGATGATATGTTCACCACGGGGTTTTGGGAGTCACACTCAGAAGTGTTCGCACCATGCCCAACCCACTTGCTACATCTATTCGCGTGTGAACAAACCATGCACTCAGAGCTCTACACCACACCACACCCTCATATGCCGGGAGCAGTCAATTGGGATGCCCTCCAGAGCGATTTGGTCCGGGGACTGCGTATAAAAGAACAAGAATTGGCAACCGACCTCCTGCAAAAGTACATCGATCAAACAGTGGAGCAGAGGTCTGTCAGAGGTGACAGACACTAGGGGGGGGAGAGTGTTGACAGTATATGGGAAGAAGCAAGTACGGACACACATGCAGATCTAGCACTAAGGCAACCCTTCATTTTTTCCAAAACCCTTACATCATTTTAAAGTGATTCTCATCACTGAAAACCCCTGTAAATACGATTTTCACCTTTTTTTAGCTCCATTTTGTACAAGCCGAGGAGTCCTTGAGCTTGAGGAGCCTTAGAAGTAGTTGCTTGCCAATTTTCATATTTTTTAGATCTCGTTTGAGCCCTCAAATAAACCCTGGAACCTAATTTTTAACTAGGCCGGACACTAGGTCTGGACAGGGCCAAAGCTAGGCAAAAACTATAAATAGAGCTAGAGAGCTCATTTTTGAGGTAGCTTCATGTAGTTTTGAGCTTGTATGAGAACTTTGTTGCAATAGAAGTGATTCCATTGTCTTACTCTCTTTGTTCTTGCCGTGTGTGCGCGTGTGTGTGTATGTGTGTGCATGTTAGTGTGCTTCTCACTCACACATTTGTGCCTTCACTTGCTCGAGGTCTTCATACCATCCTCACGTCTTCCCAGTTTGACATTAAAGGAGGTGCTACTCATCACTGAGCTACACAGGTACACACCACAACAGAATGGTGTTGCTGAACGCAAAAATAGACATATTGCAAAAATAGAAAGAGCCTTGATGGCTGAGAAGAATGTGCCTCATTGTTATTGGGTAGAAGCTGTGCATACTGCTGTATACATCATGAACAGAACTCCGACTGCTGTTGTACATCAAGTTACACCTGAAGAGAAGTTTACACATAAAAAGCCAAACTTATCACATCTGAAAGTTTTTGGCTGTATTGCATATGTACATGTTCCAGATGAGTTGAGGACGAAGCTTGAACCAAAAGCAGAAAAATGTGTCTTCATTGGATATTCCCTTGAGCAAGTACAAATGTTATAACCCACTCACACGACAGGTGAAGGTGAGCAGAGATGTGGTATTTGATGAAATGTCAAGCTTCTATGCAGATGCCAAAGAAGGACTGAATCTTGAACCAAATGACAAAGAAAATGCTGAAAAATCTAGTGCAGAATCTCAAGTTTTGAGTGGATTGGATGCATCACCAAGCAATAGTTCCAACTCAAATCCATGGAGTGGAAGATTGCGTGGAAATTTCAGTCCAACAAATTCATCAAATACATCCAAGAAAGGTAAAGAAAAGCTTTCTGCTGGTAGTAAAACAGGTGCAGGTTTTGAAGATGTTGATGGAGATTCAAGCAGTTCAGAAAAGAGTCTTGATGAGGAACTTGGATTGCCCTCTGTGAAGATTCCAGGAGTAAGAAGGGCACATGCAGATGATACAAGAAGAAGTGACCCAGGACCAAGAAGATCTGGGAGGATGTGTAATTCAGTGCAACGATTGACATATGATAGTTACATGGCTCGCCATTGTGCCTACATGACAAAGGTAATACAAGATGTTGAACCTTCTTGTTTTGAAGATGCAATTGGTAATGCAGATTGGGAAAAAGCTATGGATGAGGATGTGGCTGCACTTTATGGAAATGATACATGGAAGCTGGTTCCATTGCCGCAAGGAAAGAAATCCATAGGCTGCAAATGGGTTTACAAGGTAAAGCATAATGCTGATGGTAGCATAAGCAGGTATAAAGCATGATTGGTAGCTAAAGGTTATGCACAGAGATATGGCATTGATTATGAGGAAACATTCAGCCCTGTAGCTAAAATGTCTACTGTCAGAACACTTGTTGCATTAGCTACAGCAAAAGGATGGACTTTGCATCATATGGATTTGAAGAATGCTTTCCTACATGGTGAGTTACAAGAAGAAGTATATATGGACGAGCCACAAGGATATGAAGATTCAAAGCATCCAGAATACGTTTGCAGGTTGCAAAAGGCTTTGTATGGGCTGAAGCAGACTCCGCGTGCATGGCATGCAAGGATTGCTGATTACTTAACCAGCATTGGGTTTTCTATGTGTGATCCAGATCACTCACTATATGCAAGGAAGGCTGATGATGGCATCACTATTGTGGCTATTTATGTTGATGATCTGATTGTAGGTGGTGATAATGAAGAAAACATCAAAGAGGTAAAAAAACTTCTTATGCAGGAATTTGACATGAAAGATCTTGGTGTGCTGCGCTATTTCTTGGGCATTGAGTTTATACATACAGAAACAGGTATATGGATGTCGCAAAGGCAATATGCCTTGAATATGCTGCAAAAGTATGGTATGGCTGATTGTAAGCCAATTTCTATGCCTTTAGATCAGAATTTGAAATTGGATACTACATCAAGTGAAGCATTGGAAAATGCTACTATGTACAGGAAAATTGTGGGAAGTCTTATATATCTTACAATTACAAGGCCTGGTTTAAGCTACACTGTTGGACTTGAAAGTCAGTTTATGCAGGTTCCCAGGAAGCCACATTTGGATGCTCTGAGGCGCACTCTACGTTATGGGAGTGCTACTTTGGATTATGCATTATTTTATGAAGCTGGTGTGGAGTTGCAGATTCATGGATACACCGATGCAGATTGGGCTAGTAGTACTCCAGATAGAAGATCTACTAGTGGCTTTCTTTTCTCACTTGGAGGTGCAGCTATTACATGGAGCAGCAAGAAGCAACCCACTGTTGCTTTGTCGAGTACAGAGGCTGAGTATAGAGGTGATGCAATGGCAGCATGTGAGGCATCATGGCTAGAGATGTTACTTGTAGATTTAGGTGTGGAAGTGCAAAAGCCTATCACTATCTATTGTGATAATCTTAGCAGCATACAGTTAGCACGGAACCCTGTTTTCCATGCTAGAACAAAGCATATTGAGGTACATTATCACTTCATCAGAGAGAAGGTATTAGCAGGTGATATTGATCTTGTTTATATGAGAATAGATGAGCAGGTTGCTGATATTTTCACCAAAGCACTTGGAGCTGAGAAGTTGAAGAAGTTTCGGAAGATGCTTGGATTACAGGATATGGCATTGAGCTTGAGGGGGAGTGTTGAGATATCAAGCTCAACATGTGATGATCTAGGATGACACGTACCAGTTTTTCATTTCTCTGACATGTATAGTGGTCACGCCTGATGGAGAGTGTTAATCTCCAAAAGAACAACCTACTCTTGAATTTAGAACACCTCTATATCAAGAGTAAGTCAAAATTTTCACTAAATTAGAGGTCCAATCTCCAAATTATCAAAAGTTGAGAAATTCTGTGAAGAAGATAAAACACAGAAAGTCTGCTGCACAATTTCTTCTCACTGACCTATCAAACATGTAAAATTTTCTATGAAATTTTGTATGGAGTGTCGCCTAGAAGTTGCGCACCTCCTCCAAGTTAAAGTTCTTCAAAAGGTTTAGTATAACTTGAGAAATCAACTTCACAAGTTACCTATGTCCAAATCTGCACTTCTGAGAAGTCGATTTGACACCCCTAACTTCTTAACTTTGGTTCTCACAATGTCGAACCCGTTTTGCCAAATCCTTTTGGCTGTAGATAGCTTATCTCTCAACTTAGATTTTGAGCTATCATATGTGTAAAACTTTACACTGTGCACTGAGCACTACTCATTTCATTAGACTCAAAATCTGCGCCTGTTTCAGAGAACTGTGAACACTCAACACATATGAATGTTCCTACTAACAATTCTCCTAGCCTGTTTACAATTAGACTCTGAAACTTAAGCCATAGACTCATTAACTATGAACTTAGATATCCTCAAAAGGATTTCACAAATGATTTACCACAGACGGAGCAGACACGGAAAGATCGGGCGCAATATTTCTTCAATTATTCAGAAAGTTACAGTTGAGTGATGAGAGGAAACTCAACTAACTTTTCACATGTCTCATGACATCACACTTCCTCTTTCTTGACTTCTATCTATTCTTACATATGCTCTCATATCACGCCTTGACATTTTCAGGGTATATATATAGAAATTTGTACAAGTCTATGACTAATCAAAGATCTAAGTGAACTATAACTATACTAATGTACATATGTGTACATTCCTCATATCCTCTGAATGTATCCTTCTTCCAAGCTTCAAGAATTGATCTCATCCTTCATTCTTTAGTCTTCAAACATTCAATTGGTGATTGATCTGCACCAACAGCTCCCCCTCAATCATCAATTGAGGTTTCTCCTTTCTTCTTTATACCTGCCATGTCTTTAAACTTCTGTAGCTTTGGTCCATCCAAGCTCTTTGTAAGCATATCAGCTATCTGATCTTTTGTTGAAGTATGTATGACTTCAATCTCCTTATCCATCACTTTCTCTCTTAGAAAGTGATACTGAATCTCAATGTGTTTGGTCCTGGCATGAACAACAGGATTAGCAGCTAAATACAATGAACTCATGTTATCTCCATATATAATTGGTACCCCATGCACAATGTCAAAACTCTTCATCAAAGTCTTGAGCCAAATCACTTCCTTTGCAGCTCCAACCATGCCTTTGTACTCTGCTTCTGTAGAAGACAAAGCAACTGTATGTTGCTTCTTGGAACACCATGAGATAAGTTTATCTCCCACATAACACATGTATCCAAAAGTTGACCTTCTATCATCTGGATTACCTGCCCAATCTGCATCACTATATATCTTGATGTTTGTATCTGATGTAAACCCATAATACAAACCTTCATTGAGTGTACCCTTAATGTACCTCAACACTCTTTGACCTGCAATCCAATGTTCTTTCCTTGGGCAATGCATGAATTGAGACAAAACCCCTACTGCATATGATAAATCACGTCTAGTTAAAGTAGCATAGATAAGACTACCAACTAAACTCTGATATTGTCTCATGTCCTTGAATTCTTCACCTCCAAACTTACTCAATTTGTGATTCACCTCCATTGGTGTAGGTGCTACCCTGCAATCGTCCATTTTCAACTTGATTAACAAGTTCTTCAAATACCTTTCTTGGGTCACAAATACTCCATGTTGAGTATATGTAATCTCCATGCCCAAGAAGTATGACAAGTCTCCCAAGTCACTTATTTTGAACTCCTTTTCCATTTGCTTCTTGAGTCTTTGTATTCCTTCTTCATCTGTACCTGTAAGGATTATATCATCAACATACATGCACATATATATGAAACCATTATCACTTGCTTTGACAAGCAAGCTACTATCTGCTTTAGACACCTGAAATCCAAGTTCTTTCAAGAACTTTACAAGTCTATAATTCCATGCCCTTGGGGCCTGCTTCAAGCCATACAAAGCTCTCTTGAGCTTGCACACATGATCTGGATACCTTTTATCTCTGAACCCTTGAGGTTGCTCCATGAACACATCATCTGAAATATAACCATTCAAAAAAGCATTTTTCACATCAAGTTGACATAACTTCCAACCTTTACATGCAGCAATAGCTATAAGTGTCCTGATGGTTGTCATCTTTGCCACAGGACTATAAGTCTCATCATAGTCAACACCATAAGTCTGAGCAAACCCTTTGACAACAAGTCTAGCTTTGTATCTAGACACACTTCCATCTGCAAACCTCTTGGTCTTGTAAACCCACTTGCATCCAATGATTTTCTGACTATTTGGTTTTGGAACCAAATCCCATGTTTGATTCTCCAATAGTGCATCAAATTCTTCCTGCATAGCTATCTCCCATTTTTCCTTACCTTTTGCCTCTTCATATGTAGAAGGGTCTTCATCTGTTTTCATCATATAAGCATAATCTTTTGTGGCCAAAAATGAAGTATCATAGCTATACCTTGTAGGTTGCCATTTATTCCTTGTAGACCTCCTAAGCTCTCCACTTCTTGAGGTTTCTGGTTCTTCATATTCAGGATCAAATCTTGGTGTTTCTTCTACTTCAACCTGCACTTCATTATTCTCTTGTTCATCAAATATTTTAACCTTTGATTTACCTTTCCTTTGGCTCACTTCTTCTTCATCACCTGTATTGATATTGATTGTACCTGCATACCAAGTGCTTTGCTCATCAAATGTAACATCTTTAGAAACCATGAATTGTTTTGTAGATGGACTCCACAATCTATAGCCCATCTGCTTATCATCATAACCAATGAAAACATATTTTTCAGATTTAGGCTCCAACTTGTGCCTTAATTGTGATGGCACATATGCATATGCCACACATCCAAAAACTCCGCAATGATCCAAGGTAGGTCTCTTACCCCACCAAGCCTCATATGGTGTCATACCCTGCAAGGCTTTACATGGTAACCTATTGACCAAATAAGTGGCTGTATTTACAGCCTCAGCCCACAAATAATTAGGGCAATTTTTCTCCTTCATCATGGATCTTGCAAACTCAACAAGTGTTCTATTTCTCCTTTCTGCTACACCATTTTGTTGAGGAGAGTACCTGCAAGTAACTTCCCTTTTTATACCTACATTCCACAAGTAATCACTGAATTCATTAGAAAAATACTCTCCCCCTCCATCTGACCTTAGTCTCTTCAACTTATGTCCTGTAACTCTTTCTGCATATGCATGGTAGTGTTTGAATGTATTAAACACTTCTGACTTATCTTTGATCACATAGATAGTGATCCATCTAGTAGCATCATCAACATAAATCACATAATACCTTGACCCATTTATACTGAAATCCTTTGATGGTCCCCACACATCTGTGTGTACCAATTCAAGCTTCTCTGAGTACATAAAACCATGCCTGGAGTAAGAATTCTTATGAGCTTTACCTAATTGACATGCCTCACATTTGTATGTCATATGTTGACCTGCAACATTAGGCAATCCAAGCACTGAACCATTGTTAATCATGTCTTTAATACCTCTTTCATTGAAATGTCCAAACCTCTTGTGCCAAAGATCTAACTCAGAGATCTTATGTCCTCCATATGTGAACATAGCATGACCAATATTGCCTTGAATCTTCAATGTAAATAATCTTCCTTCTTTTTTCCCTGAAACAATCTGTTTATACCCTTGACTAGGGTCTTCCACATATACTCCATCATTAGTGAACCTTACTTCATATCTCTTTTCAACAATTTGTCCTACACTTATCAAATTCTTAGGAATTGTAGGAACATACAAGACCTTACTCAATAAGGTGCTACCATCCTTGGCCTTCACTGATCCAATTGACTTCACATTGTGCTTTGTGTTGTCACCTGTTTGAACAACATGATTGAAAACCTTATTTTCTAAATCAGTCATCAAAGATATATTACCACTCAGGTGATTGCTACACCCTGAGTCAATGTAGAAGACTCTTTGATCTTCACTCTGCCTTTCACAAGTTGCATTCATTATCAATGTTGAATCCTCCTTTTGATTTGAAGCATAATTGTAGTAGGTGTTGTTGTATTGTTGACTTTGGAAACCTCTACCTGCATTTCTTCCAAAGTAACTCCTACCACCTCTGCCTCTGAAATTACCTCTTTGATTTCTGCCTCCTCTTCCTCTTGAATTATAGTTCTGATTATATCCACCATTACTCTGATTATTATGCCAACAATCATTAGCTAAGTGATTTGTCTTACCACAAATCCAGCAAGCTTTACCTCCATCTTTGTTATTCCTGCCTCTTCCTCTACCTTTGCCACCTCCTCTTCCTCTTAGGAAGTTGGCTTGACTAGTTGTACCTTCATCTTCACCTGCTTGTTGCTTTCCTTTGCTATTCTTCTTCTTGTCTTTTGAGTACATTGCATGACCTGCACTCTTGTCACCATCTCCTTTAACATCCTGCTCAAATGTTAGCATATGACCTAGCAACTGATTTAAATCAGGAGTGAAATGATCAAGTGATAACTCTGTAGACAAAATGAATGGCTTCCATTTGTCATCACCTCTTAGACCTGTAAGAATTTGCCTTACCAATTTATCCTCCTCAATGTCTTCATCAACAGCTCCTAATGCATCTGCAATGTCTTTCATCCTTGTTACATAGTCTGAAATAGATTGAGAGGCCTTCTTCTTGAAGGTTGTAAATTCTGCCCATAAGGATGCCTTCCTTGACTTTGTAGTATTCTGGAAATGCTCCTCCAAAGCATTCCAAATATCAGTTGCACTTTCAAGACCTCGAATATGAGGTAACAAGTAATCATTGACTCCCATATAGATAATGCTCCTAGCTTGAGCATCTTTCTTCATCCAATTTTTCAAATCTGCTAACTCTTCCCTAGTTGGAACACTAGGATCTCTGAACTGTGGCTTTTCTTCTTCTCCTGTGATGTAAGCAATTAAATCTTTGCTCATAAGATGAGCTTCCATCCTCATTGACCATGCAGGATAGTTTTCCCTATCCAATTTCTCTATCTGTAGAGAATCTCCCATCTTGTGTCCACCTGTGTATTGAAATCTTCAAGCTTTATAAACAATATATGTACCTTTACTTCGAATTAGACTCCTTTTGTCCTTCTTGATGTCGTATGGTCTCCTCCCCAAGCTTTGCCTTCAAACTTTCACCTTTTAGTTCTTCAAATGTTGAATTTCTTGAATCTGCAGCAGTCGGGATCCTCCTTTCCTTGATTTTGATGTCTCCTGCTCTGATACCACTGATGGAGAGTGTTAATCTCCAAAAGAACAACCTACTCTTGAATTTAGAACACCTCTATATCAAGAGTAAGTCAAAATCTTCACTAAATTAGAGGTCCAATCTCCAAATTATCAAAAGTTGAGAAATTCTGTGAAGAAGATAAAACACAGAAAGTCTGCTGCACAATTTCTTCTCATTGACCTATCAAACATGTAAAATTTTCTATGAAATTTTGTATGGAGTGTCGCCTAGAAGTTGCGCACCTCCTCCAAGTTAAAGTTCTTCAAAAGGTTTAGTATAACTTGAGAAATCAACTTCACAAGTTACCTATGTCCAAATCTGCACTTCTGAGAAGTCGATTTGACACCCCTAACTTCTTAACTTTGGTTCTCACAATGTCGAACCCGTTTTGCCAAATCCTTTTGGCTGTAGATAGCTTATCTCTCAACTTAGATTTTGAGCTATGATATGTGTAAAACTTTACACTGTGCACTGAGCACTACTCATTTCATTAGACTCAAAATCTGCGCCTGTTTCAGAGAACTGTGAACACTCAACACATATGAATGTTCCTACTAACAATTCTCCTAGCCTGTTTACAATTAGACTCTGAAACTTAAGCCATAGACTCATTAACTATGAACTTAGATATCCTCAAAAGGATTTCACAAATGATTTACCACAGACGGAGCAGACACGGAAAGATCGGGCGCAATATTTCTTCAATTATTCAGAAAGTTACAGTTGAGTGATGAGAGGAAACTCAACTAACTTTTCACATGTCTCATGACATCACACTTCCTCTTTCTTGACTTCTATCTATTCTTACATATGCTCTCATATCACGCCTTGACATTTTCAGGGTATATATATAGAAATTTGTACAAGTCTATGACTAATCAAAGATCTAAGTGAACTATAACTATACTAATGTACATATGTGTACATTCCTCATATCCTCTGAATGTATCCTTCTTTCAAGCTTCAAGAATTGATCTCATCCTTCATTCTTTAGTCTTCAAACATTCAATTGGTGATTGATCTACACCAACAACGCCGGTATATGCCAGGGATACTTCATTGAGCTTTATTAGATTTATCTACCGAGAGTGATGGCACATTTGTTTCTTGCCAGCTCACTCATTCGCGGACATTAGGTTTTTCCTTATGTACTGGTCTTTATATATTGCACTAGTTGTATTCTTGTTTTTAGGTCATTCTTGTACATTCCTTTTATGTAATAGAAGAAGAAGAAGATCATTTGTGATCGTTCCTACCTCATTCAGTTGATCAGGCTCATACCTCCAAAAGGCTTCATCTGTCTCTCCGTTTAAGATTAGATCTATGATCTTATTGTCCTGGGGAACCCACTTTGGTGTGAGAATTCTAGTGAGAACTGATTTGCCTCGATTAGGCTCTCCACCTATGTTTCCTTGCTCTAGGTCCCCTATATCCGTTTCTGGGATCACATTACCAAATTCATCTGTATATATATATATATATCTGGGTAGGTGGTGACCACATACATGGTTTCTTCTTTGTCGAGGTATGCTCCATTTTCAAACTTGACTGTTAGATGCTCTAATCCAATGGGTTGATCTGGGTTTTTCATTTGGACCACAGGTCTTCCTAGGCCATCCTCATAGATGCAAGCACATAATCGGTTGGTCCTAAGGTATTCGAGTTGCGTCTTGTAAGGGCCTTCGACCCTTTGTAAGTATGGCACACCTGAACTTCCTGTGGGTCTCTCCATACCATGAGACATCTCGGACTCACTAGTTTCAGAGCTAGGGTAGTGCGAATAATGGCTCAACTGCTGAGCCCAAGACCTAGAAGTGTGATTGACACTAGCCTCTGAAGACCTAAGGCTTTGTCTATCTCTCCCTAGATGTTGTCCTGATCTAAGGTTCATATGCCTTAATGAGCAATCCCAATTTTTACGCAAGGTACAACCTCGTTGCCGATCAATTTGTATCAGTCACTTGGCTCTTTTTTAGTTGGTTATCTTGTTTATGCTCTTGTCTGATATCACCTCGTCAAGAATATTTAAGTGATGTTCGGCACTTTAAGTTGATCATTCCACGTTAAGTTCTTTTCCTTTAAAGTTATCGATCACACAGAGATTATGTTTCAGCTTAAACTTGAGTATTTATGTAGTCTTCAACTTGATAGATGCCTATCGTCACCCTGACTTACTTCTAGCACTACTCGCACTTAGCCTAAGCTAGGAATTGACAAAGGAAGTTGAGAATGATCCAGCCTCAAGATGCTTATCCCTTGCCCTTGTAAGCCCAGGAGATGTGTTCCCAAGCTTGCACTCACTCTTGCCTTGAATGCCCTTCGATGCTCTCAATAGACCTGTAAAAGTCTCAAAGTTAGCTCAAGACTTAGAATCAAATGACATAACAAATCACTTCCATTCATGTAATTCAGATATCAATTTGCCCTTTATCTTTATGGAAGACAATTCTAGGGATCCCTCAGTTTCTTACCCACGGGTATGGTCTACTTCAAAATACTCTATCTAATAACGTATTTGTAGTACTCCCCATGAGCTTTCCAAAGAGCCTAAGATCACTCGGAACGAATTTCGTATGAGGAAGTTATGACTGTTCAAGTTTTGGGGTTAAAACATAGTTCAAATAGGCTATCAGATAGACAGGATTTTTCTCAAATTACTTGATATGTATGCCCCAAAACTACCCCTAAAACTTTGGAATTCAAAACCCTAAAAATTTAGCCAAAATTGCATGTCAATCGCGATCGACAGGTCTGTCAATTGCGATTGACAGAGGTGTCCGTCAGGCTTGTCAATCACGATCGACACGTCAGTCGCGATTGACGATGTCAATCATGATCAACAGAGTCGATTGTGGGGTCTATCAATCACGATCGATGGTGTCAATCGCGATCGACATGTTTTTTGCAATTTTTGACGTAATTTCAATCAATCGGGGTTCTATCCATCGTGAGGGACACATGTACACGCGAATTCTACTGTCAATAGTGAACTTTCAGTCGGTCACGATTGACGGTATGAATCGTGATTGGCTGAGCCCTATGTGGTAGTCCGTCGGGGTTTGTCGATCATGATTGACAAGGGGTGTGGGTCGTGATTGACAGGTTCTATCGGTTGCGATTGACAGAGGCTGTTGATCGTGGCTGTCGGTCATGATTGACAGTGTCAATCGCGATTGATAGAAAAACACAGAATTTTTTACTGTGATTTGTGATTTAGAATGTGCTCATCATGCTTGTTATAGTGGTGCACTTTGTTTTACCAAATACTAAAATTTTCTGTCGATCGTGATTGACAAAGGTCAGTGACGCAGAGATAGTGCCGAGCTTTTTCGTCCCTGCGCAACCTGCTGGAGACGATGATACAGCAGAAACCTGCAAGAACACTCAAGAAACATGCAAAAACAGCCCGCAAAATTCGCTCTCTCACTCTCTCTCATAAGTGAAATGAGGGAAATGGAAGCAGGAAGGAGATATGACCCAATTCACGATGATGGAGATGGAGGTGGGAGATGGTGAGGATGATGATGGTGAAACAAGAAAGAGGAAAATAAGGAAAAGTAAGGAGATTACCTACAACGCCAATGTCACAACTCAATGTCTTACCATCACACGCTCATCCTCAAAGCTCGATCCTTGGCAACGACACCAAAATTTGGTGTATCTCAGTGATGAGTAATTGTCACATGCACTAACAACTCCTCTTATCCTATAATGGTAGTTGGTAAGAGCATTCTGAGTACTAATGATGCTTTGTTTGTGCCGGCTGAAAGACATACACGGCTATCAGAGTTAAATACATAATAGCAAAATTGAAACATGACTGAGAAGATTGTAAAAGTTTTGGGTGAAAGCAAATGACAAAGATCAGACCTCCGAAGGTGCAATGTAAATGCATGATGTTTATCCATGACAATGTATTTATGGACTGCTCTAAATGATGTCTGCCCTAAACATTTTCAAGATCAGAACACAATGTCTTACCATATTTTTAGTCATTTTAATATAAGAACAATATGTACTTCATTCAGGTGCAATTTGAGATTATAAGATCTTTTTGTTTTGAAGTTTGAATTCGATAAACTTGTATGATCCTTTCATTTGTATTTTTTATTGTCATCTCGAGGACTTTTGTTCCCTAATACATTAATTGTACGTTTAGAAATTGAACATGCATGATGAGATCAATTATTTCCTCTTGTTATTCATAGTTACCACCACGAAAATACATGCACTTGATGAAAATACTTTATGGTGTAGATTTTTTGTGAAGAAATTTGTATAAAACGCATGTCTACCACACAAAATTCCAATTAATCTAATTTATCTCGCAATTAGATTAGAAGATATTCTTCTTATGCTAGCATCGAATGTGGCCATTTTCATACAAAATGGCATACATACAAATATTCCTCTATGGAAAATCTACCCGGCTACTTATATTGCAACCATTCTTATATAAAATTTAGTCCTTCTTGGTGGAGGATTCTTTCCATCCGAGTTATCACACCACCGCACCCACATAGAGTGTGGCTCTCCTTTCAAGGCTTCCTTCCTTGTTCTAAGATTTTCTATCGTACTTCATACCTTTTCCTTCCCATTACTCCCATTTTCTTCTCAGAATGGTCTTCAAACACGTATGGAAAGGTTTCCTTAATGGTTATTTGTGTTATTTCGCAGTATATTTGTGTCATGTATTTGTGTTATTTCTCCATATCCTTGCCCTTGAGAAGAATCTTGGGAAGGCAAAGCAAAGGCAAAAACACAATCTCTAGAAAATATATATTGCCTCCTATCATAAATATCTAGTTTTCGAGCTATTATTTCCATAAAATTAACATCATCCAAGTGATTGAAGTCCATGGTACATCCTTGCTAGAGTAATAACATGAAAGGTAAGCGTGAAATGCTAGGCTTGCTAAACTCGACAATCACTAGGTGTATAAAAGTAATCCTATAATCATCTAAGAAATAGAATAAAGTTCCATGAGAAAACTTATTTCAATTCCTTCTAGAACATTAATGATAGACTTGATCCATATCAGTCTAGACACTCCTATCCTCGACTTTCAAAACAATCAATAGCTCTAGCCTAAACTATCCCCATGTTGTATGAAAGTCCATCATCTTAGTTCACATGTAAGAAGTTCATATTAGTAGAATGAAATATCTACATCCTACTAAACAAGAAGCCTATTGGTTTGTCATCCATAAATTTTGGACTGAATTCTATTGGAAAAAGCTTCTATTGACACTAGGATGCCAGTCATGTTGGTCTTGCTATGGTCCTATTTTTACCTACTACACAACAACTTTGTTGCGATGGAAGAGACTCACAAGCCCATGTATTCATAGCTTTTTTCTGTGGAACATGCCAATATCCCTCACATTCTCATGCAAGTCGCAACAAAAAGATGATTGGCATACTCTTACAACATTATACAAGGCAAACCAATGAGGCTCATGTTGCTTATCTCTAGAAACAATTAGACATTGATCATATGAATGAAGGAGATTCAATGCGCAAATGTTTTTACAAAGATCAAATATTTGAAAGAGTAGTTGATTTGTGTTGATATCTTGCCAGATAGTTCACTTGTGGAGATTGTTCTTAAATGTCTTGCAGATTCTTATCAAAGTTTCACTTCTACTCTTCCGTTAATGATGGAAGGCAATCCCAATGCCTCAACCTTTAAGGATTTAGTGTGTGTTTTATTGCAAGAAGATCAATCTATGCATAATAGTTCAATTATGTGTGCTGCATATTAGGCTTCCTTGGCTATTTGAAAGGGAAAAGGTACATGGATCACATCTACTATCAAGGAGAATCCTACTAATGATGTACAATCAAAGAAAGAAGACAAAGATGACAAGAAAATAGAAAAGCAAAAAGAGCTTTGCGAGTAGTGTAAGGAAAATGATCATGTTATAAAGAGTTGTCCTAGACTGATGGCAAATGAGGCAAAGTAGAAAGAGGCTACATTGGTTGTTGTAGATGCATCTACACCTAAAATAGAGTGTGCCAAGCTTGCTCAAAATGAAGGATGGGAATTTACTAATCATTGCAACTACGAATCATATTTCCATGAGCAGCGTATGTGTTTAGTAGACTTGGATGTTTGGTACTTTGATAGTGATGCAACCAAACTTGTTGACTTGTGATGTAGTTTCTTCACTTCACTTGAGCTTGCTCTTAAATGGAATAATTTTTTGGTTTGTTTTATCTAGAAAATTACAAAATGGTATCATGTCTGCCCAAACTTGGGGCACCTTGTAAACATGTCTCTCAATGTTTTATTTTGGATAAAATGCTACATTCTTCCTTCCTAAAAGATGGTTCAATTAGATATGCACATAATGTAAAATGTACCAATGATTTCCTCTTGTTAGCATAGTTGCTATCACGAAATACATTCTCCATAACCATTAGCAATAATGCACTTGATGAAGAGCTTATTTATAGTAAACTATATGTTATAGATTTTGTGTGAAGTAATTTGTATAATGCCCATGTCTACCACACAAAATGCCAATTAATCTTTACACGGAGAGACCTAGAAATGTGACTTTACTAAACAATGACATTTAATATGACAATTAGATTAGAAGAAACTCTTATGATACTAGCATAGATGTGGGTTTCCATACAAAATGGCATACATATACATATTCCTGTATGGAAGTGTGACTCTAACAGTGACATTCTTATCTCACAATTAGATTAAAAGAAAGTCTTCTGATGCTAGCATCAAATGTTGCCATTCCCATACAAAATGGCGTACATAAAAATGTTGTTGTATGGAAAATCTACACGGCTACTTATATTGCAACCATTCTTACATAAAAGTTAGAGTGTGTCTCTCCTTTCAAGGCTTCCTTCCTTGTATTAAGGTGTTATATCTTACTTTGTCCTTTTCCTTCCCATTATTCCCACTTTGCTCTCAAAATGTTCTTCGAATGCATACGGAAAGGTTTCCTTAATGGTTGTTACCACTCACCCTTATATACAATATCCATAGTCATATATTTGTGATATTTCCCCATATCCTTGCCCTTGAGAAAAAATCATTGGAAGTCAAAGCAAATGCAAAAAACAATTTCTAGAAAATATCTATTGTCTTCTATCATAAACATCTAGTTGCCTTAAAATCAACACCATCCAAGTATTGAAGTCCATGATATATCCTTGTTGTAGTAATAACATGAAATATAAGTGTGAAATGCCAGACTAGCTAAACTGGCCATTCACTAGGTGTAGAAAACCAAGGCTACAATCCTTTGAGAAATACAATGAAGTTCCATAAGAAAAGTTATTTCAAAACCTTCTCAAACATAATGATAGACTTGATCCATATCACTCTAGAGACTCCTATCCTTGGTTCTATGCAAATGCATTCTCTTAGTTCATGTAAGAAGATCATATTAGTAGAATGAAATGTCTACATCTAGCTAAACAAACCCCATGTTCTATGCAAATGCATTCTCTTAGTTCATGTAATAAGATCATATTAGTAGAATGAAATGTCTACATCTAGCTAAACAATAAGTCTTTTGGTTTTTCCTCCATATATTTTAGACTAAATTCGAATGGAAAAAGATTCTATTGACACTAGGATGCAATCAATATTGATCTTGCTATGGTTCTTGTTGTACCTACTATAGAACAACTTTGTTGTGATGGCAGAGATGTAGAAGCACATACATTGATAGCTTTTTTCTATCAAAAATGCCATTATTCCTCACATTTGCTCATGCAAGTCAGAAAAAAAATGCTTGGGATACTCTTACAACATTATACGAGGCAAGCAATGAGGCACATATTGCTTATCTTTTAAACCGTTAGAGATCGATCATATGATTGAAGGAGAGTCAATGCACAATTTTTTGACAAAGATCAAAGTTTTGAAAGAGTAGTTGATGTTTGTTGATATCTTACCATCACAAAAATAAATGCACCTAATGAAGAACTTATTTCCAATAAACTATATGGTCTAGATTTTGTGTGAAGATATTTGTATAAAGCCCATGTCTACCATAGAAAATGCCAATTAATCTTGAGATGGAGAGACCTAGCATTGTGACCTAACTAGAAGAAATTCTTCTCATAATAGCATTGAATGTGGCCATTTCCATACAAAATGGCATAGTACTGTTAATGTGTTAAACTAATGTTAACAATTATTGAGATAAAACTATCAATGGGTTTTTGGGATGGTCAAGGGTCTGTATTACAGAGGCCCTATATGTATTTTCCCAATTCAAATAGTTACTATACCATGTTCTTCATTATCTTACTCTGACAATGCTGACAGACTTAACTGGTAATTTCATAAACAAATTACTAAAAAATAACAAGTATTTGCCGCAACTTAAAATACGTAGATTCTTGATTGACAATCAATACACTTCCACCATTAACGTATACTTCACCAATGAATACAAAATATCAACGAGATCACCACAGCTACTCAATATCAAACATTAGAAGAACAATACAACAGTATGGGTAACGACGCTGGAATCGATCCACAAGCACACCGCCCAAACTCATAGTCCGGCGACGCTCTGCCTCTCTCTTCCACGCGCCTCTTTCATTATGAAAAGGTTACAACGATCGCACTACATCCTTTCAATGTGCGTCCTTTCCCAATTAAAGTTTCTACTAAATATGATGACATTCGATTCCGGCGGCCTAACACTGGCATGCACGGTGGACTCAAACCCAGAATTTTGTAGTACAAAAAGTTAAGAGTCATCAATGATGCCTTGAATATACATGGTTCAAGCTAGTTTAAATGCACGGGATATCTTCTGCTTCAAAGATTTGAGCATTTCTTATAGAATATGGGGTTCTACCAAATGAGCGTCAATCCACACAGAGCTAGAAGCAATAAGTTGAGACAACAAAGTTTTACTCTTGTTCTGCAAAATGGCTTTTTGCAAATAAAAATCATTCACCAGAGTTGTATCTCTGCATAACTTAGCTTCAGCTATTTCTGCATCAATTCGTGACAACCTATCTTGCTGAATGCCAAGTTGCTTCTCCCTGCGTTCCAACTCTTGCTGCTAAAATTGCATGGTCCTGAAAAAATCTTGGCATTCTTTTTGTATAGCTTCAATTTCCTTCTTTAACTTTGTTGTTCGTCCAATTTCTTCATCCAAGACTTGACCTTTTTGAAAGCGTTCCTCTGTAACCTTCTTTAGCTCTGCTTCAACTTGTAATGCTCTGTTAGCCAGTACCTGATAGGCTTGTTCCACAGCGATGAACCTGGTGCGAGTGTTGTCTAATGCAGAACCTAGAGCTTTCATGGCATCATCCTTATCCAACACTCCCTGTTTGAGCAGAGCAATCTCTGCATCTCTGGCTGCAATAATTTCATCCTTCTCTGTGACTTGTCCTTGCAAGAAAGTTACCTGTTCCTATAGTAGATGGGCATCAGCTTTGATCGCCAGAATTTCTTCCTGTAGGGGTGCGATGTCGGCTTCCAACAAATCTACCTTCGCTTGATATTCGGTGCGGAGGGATTGATGAACATCATGTAGTTGATTAGGGAGTCGCTTGGATAAGTGGAGTAGAAATTTGCCAATTTGGACTAACAGAGCAAATGAATCCGGTACTATAAAGGTTGACATGGGTCGAGAGGGGTTAACAGAAACTGTGGCTGAAGAGGAAGGTGGGGAGTAATAAGGAGAAGAGAGAATAGGTTGAGAGTGGGAAACAGCCACCGAATGATTAGGTGATGGGGGAGGACTAGGAGGTAAGGGAACCTTAGACTGGGAAGGGGGAGGTGTTACTATATGCGCAGTATGTGTACCTTGAATCATATCCTTTGGTGAGGAGGGAGGCGTAGTAGAGTCCACTCTATCTAGTTGACTCCTCAATCTGCGTTTGCACAGTTTGGTGAAGGGTTTTCGGGATTGTGTCTGGTGTTGTATCACGAACCTCCTACTGTTGCTGATCAATCGTATCGAGGGGTTGAATGTCGTTCATAACAATATCCTTATCGGTTTGGTCTTTAGGTGAGGGTGGGGTAGAAGATACCTACACTGATGAGGTTGTGTCCTGCAGGAGTACTTTGGTGAAAGAAGCTTGTGCTTGACTCTGGGAAGGACTGAGTTTCCTACATTTCTCTCGAAAGAATTGAAGAAGATCTTCATTATCATCATCGACGTCCATGACCTGCTCTGATTCTTCACGAAAAAGGAGGGTATTCATCAGAGGATTTGGAACAGGTTGAATAACAGGAAGGAGAAAGGAGAGCAAGTGTTGAAGCTCAAAGTCAAGGACAAAGCATGGAAGCACATCAAAAGGTGGACACACGAGGAAAGGGAGCAAGTATGGAGCTCCAAGAAGTGTATGTCAAATTTTCAGAAGAATCCCCTACAAAAATAGTGATTTTCATCACTAAAAACCATTGTAAATACCATTATCTATTTTTAGTAACTCCATTTTGTTCAAGCCGAGGAGTCCTCGAGCTTGAGGAGTATTAGAAGTACCATCGTACCAATTTTCATAATTTTTAGACTTCGTTTGAGCCCTCAAAAAAGCCCTGGAACCTAATTTTTAACTAGGCCGGACACTAGGTCTGGACAGGGCCAAAACTAGTCAAAAAACTATAAAAAGAGCTAGAGAGCTCATTTTTGGGGTTAGCTTGTTAGAGAATAGAACTTTTGTAAGAGAACTCTTTTGCAATCTAAGCTTTCCATTGTTCCTCTCTTTGATCTTACTTTGTGCGCGTGTGTGTATGTATGTGTGTGCATGTTTGTGTGCTTTCACTCACGCACTTGTGCCTTCACTTACTCGTGGTCTTCATACCGGTCCTCACGTCTCCGCGGATTGACAAGTAAAGGAGGTGGTGCTTACGCTTGAGCTACACCAAATTTTGGCGCCGTTGCCGGGGAGAGAGCTTCGAGGACGAGCGTTGTGATGGTAAGATCGTAGATTTGCGACGTTGGAAGGTAAAAAAACTCTCATTTCATTTCATTTTCTGTTTTTTCCTCTTCATCTTCATCATGATCATCATCTCCACCTTCTTCCACCTTCTTCTTCATAGAAAATTCTTGTTTTTTAGTGCATTTTCACCATCTTCATACCATTTTTCATGCATTATTGTGTGGGAAGGAGTTAGGAGAAGCAAGGGAGAGCAAGCACTGTGTTTTTTTCATGATTTTCTGCTCATACGGAGCTCGCCATAGCCGGCGCTCAGAAATTTGAATTTCCCGCCAAAAAACGCGATTCTGTGATGAAAATCGCGATTCTGTGAAAATTCAAAATTTTTTGAAAAATCACGATTTTCTATTTTCCCACCTAAAAGTTGGCTGAAAAAATCACGATTCTGTTGTCATTCTCAGAATCACGATTCTGTGGTTGTGCTCAAAATCGCGATTCTCACAAATCACGGTTTCAGTAAAAAACACGATTTTGTGAAGAAAAAAGGCGATTCTGTGTAATCACGTTTGTTTGCTCAAAATCGCGATTTTTAGAAACATGATTTTGTGCTCAACATCGCGATTTTCATGCCAAAAACACGATTCTGAGAAAACACGATTTTGTGAAAAAAAAAACACGATTTTGTGAAAAAAACACGATTCTCTGAGTCAAAATCGCGATTTTCAAAAACACGATTCTGTGCTCAAAATCGCGATTTTCATGTCAAAAAACACGATTCTCTAAAACACGATTCTGTTCTCAAAATCGCGATTTTCATGTCAAAAAACACGATTCTCTAAAACACGATTCTGTGCTCAAAATCGCGATTTTCATGCCAAAAACACGATTCTGAGAAAATACAATTTTCAGCGGGCTCAAAATCGCGATTCTCACAAATCACGATTTTCAGCAAAAAAACACGATTTTGTGAAAAAAACACGATTCTCTGAGTCAAAATCGCGATTTTCAAAAACACGATTCTGTGCTCAAAATCGCGATTTTCATGTCAAAAAACACGATTCTCTAAAACACGATTCTGTGCTCAAAATCGCGATTTTCATGCCAAAAAACACGATTCTGAGAAAATACGATTTTCAGCGGGCTCAAAATCGCGATTCTTACAAATCACGATTTTCAGCAAAAAAACACGATTTTGTGAAAAAAACACGATTCTCTGAGTCAAAATCACGATTTTCAAAAACACGATTCTGTGCTCAAAATCGCGATTTTCATGTCAAAAAACACGATTCTCTAAAACACGATTCTGTGCTCAAAATCGCGATTTTCATGTCAAAAAAACACGATTTTCATAAACACGATTTTGTGATCAACATCGCGATTTTCAGAAACACGATTTTGTGATCAAAATCGCGATTTTCATGTCAAAAAACACGATTTTCAGAAACACAATTTTGTGATCAAAATCGCGATTTTCAAAACACGATTTTGTGAAAACACGATTTTGTGAACACGATTCTCAAGGTACAAAATCGCGATTTTCTCCAAAGGTCCTGTTTGCCTGTTTTGACCCCCAGGAGCCTGAATTGGCATAACTTTTTCATCCAAAGTCCATTTTTTGAGCTCTATAGCTCGTTGGAAAGCTCGTTTCAAATCCTACACGACCTCAACTGTTTTTTTTAAGAATAAAGCGTTGATTTTGAGATAGGATAATTTGAAGTTGACCCTCAAGTGGGACTAAGGAACCAAGGGGACTCCAAAGAATTTTGAACCATACCAAGGGGAAAATTCGGACTCTTGACTAAAGCTTATGAACCTGAGATCTGGTAGACACTTAGGCAAGGATAAACAAAGCATTAGATCTTCTGAGGCTAGTGTCAACCATACATCCAAGCCTTGTGCACCACAACTAAGTGGTCATCTTTTACTAAGTTCAGACACAAGTGATTCAGAAATGTCTTTTAGTATGGGAAAACCTGCAGGTGGCTCAGGGACTGCCCATCTACAAACACCAGAAGGTCCCTATAAGACACAGTTGGAATATATTCGGACCAACCAATTAGGTGCTCGCATCTATGAGGATGGTCTGAGGCGATCAGTGGTCCAACTCAAAAATCCAGATCAATCCTTTGGACTTGAACACCCGGTGGTCAAGTTCGAAGAGGGTTCATACATTGATAAGGAAGGAACCATGTATGTGGTCACCAACCTACCAGATAGGACTGATGAGTTTGGAAATGTCATTCCTGAGAATGAAATAGGAGACCTAGAACAAGGAAATGTAGGACAAGGACCCCAGACTCCTAGAGGTAAGTCAGTTTTGACCCGAGTGATCACACCAGACTGGATCCCTCAAGATAACAAAAGCATAGAACTATTTTTGAATAGAGAAACAGAGGAAGCCTTTTGGAGATTCAAGCCAGATCAACCTAGCCAATTGGGCATAGTCATCATCTACGAGTTCAAGGATCCAGAGATATCAGGCAAAGTTGTCTACCTGGATAACACATCAGAGAAAATTTTCTTGGTAACAGAACATGATAGACATGCATATACTTGGAAGAATGAATTGATTTTCCCCCCACCAAGATCCAATGTTTCCCATGGCCTCCAAGGAGTAGGATCATCCCACGCTCATGAAGCCCAGAGAGGAAGAACTAGAGAGAGACCTGAGGTAAGTTTTGTACACACCGTGGGCAGGAATAGATCAGGATTTGAAAATGAAAGACCTGAAAGAGAGAGACATCAAGCACATAGGCAAAAAAGAGATGAACATGATTTTCCATTGCCTAGACCCCGAGAGCACCCAAGAACCCTTAGACCCACTCAAGTGATCAAGGCAATGAAGAATTATTTTGACGGGTCAGGAGATCCTTATGATCATGTGGCCGAGTTCCAACAAGTGTTAAGAGCTAAACAGGTTGAGGATTTATTCACCCAATACGAGGCATTTGGTTTGACTCTTAAGGGCACTGCCTTGGCTTGGTTTCAACCATTGAGTAGTCACAACTATCGCGATATAGGTCAACTGCTAGACGAATTCATTGTAGAATTTTCCAAGAGTGGTATCAGGCATAACACATCATCCTTGATCCACAGTTTCAAGCAGACACCCCAAGAAACAGTGCGACTAGCAGGTAGAAGGTTCAGACAGTACCTAGAAAGATGCCCTGCTCCCGAGTTACCCACACCAGCCAAACAAGTGGCTTTGTTCTTAGATGGCTTACTGAGCACAAAGTTAAGATCATACGTATATTTGAAAGAGCCTAGATCCATAGAAGAGTGCGTGCGGACATGCATTGACATAGAAGATAACTTGGGTGAGGAGTTAGGATTATCCAAACTCTATAAGGATTCAGATAGTTCTACTAGTCATACTTCAAAAATCTCCACGGAAATAGAGGAGATAGCTGAGCAAGTTGCCAAGAAGCTGGGAGTCCAAAATAAACAAACACAGAGAGTCACTCCAGTGAATCGGTGTTATACTTGTGGGGGCGACCACATGGCTAATGTATGCCCAATGCAAAACCAAAACATTAGAGAAAGGAATGCTCCATATTGCACTATTGAGAGAAAATACACAAACCACACGGCTCAAGATTGTCCCTACAATAGGCAGGCTGTTAGACAGAATTATCAACAACCTTACCCACAAGGTAGGTATCAGAACCAATACCAACAGCCATATTATAGACCACAACAACAATATCAGGTACCATATAGGCCACAACCTGTCTTGGGAAACCAACCGCCAGCTCCAGCCAACGTGATTCCAGTCAAATATGCTGTGGGAGAGGAAAATCTAAATAGAGCATTGGTGCCCCTAACCCCATGGATACCAGATAATGATTCTCATGCTCATAGTTCAGACTACTC
This sequence comes from Ceratopteris richardii, assembly GCA_020310875.1. Taxonomy (NCBI): domain Eukaryota; kingdom Viridiplantae; phylum Streptophyta; class Polypodiopsida; order Polypodiales; family Pteridaceae; genus Ceratopteris; species Ceratopteris richardii. The sequence continues at coordinate 8,272,201 of CM035419.1, forward strand.
CCATGAAGGTAGTCCACATGCGTATTACACAGAGTCACCTGAACATAGCAAGATTTACTCGTATCAATATGAGGCACCACCTATGGAGCAAAATTGGGAGCCAGAATACTCCAATGTCATGTACACAAATCCTAACCCTAGGCCCCAATTGAGACAAATGAGACCACAAGCCCCTAGAGGATCTTGTTTTAGATGTCAAGGTGATCATTTCATTCGTGACTGTCCCCACCCATCATCTCCGAGTCAAGGACAGGCTATCACCATACACGCTTTTTGCCCTGATTGTGGCAAAGACCATCTCCCTAGAGATTGTCCAAGAAACCCCTCCAGCGCACCCAAGATTACACCCATTAATGTGGTAGGCTTAGTGGCGGATTCAAGTTCAAGTAGCAGTAATGTGGCACCTATACAGACAGTTACTAGGGCACAAGCATTAAAACAAGATAAACCAGTAGAGCAATCAGAGTCGAGTGAATCAGGAGAGCCTAGTAAGAGGAAAACAAGAACATGGAAGGATACCAGAGAAAAGGCCAATCGTAAGTGGAATAAAAAGTTATCGCAACTAGAAGAAAGCTTGAAAGACGCAAAAACAAAAATAGAAGACATTGCATCTCAAAACCCCTCGCATGCCGAAACTCCATCCACTCCACCTCATCCCACCCCACCACCCATTGTAATTAGACCGCAACCAGGGTCTGTTCTTGCAGATCCAACCCCAGAAGGCTTGGACATGATGTTCAAGGCCTACCAGGCTCGACTTCAAGAAGGGCCTACAGCTGCAAACCTAGACAAGAGTTACCCTAGAGCGGACTTAGAGATTGAACGGATGAAAATGTGCATGAAAATGGTAGAACAAGCTCAAGCTATACTTGAGACTAGTCAAAAGTTCAATCAGACAAACTCTGTCAAAGGGGATTTGCATTTCCAGGGCTTACTAGAACGATTAGAGCAGTTGGTAAACAAACCACAAGTTTCTTTACCTCCACAGGCTCAACCAGTTATTGAAAGAGGAAGCTCACCACCAATGGGAGCTTATGTTCCTAATTCCACGGATCCAGGAATACCCCCTTCAATTCAACAGTACTCTCAAGAATTCTTGCGGGAAATACAAGAAGAGAAATGGGCCAAGGAGAAGGGTAATTCCCCTCCTATTCCTGAGATTGATGATCTTCATGATCAATTTCCCCAAGACATCCCATCTATTTACGGAGATGAAGCAGAACAACAAGAAGACGAAAGGTTAGATTTTGAATCTAATACCTTAGAAGAACTGCCTCAATTTCCAGGCCCATGGGAATCTGAATCTCTCCAGATTAGAGCTCCCACAATACTAGTAAGAAATGAAGACTCAGTGGTTCCAAGGAACACGGATGTCGTGAAGAACACTAAGGTTCAGTGTCATCTCACTGTAGAAGAGCTGCTCAAAGCAAAACCTGAGCTTTGGAATCATGTGAAGGATCAGGTTCCAGAACTTGATTCCAACATGCCAAAAGCAGGCTCCAAGCAAAGGGTACCAGAGATACCTCTAGACAAAATAGGGGACATGTGTGAGGGTGAAGAAGGTAATACTTATCTTCCAATCACCTACCAAGGTTACACAACCAAAGCAATCATAGATTCAGGTGCTGGTGTTGCTATTGCGACCACCTCCTTGTGGAAGCAATGGGGCAAGCCCACATTAAGACCAACTAGAATGAAGCTTCAAATGGCTGATGGTCATTTTGAAAGACCTCTAGGATTGCTAGAAGGGATCACTCTAACCACTTGTGGTGTAGAGTTTGAGCACACATTTGCTATATGTGACTTTGGGAAAAATAATGTCTATGAGATGATCCTAGGAAGACCCTTCCTACGACAATTGCAAATAGTACAGGATTGGGGAACTAACTCCTTGTACTTACAGCACTTAGGGGTCACCACCAAGGTCAATTTGAAGGATTACACCTTCAGAGATGTACCAACCCTACAGTGGAATTCTATCCACAAAGCGAAAGAAGATTCCATCTCTGTGCATTCTGAAAGTTCACCTGATCCATCATGGCTGCATGAAGATACTCATTTGTGGATGTGCAAGGTCGCAAAGGAAGAGGAAAAACGTTTAAAGGCAAGAGAAGAAGGAACTTCGCTAGGAGAAAGACCAGTTAGAGACCCAGCCTACACACCGATGATCTTTCCAGATGAGGAGTTTGAGCCTCATGGCTGGCCAGAAATCTTAGCCACCATGGACATTGCTGTCAATGAGGAACAGTGGACACCTCATTGTGATGAGGAGGGTTATGATATCTCAGTGTTCATGTGTCAACCCTTGCTAGAAGAATGTGACCCTAGTGATGTCATAGAAGAAGAAGAGAATGACGATGATCTGGAGTCTATTGTGATGGATAGTTGCTTTAACTCAGAGCAGCACTATCTAGAAGATATAGGAGTGTTCACCCAGAAAGAAGAAGAACCTCTCACAAGTATTAAAGCAGTAAACTCAAAGGATGGAAGTGAGAGTAGTCAAAAGAAAAAGAAAAGAAAAGCGGTGAAACAAGAAGAGGAGGAATCATTGTTTGAAGTACCAGAAAACTTCAAGAAATATGAAGTTGACGACCGCAAAATTTTGGTACGAATGCCTAAGAGAGAGGCCATCATAGGAGAATCATATGATAATAAAGAAAAGACCAAGAAGATTGTAGTGACCATTGAAGAGAACGAAGAGAGATGCACATATATAGGAGATGACCTAAGTGCAAGAGAAGAAATGGAGCTCATAGCTCTATTAAGGTGAATATAGGGATGTGTTTGCATGGCACTATAGAGACTTGAAAGGGGTAGATCCAAGAATTTGCTCTCATACTATCCCCATGACTGCTCATGCTAAGCCCACCAAACAGAAGCCCTACACATATAATGATACCTATGCAGCCAAAATAAAAGAAGAAATTGATAGGTTGATTGAAGCTGGATTCATCTATGAGATTGAGCATACCGAATGGGTGTCCCCCATTGTTGTGGTACCCAAGAAGAACGGGAAGTTGCGAGTGTGTATTAACCTTAAAAAAGTTAATGCCGCTACGATTAGAGATAGTTATCCACTTCCAATCACAGAACACCTATTGGAGCGTGTTGCAGGCAAGGAAGTTTATAGCTTCCTTGATGGATTTTCAGGTTACAATCAAGTAGCCATTGCCCCAGAAGATCAACACAAAACAGCTTTTGCTACAGAGTGGGGAATCTTTGCATTTCGGGTGATGCCATTTGGGCTCACCAATGCACCTGCAACATTCCAAAGGCTCATGTGTCATGTCTTCAAAGAGTTCTTGCGAAAGAGCTTAGAAGTAGATGTGGATGATTTATGTGCTCATTCCCAAGAAAGAAGGGTTCACATCCCTGAGCTCAGACAAATCTTCAACAAGTGTAGAGAATATCGAGTGTGTCTGAACCCAGAAAAGTGTGTGTTTATGGTGCGTCAAGGTAAAATCTTAGGTCATATTGTTTCTAAGAATGGAATCTCAACAGATGAAGATAAGGTACGAGCCATAGCGGAGCTACCAAGGCCAAGGAATATTAAAGAGGTACAAGCCTTTATGGGCCATTGTGGATACTACCGTAGGTTTATCCACATGTACGCGATCATAGCTAGACCCCTTTATGCCTTGTTGTCTAATTTTGAGTGGAACGACGAATGCGAGAATTCTTTCAACGAACTGAAAAAACGCTTGTGCACGGCACCAATACTCACCACTCCTGATTGGAATAAACCTTTCCATGTCCATGTGGATGCATCCAATCATGCCATAGGATGTGTGCTAGCACAACCCACAAGTGAAGGAAACTTAGATTTGCCCATAGCATATGCTAGTAGAAAGCTCACTGCAGCTGAACGGAACTATACCACAACTGAGCGAGAGGGCTTAGGCATGGTATATGCTGTGAAGAAGTTTAGACACTATTTATTGGCCAACAAGTTCAAGTTTTTCACTGATCATCAAGCTTTGTTATATTTGGTCAATAAACCTTGCAATACTGGACGCTTAGTAAGATGGTTCCTCTTACTAATGGAATATGACTTTGAAGTTGTTGTCAGGAAAGGTAGAACCCACCTTCGGGCAGATCACCTTTCTCGCATCACTTCAGGAGAGTCACCGCAAGGAGTGTCTGACGAATTACCCGATGCTTATCTGTTCAATTTAGAAGTTGTTCCTAAATGGGAAAATAAGTTGGTACCAGTCCTCACCTTTGGCCCTGCAAATAAGAATGTGAAAACATCACAAGAAGAAATTGTAAAATCACAAAAATATCACATATTAGCAGGAAGCATGTACAAACAAGATACTGAAGGTGTATTAGCTTGTTGTGTGGAGGATGATGAACATAGTAGTTGGTTGCAACAAGCCCATGAAGGAATGCCAGGAAATCACTATTCTAAACAACGAACATTGCAGAATCTAAAGCGTTTAGGAGTGTATTGGCCTAGCATGGACAAAGAAATACATGAGTGGATTAAGAATTGTCCAAGGTGCAGAGAGAGACCCCCAGTGGAGCATGCGACCCTTTATCAAGTGTCATTAATTCCAGGTTGGAGTGCTCCATTGGTAGAGTTTATGAGATCGGGAAGATTACCCAAAGAGGCTAGTCTAGCAAGAAGAAGAAGCATGGAGCAAGAGGCTCAAGGCTACGCCTTAGTAGGGGACAACCTATACCGAAGAGGCAAAGATGGTTACTTAAGACTATGCGTTCATGAATCAGACTATTTAAGGGTCTTAGAGACTGCACACAGCGGTGTTGCAGGTGGACATTTTGGTCCTGACCGAGTGATCAAGACCATTCTGTTCTCAGGACTTTGGTGGCCCACTCTTCATATGGACGCACATACCTATGTGAAGAAATGTGACATATGCCAACGTGCACAATATTCAGTGAGAAAAGACGAGATGCCCTTGAGGCCAATGATGGGAGGACGTGCATTTTCGAAGTGGGGCATAGACTTCATAGGTCCTATTAACCCCCCAGCTAGAAACTCCCATGTAGAGTACATCATTGTAGCCACAGATTACCTTACAAAGTGGGTAGAAGTCAAAGCCACAACAAAGAATGATGCTCAGACTACGGCTAAGTTCTTATTCGAGAATGTGTTCACGAGATATGGACTACCAATAGAGTTGGTGAGCGATAGAGGCACACACTTCTTGAATGAAGTCATTGAAAATCTTCTCCAAGAATTCTTGGTGATACAGAAGAAATCTGCCCCCTATCACCCACAAGCCAACGGACAAGCCGAGAGTACCAATAAGATCCTCTGTAACGTATTGACAAAACTGGTAAATAATAAACGCTCTGATTGGGACAAACAACTTCATCATGCTGTTTGGGCTTATCGAGTTGCCTACAAAACGGTACTCAACGCCACCCCATTTCAGATGGTCTTCGGACAGAACGCTGTGCTACCATTAGATTTCTTAATCCCTGCCTTAAAAGTAGCACAAGAGTATGAGTGGAATGGGCATGAATTGTCCTCTAGGATCTTTGATCTCGAACGCTTGGGTGAGACGAGGCTACGAGCGGCAGCAGGCATCTACGCTGCAAAGAAGAGGCAAAAGGCATACTTTGATGCACACATCAAGGATAAGGGATTGAAAGAGGGAGATCTAGTGTTGGTATACACACTAAAACAACATGCCCGTAAGTTGGAAAAAAGAGGATACGGACCCATGATCATTAATAGAATTTCCACTAGTGGTGCAGTTCAGTTGGCCACTTTAGAAGGAGATATCTTGCCAAACTATATTAGTGGCTGTAGAGTCAAGCTATATCAAGAACCTCTTACCGAGGATATGCTAATGAGACTCAACACTGCTAAGAAGCGAAAAGATGAAGAGTTAAGAGTGAGAGAAGAAGCACAGGTAGAGGCGAGAGAGCGTATTAGGCGAAATAAGTTAAGGCGAATAGGCCTAGAAGTCAACTCAAAAGCCCCAAAATATCACATGGATATGTCTCAAAAGTCAGGCATAGCGACTTCTCACGTCATTGACCGAAGACCCTTTGTGACCATAGAGATAGGACAAGGGAAGGGTGAAAGGACGATGAAAGCATTGATTGACTCAGGTGCAGCAAGTAGTGCAGTTAGAATTTCCTACTGCCAAGACTTGGGGTTGAACATCAATCCCATAGAAGCTTATCTCATAGGATTGGGAGGTGTGGAAACCCCTTGTTTGGGCGAGGTGGAACTTCCCATCTACCTTCAAGATGTTCCAATGAGAGTCAAAGCGCTAGTATGTCAAGATGAGAACCTTACAGAACCACTTGTCTTGGGTCAAGATTGGATCTATGACCATGCAGTTAACTTAAACCTAAGAAGTCAAATTCTTCAAGTTTGGGTACATGAACAATGCATCACAATAGAATTAGAGAACTGCATGTTCCTAAATCATGGCACCACACACTCTCTTAGTTCTTCCAAGACTAATCATATGAAAGAAGATGTTGTATGTGTCAAAAGCTCTATGATGCAGAAGGAGTCAATCGTGGAAGACCAGGTTCGAAGGCGGGTGGATCTTTCTTCTTCTCCAAAGAATCAAGTAGCCAAAGTAGTGAGCCCACCACACAAGCAAACACAACCGTTCACGACAACTGCTACATCAAATAGAAAGACACCATTCGATAAAAAAGCGGTTCCGGGCATGAAGCAGATCTGGGTACGCAAAGGAGAGCAACCACCAGCCTTGCCCCCACAAATCCCATCCATGCACACTAACCAGGCCAGAAGACGAAGGAAGCAGCTCAGACAAGCTCAATCACAAGGTATCCAACAAGTTTGGGTGCCTAAGAAGTTAGCTGCAGCTCAACAAGGGCAATTACAGTGTGGGTACCTAAGAAGCTCCTACATCCACAACAACCTTTGTTCTCCCACATGCAAAAGGTTTCAACAAAGAAGCCAAAAAGAGAAAAGGGTAAGAACCATGTACAGAGACCAAAGGAAGATCAAATCAGCTCTTCAACATTAGTAGGAAGACATGCAAAAAGGATATGGGTTTGGAAGCCAAAAGTGCAAGTGGCCTCCACCGAACCAAAGCGTCAACCACACTGGATACCACAGTTCAGAAAGCATCCAAAGAGAAAGACGCCTGAAGTGACCTCTACAGTGCCAAATGATGTTCTAAAATGGACTCCAATAAGGAGGATTACATCAGTTCGAGACTCAATGGATACCTCCACCAAGGTCGGCATCAACCTCCACAAATAACATCGAAAGCCTCGAACGAGCAACAACCATGTGCTCCTTGCACAACCCTGTCTTTTGCACCATTCAGGTCATGCATTTCCAAAGTATGCATTAATATAGGGCCACATTACACGGCCGTGCATAGACACACTTGAGAATCCCATGCACAAGAGCACAGTGACATATGTCAAACATTTCTATTGATACTAACTTTTGTGTTCTTGTTTTGAGATATCCTTTTCCTCAAAAAAAAAAAAAAAACAAAAAAGGGGAGAAAGAAAAGTGGGCGAGAGCTTGTTCCCAGGTTTGGCTTATGAAACATGAATGAGTCATGCTTAGTTGAAGGTGGAACTGTTGATTACTAGGCATTTATCAATTTGGATAGAAGTGTGTCTCGGCCAGCAGTGAGATTATTGCTGCCTTATCTGGTAGATGACAAGCATTTGGCATGAACATGGCATCTCCCACTATGATTTTCTCTTACCATGGTAGGAATGAAGAGCTTGAAGGTCCGCAACTTGAGTGATGCTTAACTACTTCATGTACCAGAGCATCCAAGGAGATATCTGCAAAAGGTAGTTTTGGAGGAGAAGACTCCTGCATATGGTGAGCTAAAGAGAATATGTGAAACTCAACTTGGTGTAGTTACCCGATGTTGCTTGCCAAGGAATATAAAGCAATTCAATTCTCAGTATTTCCTGAACCAGTATGGAACAGTAGCACTGGTGAATGGTCTATGTCAATCAGCATGGTAATCTCTTAGAAACCGGCACGTGTCCAATATTCCTCTGAGTGTCAATAGAGGGAAGTGAACGTGCATGAGCCCAAGCTCAGAAATGCACATTGTTAGTGACAAATGTTGCTTTGAAAAGAGGAGAGGGGATCCACCACTCAAAAGATCTCATCAGTGGACAATCAACATGGACATTCATCAACAAGGTTCCATCCCAAAGGCCGAGTGTACAACACGAAGAGACAAACATCCATCAACCTTCGCCATGGTAAGTATCTTTACTCTGGAAACACCATAACCATGATAGTTTAGGAAACCTCTTCGTCAGCATACCCTTGAGCACTTAGCTCAAGACCCGCAATTTTTGCACCATACTTCTTCCAATGCATTTTCCAAGTAAGCATGCGTAGGGCTACATTACAAGGCCGTGCACAAGGCACATACTTTTTTCAACCCAGGCACGAACACACTTACCCATCATTCATTATGGGTTATGAGTAGTTGGCATGACTGCTCTCAACATCATCTTTAAAAGAGCTAGCGGACATCATGGGAACAACATCCATATCTCGGAAGCAAATTGAAGCTAGTAGTTGCTCCAAATCACTCTTGACAACCTCTTTTGAGCAACTTGCAGTTTTGAAAGCTCACAACGACACATTCTTGCTGGAATCCAAGGAACCAGCTCATACAACGGATGGACACCACCTCTCAAAGCACTACACAGAACAGCCCTTCCAACAAGGGTCTGTCAGGGACGACAGACTCGAGAGGGGGGGGAGTGTTGAAGCTCAAAGTCAAGGACAAAGCATGGAAGCACATCAAAAGGTGGACACACGAGGAAAGGGAGCAAGTAGGGAGCTCCAAGAAGTGTATGTCAAATTTTCAGAAGAATCCCCTACAAAAATAGTGATTTTCATCACTAAAAACCATTGTAAATACCATTATCTATTTTTAGTAACTCCATTTTGTTCAAGTCGAGGAGTCCTCGAGCTTGAGGAGTATTAGAAGTACCATCGTACCAATTTTCATAATTTTTAGACTTCGTTTGAGCCCTCAAAAAAGCCCTGGAACCTAATTTTTAACTAGGCCGGACACTAGGTCTGGACAGGGCCAAAACTAGTCAAAAAACTATAAAAAGAGCTAGAGAGCTCATTTTTGGGGTTAGCTTGTTAGAGAATAGAACTTTTGTAAGAGAACTCTTTTGCAATCAAAGCTTTCCATTGTTCCTCTCTTTGATCTTACTTTGTGCGCGTGTGTGTGTATGTATGTGTGTGCATGTTTGTGTGCTTTCACTCACACACTTGTGCCTTCACTTGCTCGTGGTCTTCATACCGGTCCTCACGTCTCCGCGGATTGACAAGTAAAGGAGGTGGTGCTTACGCTTGAGCTACACCAAGTAAGGGAGATGGGTTCATGGAATATCACCTTTGGCTATTTGTCATCAGATTGCTTGACACTCTCGATGGATCTGTCGAAAGAACAATAACACCTAGTTAACCAATTCTCGGGCAATAGCGTCAATCAAGGAATAAAATGGACGAGATACACCATACATATGTTTTTGTAAATTGAGAGTGGCTACCAAAAATTTGAGAGCAGAGCATTCCGGTTCAGGTCGGCAAAGGATGGTGAGTTAGACGACAGGCGAGGGAATAACTGCTTCATCATTGCCATTGGAAGTAGGGGGCATCAACACGTCCGTCTTGGGGCAGATGGAATCATTCAGCAACAGTGTTGAGAGTAACAAATGTGCGTGGATTCAAACAAGTAATGGACTAGCAGGTCTTTGTCTCAGGGCAATGGCTGCAATGACTTGGATGAAGTACAGATGACATTCGATCGAATGCCAAGGCAGCTTGTCGAACGCCAATAACCTGCGAGGACGCAAGAAATCACTCAAGTTGGGGGATAAACCAGCACAAAAAGTGGTGATATTGGCAAGATCTTCCATGGCGATTGACATGAGTCAAATGCGCAACAGTATAACGAAGAATACACATAGCACAAGAACACAATCACGCAAAAGAGGACGAAGACCTCGATTAAGTAAAAATGTGAAGTGAAAGCACGGGTAGAAAACACAATCATCACCAGTGGAGGGAAACATGCATGCATAATGGCAACATAAGCACATTAAGAAATTCTCAATCATGGAGTGTGGCAGTGAATCATGGATGAGTAATCAAAACGGGAATATTATGGTCAGATGGTCAACGGAAACACGCATAATGTAGACAGTGGTCAAAGATACAAAACAAAGATGATCTAGATGAATATAAATAATACCATCACAAAGTTAAGACGAAGTAGATGGTTGACAATACAGACAAAGTTTTGACCCATTGATCGGTTTAGGAAGGAGAATACCAGTTAAAGTAGCTAACTAGAAAGTAGCTGGTTCGACCTGGTCTCCAATACGGTAGGGGCCAAACCAACGAAGCTTGAACTTGCCGACCGAACGATTAGACTTAGCATTATAGAAAAGAACCAATTGTCATTTGGTAAAGACAGGAGTCCTGAGGAATCAATCATAGGTCTTAGTTTTCCGCAGCTGAACTTCTTGAAGAACCAAAGAACTTTCAAGATGTTGTTCGTCAAAGGACCACACCACATCCAACCAAAAAGGGAAGGACTCTGCAGGTAATAACTGATGTTCCATTTCCACTCGTAAGCTAGGGACCACCAATTCCATAGGCGCAATTGCCTCTAGACCATACACTAGTTTAAACGGAGTACTTCCAGTAGAAATCCAGTAGAAACTTTATAAGTAGTGCAGTAAGCCCATAAGACCGAAGGAAGGAATTGATCCCAGCGCTCTGGACATTCTAGCACAAGTTTCTTTAGCATGTTAAGAAGGGTTTTATTGGTACTTTCTGCAAGTCTGTTTGCACGAGGATAGTAAGGGGAACTTATTTTATGGATGGTCTTAAAGGTGTGAGTGAGCACTTGCACTAAGGTGTTAGCAAAATGCGTACCTTGATCAAAAACAATCTCCAAGGGAAGCCCGTAACGAGGAAAAACATCACTCATCAAACATTTGGCGACCACCAAAGTAGTTGCTGAACGTAAATCCAAGGCTTCAGCCCACCGAGTGTGTATTGAGTATAGGTAAGAATATACCGATGATTGGTGACCATAGCAGGAGTCGTAACGGGGCCAATAAAATCCAATCCCCACTTTTGAAAAGGCTAAAGAGGAAGAACAGACTGAAGTGGAAAATGATGTCATTGTAAAGGTTGGCCTGATCGTTGACAAGCATCACACTGTTGGACATAAGTAGCAATGTCGCGATCCATAGTGGGCCACCATAATCCACTCTACAGGATTTTTCAGTATGTAAGATCGACCAAAAAAATGGCCACTGGACAGAGCAAAATGAGCCATTATAATTACAGAAGAAAATTTATGTGGTGGGATACATCGTAAAAGCGCGGCAGATGGGTCCATATAATACACCTCTTCCACATTTATCCAAAAGCGACGACTGTACATGGCCAATTTATGGTGAGCAGACATGGAAGTATTATGCGAGGGACAAACACTGGTTAGAAAACTCATAAAGGTATCATAGTACAAAGGTGCCACAAGGAGAACCTCGGAATCATCCTAAACCAAATCAGTCACATAAATAGCTGGAGTGGTATCATCAATACCACCGGGGAGCTCACCGAAATCAAGTCGAGATAGAAAATCAGCAAGAGCATGCACTCACCCCGGGCAATGTACCACCTCATAATCAAATTCTTGTAGCAACAACACCCACTGGCTAATATGCCCCCTAAATGTTCTTGTCGTACAAGATAAACCAGAGCCACATGATCCACATGAAAGGTAAATGGGGATCCTATTAAATAGTGCCGGAATTTTTTCACCGAATAAACTAAACCCAGACATTCGTGTTCAGTTACAGAATAATTCCATTCAGTAGCGGCTAATCATTGACTAGAATAATAAATAGGGTGAAACCACTTATCTTGTTGCTACATTAACACACTTCCAATTGCTATGTCAGACGCATCCACAAAGACATGGAACAGGAGTTTCCAGTTCGGTGCTTGCAAAATAGGAGCCTGTGTTAAGAGCATCTTCAGACAATCAAATGCAAGTTGGCATTCCTTAGTCCACGATTGCTAGTAATCAGCAGATTAAGTGGTATAGCGACATGAGCGAGCCGCCAAAGATGTCACCCATGCCATCGTATTTGTCTAAGAAATATCATAACTTCCTTTGGTGTTGTAGTGGTAGGTGGATTCAACACTACGTTCACTTTATCAGGGTCCACTTGAATGCCTTTTTGTGAAATAATATGACTGAGCAATTTGCCACAAGACACTGAAAAGACCAATTTGTTAGGATTTAAGCACAAATGGAACTCGTGGCACTTGGAAAAATAGCAACATAGGTGATACAGGTGAGCCGATGCATACATACCTTTTCTCAAATCTCTGTGGATCTCATGTCACGTTTGGCTTCTATCTTGTGTGAATGATTGATTTTTGGTTTATTGCAGTAGTATTTAAGCAAGAATTTGGTTAACTCATCTTTGGATTAACGATTTGAAGGGGCTTCCTTTTCCTTTAGAGATTCAATCAAGTTAATATTTCTACAATGGGTCAGATGTTTTATTAATGGAGTGGTGAAATAGAAGAGGTTAGTGCTAGGAATGCCAAACCTTTATAATCAAAATATCAAATATTTGTGTGAAGCTTGTGAAATGCATGACCAAACTAGGTTACCTTTCAAGAAGAGGAAGTATGTGAATTATCATCCACTTGGCTAGACCATATTTATGTTTTGGGACCAACAAAGGAGAACTTTAATTGGAGATGAAAAATACTTTGTAATTTTCATTGATGATTGTACAAGAATGACTTGGCTTTATTGCATGAAACATAAGTCAAATGTTTTAGAAAGTTGAAAGGTATTGTAGAGAAGGAATGCAATAGGTATATTAAATGCTCAAGGGTAGATGGAAGGGGAGACTACTTCTCCCATGAACTCTCTAAGTTCTTGAAATCATATGGCATAAAAAGATAGATCACATGCAAGTACACACCACAAACAAATGGTGTGGTAGAAAGGAAGAATAGGTACATTGCAAAATGTGCTAGGGAAATGATGAAGCAAATGGGAACGCCCAATTGCTATTGGGTTGACGAAGCAACCATTGCAATATACATTATGAACAAAGCTCCCACATCAATTATACATGCTAAAAAACCATATGAATCTAGGTACAATAGGAAACTAGACGTGTCACACTTGAGAGGTTTGGATGTACATGCTATGTGCTGATTTCAAGTGAATTAAGGAGCAAACTTCATAATAGACCAGAGACATGTAAGTTCATAGGGTATGAAAGTAAACAAAAGGGTTATAGATTATATAAACCCATTCCAAAAGAGCTAAAGTTATCAAGGGATGTTAGATTTGATCATCTTTTACATTGTTATGCCTTAAATGTATCTATTCACAAAAATGAAGATGAAGAAAGGAAGACTTCAAGTGAAGAATCAAAAAGCATAGTCCTTCGTGGGCTTAAGGATTCAAGTAATCACTCTTCATGGAATGGAGGAAGTATTACATCAATCCAATATAGTGATGCAAGGAGAAGTGATAAGGATAAAATCAGAGAGATAGAAGAAGATGAAGACTTGTGGACTAAGCTGAATGCAAACCATGATGCAAATAAGGGGGAGAGTTCAAAGGTCAACAACAAATATCCAAATCAATGGAATGCTTAAATAAGGAGGTCAGATAGGGTAAGTGTATAGCTATCCACATGCTTTGAGGAAACAAATACATTCAAAGAATGAAAAAAGGCTATGTAGGAGACCAAATCTCTAGAGGACAACCATACTTGGACACTAGTTTCGAGAAAGAAGGATATGAAGTTAAGTGGAAACAAGTAGGTATATAGAGAAAAGACGCATTTAGATGGTAGTATTGCAATGTATAAATATAGGCTTGTAGCTAAAGTTTTTGCTCAGACATATGGAGCAGACTATGAAGAGACATTTACCCTTGTGGCTAAGATGAATACCATCAAAACCATCATTGCTATTTCAACAAGAAAATATCAAAACATCTATCCACTTGATGTGAAGAATGTATTTCTAAATGGAGAACTAGAGGAGATAGTGTATATGGACCAACCATTAATATTTGAAGATAAAATTAGAGATGACTTTGTTTATAGGTTATAGAAGGCATTATATGGTCTCAAGCAAGCCCAAAGCACATGGAATCAAAGGCTTTAAGACTACTTGATCAGTTATGGGTACAATCAAATCAAAGAAAATCCATAATTTTTCTACAAAAGAGAAGATAAAGCATCTCTCTAATTGTGTATATGTAGATGAGTTGATTATTACAAGTGACCATGAAGAAGGTATCAAGGACATCAAAGAAATACTTGTAATGGAGTTTAAGAACTTATACCATTAGAAGGAATGTGATGGATATATCAAGTGCTTAAGGTCAAAGGAGGAGGGTAATACTTTTTCAATGGGTTCTTTGATTTCTTGGAGACAAATGGCATCACGAAATAAAGCACATGTAGGTATACACCACAACAAAATGGTGTGGTTGAAAGAAAGAATAGGTACATTGCGGAATGTGCTAGGTACAATATGGGCTGATGCAACAACCATTGCAGCAGTTTCCACATTACGTATACATGCTACCACTCCCTATGAGGCTTAGTATACTAGGAAGCCAGATATATCACACTTGAGAGTGTTTGGATGTACATTCTATGTGTTTATTCTAAGTGACTTAAGGAGCAAAATTGGTGATAGGTCAGACAGATGTGTCTTTATAGGGTATGCAAGTGACCAAAAGGGTTATAGATGCTATAAGCCCACAACAAATGAGCTAAATGCATTAAGGGATGTTAGAATTGATGAGCGTTTACCTTGGTATAATTCAAATGTATCTATGTCGGGAAATGAAGATAAACAAAGTAAGATTTCAAGGGAAGAACCAAAAAGTAAAATCTAAAGTGAACCAAGGGTTTTGAGTAATCAACTATCATTGAATGGAGGAAGTGCTACATCAAGCCAACTTATTAATGCAAAGAGCAACGATAAGGCCACAATCATAGAGATAGAAGAAGAATTGAAGAGTTATAGATTGAGATCAATGCACACCATCATGGAAAGACGGGGGAGAGCTCAAAGCTCAATAAAAAAATATCAAAATAGGTCAGATGGGGTAAGGTATCTAGTTTAAGGACTTATCTATGATTCATTTATGTCTAGACACTATGTATATATGATCAAGCTTGTTGAAGAACCTACATGCTTTGAAGAAGAAAATACATGCAAGGAATGGAAATAAGCTATGCACGAGGAGATCAAAGATTTTGAGGAAAATCACACATGGAAATTAGCTCCCAAAAAGAAGTATATCAAGGTAATTGGAAACAAGTGGGTATAAAAGGTAAAGAAGGATTCAGATGGTAGTATTGCAAGGTATAAAGAAAGGCTTATAAGGAAAGGCTTTGCTCAGATATATGGAGTAGACTATGAAGAAACATTTATCCCTATGGCTAAGATGACTACCATCAAAACCATCATAATTGGTATTGCACCAAGCAAGCATCGGAAGATGTATCGACTTGATGTCCAGAAAGCATTTTGTAGCTCAGTGATGAGTAGCACCTCCTTTAATGTCAATCCGGGAAGACGTGAGGATGGTATGAAGACCTCGAGCAAGTGGCGGCACAAGTGCGTGAGTGAGAAGCACACAAGCATGCACACACATACACACACACGCGCACACACGGCAAGACAAAGAGGAAGAGTCAATGGAGTTCTTTAGATTACTTTCAAAAGCTCTTACAAGTTTGTTTCAATTACAATCTAACCTCAAAAATGAGCTCTCTAGCTCTTTTTATAGTTTTTGACTAGCTTTGGCCCTGTCCAGACCTAGTGTCCGGCCTAGTTAAAAATTAGGTTCCAGGGCTTATTTGGGGGCTCAAACGAGATCTAAAAAATACGAAAATTGGTACGCAACTACTTCTAAGGCTCCTCAAGCTCAAGGACTCCTTGGCTTGCACAAAATGGAGCTACAAAAATGTGAAATGATATTTACAATGATTGTTAGTGATAAGAATCACTGTTGTTGTAGGGATTTCTTCTAGTGATCTGCCATACATATCTTCGAGCTCCCTACTTGCTCTTCCTCCCTGCATGTCCATCTCTTTGATCTGCATTAGTGTCTTGAAAAAATATTGGCCTACTTGCCAGATCTTCTTTGACTGCTCTGTTTGCTTGTGCTGTCCCTTCGCTCTGACTCCCTTCTTTGACTTTCACGTCTTGTAAGTCCTGGTGTACCAAGACTACTGCCAACACCCCCCCCACTCTCGCGTCTGTCGCCCCTGACAGACCCTTGTCTAGCTGCTTTTTGGACGTAATATTGGACAACATCGGCGGCGAGGTGGTGTTCTTCTAACCTGAGTCCCCTTGCTAGATCTGTCAGCAATGCATCCCAATTGACTGGCCCTGGGACATCTGGATGTGGCACCCATAATTGTTCTGAGTGAATGGTTCGCTCCACAGCAAATAAATGGAGGAGATGTGAGGGTCTGGGTACAAATATTTCTGAGTGGTATTCCCAGAACCCTGTTATGAACATCTCCTCGAATGTTTGTTTAAAGCAGGCTGGGAGGTATTTTATTCTGGCGTGCCAAGCATATACCACCTCTATGGAAGGAGTGGTGCTCATGTCATAAACTAAATCCTGGTTTCCTGTAAGGAATCCGACGCCTGAGAAGTGTGGGTCCTTGATATTCTTGAATGTCCTGAATGTAATAAGCATTAATTCAAAAATTTTCATGCACATCTGGGCCATCACATCAGGGGTATTCCTTAATCGGATGCTCCAGTGCAGTATGGTGGAAATCATGTAATTGACGGTGGGAGGCTGTAGCTCAGTGATGAGTAGCACCTCCTTTAATGTCAATCCGGGAAGACGTGAGGATGGTATGAAGACCTCGAGCAAGTGACGGCACAAGTGCGTGAGTGAGAAGCACACAAGCATGCACACACATACACACACACGCGCACACACGGCAAGACAAAGAGGAAGAATCAATGGAGTTCTTTAGATTACTTTCAAAAGCTCTTACAAGTTCGTTTCAATTACAATCCAGCCTCAAAAATGAACTCTCTAGCTCTTTTTATAGTTTTTGACTAGTTTTGGCCCTGTCCAGACCTAGTGTCCGGCCTAGTTAAAAATTAGGCTCCAGGGCTTATTTGGGGGCTCAAACGAGATCTAAAAAATACGAAAATTGGTACGCAACTACTTCTAAGGCTCCTCAAGCTCAAGGACTCCTTGGCTTGCACAAAATGGAGCTACAAAAATGTGAAATGATATTTACAATGATTGTTAGTGATAAGAATCACTGTTGTTGTAGGGATTTCTTCTAGTGATCTGCCATACATATCTTCGAGCTCTCTACTTGCTCTTCCTCCCTGCATGTCCATCTCTTTGATCTGCATTAGTGCCTTGAAAAAATATTGGCCTACTTGCCAGATCTTCTTTGACTGCTCTGTTTGCTTGTGCTGTCCCTTCGCTCTGACTCCCTTCTTTGACTTTCACGTCTTGTGAGTCCTGGTGTGCCAAGACTACTGCCAACACCCCCCCCACTCTCGCGTCTGTCGCCCCTGACAGACCCTTGTCTAGCTGCTTTTTGGACGTAATATTGGACAACATCCGCGGCGAGGTGGTGTTCTTCTAGCCTGAGTCCCCTTGCTAGATCTGTCAGCAATGCATCCCAATTGACTGGCCCTGGGACATCTGGATGTGGCACCCGTAATTGTTCTGAGTGAATGGTTCGCTCCACAGCAAATAAATGGAGGAGATGTGAGGGTCTGGGTACAAATATTTCTGAGTGGTATTCCCAGAACCCTGTTATGAACATCTCCTCGAATGTTTGTTTAAAGCAGGCTGGGAGGTATTTTATTCTGGCGTGCCAAGCATATATCACCTCTATGGAAGGAGTGGTGCTCATGTCATAAACTAAATCCTGGTTTCCTGTAAGGAATCCGACGCCTGAGAAGTGTGGGTCCTTGATATTCTTGAATGTCCTGAATGTAATAAGCATTAATTCAAAAATTTTCATGCACATCTGGGCCATCACATCAGGGGTATTCCTTAATCGGATGCTCCAGTGCCGTATGGTGGAAATCATATAATTGACGGTGGGAGGTCCTTGAGGGGGTGCTAGATAGACGTAGTTTAACCATTTGGCGCAGCCCTTGATATTCTTGACTGCAAGGGTAAACTCTGGCCATGTGCGTCTGCGGAATACAGGAACATAACAAGGGTTATATTTAATAAAAAGAGGCATATTCGTCCAGGTGCGAACCATCTCCGGGTAGGTTTCGAGGAGTCGGATCCTCCAGGTGGGTTGATGAATGGATCCTTTTTGAGCGCTCTCCGGGATGTCATCTGGCCCAAATTGTGTAGCAAACGTTGGAGGTTTGCCACATCTTTGTTGGATTTCTGCATTGTAGTCCGCCAGGAGTATACAATATGGCACGTATTGATCATCATTGGTTCCGATCCATCTATGGTGGGACATGCTGCGGAAGTATTCTGATTTAATAATAGTGTCCTCTATCTTTGCCATAGATTGGATTTGAACTGCCACTCGATCTTCATGAGTTGATGCTGTTTTCTCTAGTGTTTGGAGCCACTCAGGTACTTCAATTTCTAACGTATCCATTCCTTCTGCGGTTTGCTCACCACCTGGCATTGGCATAGGAACGTATGGTTCCTCATACGTCTCATCTACCTCGATGGGTACCAAATCCTCGGGTTGTGGTTCGACAACTGGAGAGGGCTGCCTTTCGTGTGTGAGTAATCTTGCCTGTAATTCGGCCACCTGCTCTTTCAATGTCTTGACTTCCTCTGAAGTCGTGGTCGTTTCTGTGACTTTGGGTGCTGTCTGTTGCTCTTGGAGTTGATTGCGCAGCGCATCGCGTTCCCTTTCCAAGTCATCATGAGCTTCTAATAGATCTGCATAGCTGTCCAAGATGGTCTTCATCGTCTCTGAGGGCACAGCTTTAAACTGCTCTGGATCAATTTCGTGTGGAGAGCCTTCCATTGCTGCTTCTAGATTTGCTTCATTTTGTTGCTGCAGTCTCTTGTTTTCTTCAAGGGCGGCCGCCATGTGTTTTCTGAGAAGTGCCAGGTTACGCCGGACTTTGAGATTATCGGCTTGGTATACTTGGAGCAAAGCTTCTAGTTGTTTGACACCTGATTCTGTCGATGGTTGGGGTGCCTCCAATAATGTTTGGTGAGCCTGCTCAAGCGTCATGTAGCGTTGATTCAGTTCTGCATTTTCTGTTTGTAGAATGTGAAATTGTCTTTGTAAGTTCTGATGATGCGCTGCCAATTGTTGATACCGGTTGTCCAGAGCTCTGTACTCATTCTGGAGCTGGTGTACACATTGATTTAATGCTAAAAATATGCTATTTACATTAAATAATGCTGGGAGGGGTGAAGATGCAGGGGGAATGGGGGCGGGAATGGGAGATGTGAATGATGTGGATGTAAGTGGAGAGGTGGGTGGAGGGGGTATGGGCGATGAAGGTGGCATGGGGGGACGGAGCGGTGCTGTGGCAGGTGATGTTTCCATCGTGTCAACTGTTTGAGTGACGGTGTAGATGGGAATCGTGGGTGGAGTGGATGTGACATCGGTGAACAGGGTGGTGAAGGTGGGCATGGTGACTCCCCCGAATTGGATTCCCGGAGAGAGTGGAATGCCCATGACAATGGTAGTGGTAGTGGACGTGGTAGTGCTAGTGTCCTGTGGTGGTGTAAATTGGGTAGTGCGAGGTGGGGATGGTGGTGACAACAGTGCTTCCTGATATTCTTCTGCTTGCGCTGCCTCGCCTGGTGCTGATGTATTGATGTGAATTTGCTTCCCGGACCTCCTGGGACGAACGGGAACCCTTTTCTCAAACCTGTGAATGTAGGCCATTGCCTCATGAATGGCCTCATCCAATCCTACGGCGTCGGCATGAAGGTTCATGGACTCAATGAACAACTCGTCCACACCTTCCTCAGCTAGCAAGTCGTTCATGAGTCTTTTGCCCTGTTCTAGAGACATCTTATGCTGTTCCTGAACCAGTCGCATGGTTCGATATAGTCTCTTGATTTGTGCCGAATATGCTGGGGCACTTGCTAACTCGGAGAGTTCGTCATATTCTTGATGTTGTTCTTCGTCGGCTTCTTCTTCGTCTCCTCCTGCCTCTTGTTCATCTACATCGACTTCTACAACTTGTGGTTGGGTGGGGGCCGATGTTGTTGTTTGGGGTTGTGGTTCCTGAGCTCGCTCTGCTTCAGCTTCGAGGTTGGAGTCATAGATTAATCTGGCAATTTCTTCATCCGTGAGGTCCTCAAGAGTAAATCCCTGTGGAAATTCCAAATCTGATGGAATGGGTGGAAACACCAGATTAGGCCCCTTTGTGCTTGGTCTTGGTAGCCGGATTGTGAATGGCCTAACTCGTCGTGTTTGGGGAGGGGTGATTTCTGGTGTAGTGGTAGCTCCCCTTGGTTGAGCACAGGGTAATTGGACTCCCCCCCTCATCTTCTTTGATGGGGGACCTGCTGCTGATAGTCTTCTCTGGAATTCTTGGACTCGGGACCATACGAGTGCCCGCTGAACAGGCACGTCATAAGCCAAGCACCTATAGATTATTCTGGTCAGAGCACAACACCCGTGGAGCACATTCTTCTGTTTCTTGTTCCATCTTTGATGCGCTAGGTGGATCTGATCTATGATCCAGTGGGGCACATTGATGGGAAGGCTTTCTGTTTCTGCTAGATATAAGCTGAACCATGTTTTTTTCGGGGGCATTGTGAATCGTTCCTGGGCGGGGAAAGCAAAATGTTGCATGATGGTTCGCAGGTGAAGCGCAATGGTAGGTGTCATCGCTACCATATCCTTCAACTTATTAAGATCCTTGTGCTTCATTCGACCTGGGACCATGGTTTCCTTTTCTGTTGGGATGTGCATGCCATACATACCCAATGCTTCTCTTACCAGATTGAGGTTCAACTTGAACCTTTTAAGCTCATTACCCGGCAGCAGTGATGGCAACACAAAGGTGTTGTCGCCTCCCTTGGCCCTGCTTGGCGTGATTGTACTGATCAGATATGAACATCGTAAAAAATCCGGCTTTGGTAAGTGAGCCCGGAAATAACTGTCCACACCCGCTTTGATCCAAACTGATATCATGACTTCGGCGTTTTGATAGCTTTCAAACTCGCGTGTGAAAAAGTGGTATCGACCCCATTTGCCATTGAATTCTAATTCTGCTTCCCAGAAATAGGTTCCATCGCCTAGTGGTCCAGCAACATCACTGAACCAATGCGCATGCTTACCTACTTGAGAAGTGTGCCCTTGAGGAGGATCCTGAATGGGGAGCACATGTACGGCTTGAAGTTCTTGCGGCCTTGCTGTGAGACGTGGCTCAAGGAGAAGTGTTTCTATGTCCACAATCTGGGCACCAGATCCGGCTTGAGAACTAGTACCTGCTTCTGCCATGGCCCTGTTTGCTGATTGGTTCTGTGAGAATATAGAACCAAGTGTTAACATCATAATGGACAGAATAAATCCGTTGTTGTCCCCGTTACAACATTAACATGAGGTAGATGGTGAGTTAGTGGTTAGTAAGTGCATGAAGACAGTGTGTGTAGTTAGTGCTTGTGTTGTCCTAGGAGACTACTGCAGTTAGTAAGTGGGTATGAATTTACAATTTGGGGTCGGGGGGTTTATTACAGGCCCTAGGCTGCCAAATGCAGTGAATGGGCTTTGCTTTTGGTTTCGGAAAGTCTCTAGAGAGCTTTCTCGGTGTCGTGGTTTGAAAACGAGGCCTTTTTGGGACCCATTTACAATTGATTACATGCACGCTCTTGGGTCTTGGTGTGTTCTTGAGCGTTGAGAACGAGTGAGTACTGACAGTATGCGTAGCTGCGTTATGCTGTTTAGGTTGTGGCCTCAGCGTAGCTACTTGTGCCATCAAGCAAGCCTTAGGCACCCAAATTTGTCTTGATTGTGGGCTAGCCTTCATCGACTTCTTGGGCACCCAAATATATTTAACGTTAGTAGAAGAATTTCCGAAAGACTTCTTATTAGTGTCGTGTTGTTGGTCACTAATAAGAGGCTTTGCTCGTGTGGTTGGCTTGAGTGCAACCGGGTGTTCGCCTTTCCGCACCCACACTTGTTTCACTTGCTGGGACATTCTGCTGCGCAGGTACTTTTGATCTCGGACATAGGTAGTACTCTGCTTCTGCTGCTTTTGATCCACCTTGGGTTGCTGCCTTCTTCTGGCCTTTGGAAAAGAAGGGAGTTCCTTTGCATCCCGGACTCCTTTTTTGCTAATATCCTTCCTCTGCAACACATAGTTTTGGACAAGAACAGCATGGTCAACTTCATGTGCACCCCTGGAAGGACCAGGAGTCTGTGCCTTTCCTAGTTCCTTGAGTGCTCCATTGTCTAATTCTACTGTAACTCGACTATGATTGACCCATACCTGAAGAAGTCCACTTCTTAGGTTTAAGTTGACTGCTTGGTCATAGATCCAGTCTTGACCCAAGACAAGTGGTTCAGTGAGATCCTCATCCTGACACACCAGTACTTTAACTGTCATTGCCTCATCATGAATGTAGAGGGGAAGTTCCACCTCGCCCATGCAAGGGGTTTCCACGCCTCCCAATCCTATGAGATATGCTTCCACAGGATTGACAGTTAACTGCAACTCTTGGCAGTAAGACCACTTAACAGCACTAGTGGCTGCGCCCGAGTCAATCAAGGCTCTTACGGTCCTTGCACTCTTTCCTTGTCTTATCTCTAAGGTTACGAAAGGACGTCGATCAGTTATCCTATGAGAGCTGGTTCCTGCGACTGCACACATTGCCATATGATATCCTTGATCTGCATAGTCATTTGTCCTAGGCTGCTCTCTACCTTGCCTATGTAATTTCATCCTTCTAATGCGTTCTAAAGCTTCTGCTTGAGCTTCTTCTCTAATTCGCTTCTCTTCCTCTTTGCGTTTCTTAGCAGTGTTGAGTCGGCTGAGCATTTCTTCCGTGAGGGGTTCCTGATACAACTTGACTCTGCATCCGCTAATATAGTTAGGGAGAACATCACCCTCTAATGTGGCCAATTGTACTGCTCCACTCGTGGAGATCCTATTGATAACCATAGGTCCGTAGCCTCTTTTTTCTAGCTTCCTCGCGTGTTGTTTCAGTGTATAGACTAGGACTAGATCTCCTGCTTCCAGGCCTTTATCCTTCACATGGGCATCAAAGTATGCCTTCTGTCTCTTCTTGGCTGCATATATTCCTGCTGCGGCTCTCAGTCTCGTTTCTCCTAATCGTTCAAGGTCAAAAATCCTAGAGGAGAGCTCATGACCCGTCCATTCGTGCTCTTGTGCTACTCTCAATGTAGGGATCAAGAAGTCCAAGGGTAGCACAGCGTTTTGGCCGAATACCATCTGAAAGGGGGTGGCTTGGAGTACCGTTTTGTAGGCAACTCGGTATGCCCAAACAGCATGGTGTAGCTGTTTGTCCCAATCAGAGCGTTTAGTGTTCACTAATTTTGTCAGTACATTGCATAAAATCTTATTAGTGCTCTCAGCTTGTCCATTAGCTTGAGGGTGATAAGGGGCAGACTTCTTGTGTATTACCAAGAATTCTTGGAGTAGATTTTCAATCACTTCATTCAAGAAATGAGTGCCTCTATCACTTACAAGCTCTATAGGTAGCCCATATCTCGTGAATACATTCTCAAACAAGAATTTGGCAGTTGTTTGCGCATCGTTCTTTGTCATAGCTTTTACCTCTACCCACTTGGTCAGATAGTCTGTTGCAACAATGATGTATTCCGCATGAGAACCCTTAGCTGGGGGATTAATAGGACCTACAAAGTCTATTCCCCACTTAGAGAATGCTCGTCCACCCATCATAGGTTTCAGTGGCATCTCATCTTTGCGTATAGGATACTGAGTCCTTTGACAGACATCACACCGTTTCACATAGGTATGTGCATCCATGTGAAGGGTAGGCCACCAAAATCCCGCAAATAGTACTGCCTTGATCACCCGATCCGGTCCAAAGTGTCCTCCTGCTACACCTTGGTGAGCAGTTTCCAAGATCTTCAGATATTCACTTTCGTGGACACATAGTCTCAGGTAACCATCTTTACCACGCTTATATAGATTATCACCAATGAGTGAATAATCCTGGGCTTCTTGTTCTAAACTCCTTTTCCTAGCTAGAGTCATGTCTGGAGGGAATGTGTTTGTCCTCAGGAATGATACTAGTGGTTCGCTCCAATCTGGCACAATGGATACTTGATAAAGAGTGGCGTGTTCCACTGGTGGTTTAGTGCGACAGATTGAGCATTCCTTGCACAACTTTTGGACATCCGCCTCCATAGTTGGCCAATGCACTCCGAATCTCTTTAGAGTCTGTAAAGTTCTTTGCTTTGAATGGTGTTGCTCTAATGCACCTACATGTGCTAATTGCAACCATTTAGCGTACTCATCCTCTTCTACGCAACAAGCCAAGATCCCTTGATCTGTGTGCTTGTACATGCTTCCTGCCATGATGTGATACTTTTGGGCTTTTACAACCTCTCTATTCCGTGTGTTTACCACTGGATGGTTACGCCCGTACGTCAATACTGGGACTAATGGCTTAGCCCACTGCGGCACCACTTCCAAATTAAACAAGTAAGCATCAGGAAGGTCATCTGATACTCCTTGTGGGGCTTCTCGCGATGTAAGCCTAGAAAGATGATCAGCTCTCAAATGGGTCCTCCCTTTTCTTACCACAACCTCAAAATCATATTCCATTAGTAAGAGAAACCATCTCACTAATCTTCCTGTATTGCATGGCTTGTTTACTAGGTACAACAAAGCCTGATGGTCCGTAAAAAATTTAAACTTATTTGCAAGCAAATAGTGTCTAAATTTCTTAACTGCATACACCATGCCTAATCCTTCTCGCTCTGTGGTGGTGTAATTCCGTTCAGCCGCATTCAATTGTCTACTGGCATAGGCAATTGGAAGATCCATATTACCTTCACCAGTAGGTTGTGCGAGCACACATCCAATAGCATAATTGGATGCATCAACATGAACATGGAATGGTTTATTCCAATCTGGTGTGGTCAAGATTGGGGCTGAACATAATCTTCGTTTAAGCTCTTGGAAGGAATTCTCGCATTCGTCAGTCCACTCAAAGTTAGTCAAGAGTCCGTACATGGGCTTTGCGATGACAGCATACATGTGGATGAAACGTCGGTAATACCCACAATGCCCCATGAAAGCTTGTACTTCCTTGAAATTCTTTGGCCTCGGTAGCTCTACTATGGCTCTCACTTTTTCTTCGTCTGTAGATATGCCATTCTTTGACACTATGTGTCCTAGAATCTTGCCTTGCCTGACCATAAAAACGCACTTCTCTGGGTTCAGGCAGACTTGATATTCTCTACATTTGTCAAAGATTTGTCTGAGTTCAGGGATATGGGTTTGTCTAACATTGGAATGAGCACAAAGATCATCAACATAGACTTCTAAACTCTTCCTCAGGAACTCCTTAAACACATGGCACATCAGCCTCTGGAAGGTAGCTGGTGCATTGGTAAGCCCAAATGGCATTACTCTAAAAGCAAAAATGCCCCATTCTGTGGCAAAGGCTGTCTTATGCTGATCCTCTGGAGCTATGGCTACTTGATTGTAACCCGAAAATCCATCGAGGAAGCTGTACACTTCCTTGCCTGCCACTCTTTCTAAGAGATATTCTATGATGGGAAGCGGATAGTTATCTCGAATTGTGGCGGCATTAACCTTTTTCAAGTTAATACACACACGCAGCTTGCCATTCTTCTTGGGCACCACCACGATGGGGGATACCCATTCGGTGTGCTCAATTTCATAGATAAATCCGGCTTCGACCAGTCTATCTATCTCTTCCTTAATCTTAGCAGCGTAATTATCGTTATATGTATAAGGCTTTTGCTTAGAGGGTTTGGCATCTGAGGTCATGGGGATGGTGTGCGAGCATATGTCCGGGTCAACCCCTTTCAAATCCTTGTAACTCCAAGCGAATACATCTCTGTATTCTCTTAGCAAGGCAATCAATTCATGCTCTTCTTCTTCTGTCAGGTCATGGCCTATATACGTGCATCTCTCCTCTCCTTCTTCTATGGCCACTACTATTTTCTTGGTGGTTTCTTTGTTATCATAGGCCTCTCCTGATTGTGCCTCTCGTTTAGGCATTCTTATCATGACTCTCCTGTCATCTATCTCATACTTCTTAAAATTTTCTGGGACCTCAAACAAAGATTCTTCCTCCTCTGGTGAGACTTCTTTCTTCTTTCGTTTCTTTCCTTCTTCCCTTGGGGTCATATGCGTTGCTAATCTTACATCATTTGTAACCTCTCCATGCCTCTGGGGTTGAAATTCTACTTCATGGAAGTATTCTTCATCTGATGCAAATGGTGGGTCCATAATGATTGACTCTAGATCGGAGTCACTTGCATCCTCAAATGCATCAGGGCTAGGTTCACATTCTTCTAGAACTGCCTCTCCCATGATTGGCTCTATGGAGAAGACTGAAATGTCATAGCCATCCTCATCACAGTGAGGTGTCCATTGTTCTTCATTGATGGCTACGTCCATTGTTGCTAAAATTTCTGCCCAACCGTGAGGTTCAAATTCTTCGTCTGGAAAAACTACAGGTGCATAGGCTGGGTCTTGGATTGATCTATGGGTTTCTTTCGCACCTACCTCTCTGGCTTTCTCTCTCTTCTCTTCCTCTACTGCTACTTTGCACATCCATAAGTGAGTATCTTCATGCATCCATGAGGATCCAGACCCTATGGAATGCACCGGTTCTGTATCATCTTTGGCTCTATGGATGGGATTCCACTGGATAGGAGGTACATCCCTATGAGAGTAATCTTTGAGATTGACTTTGGTCGTAACACCTAAGTGCTGCAGGTACAAAGAACTGGTTCCCCAATCCTGTACCACTTGCAACTGTCGCATAAATGGTCTTCCCAAAATCATCTCATAGGCATGATTTTTGCTGAAGTCACATATAGCAAAACTATGCTCAAACTCGACACCACAAGTGGTGAGAGTTATTCCTTCGAGCAATCCTAGGGGTCTCTCAATATGACCATCGGCCATCTGCAATTTCATTCTCGTTGGCCTGAGTGATGGCTTGCCCCAACGCTTCCATAAGGAGGTGGTGGCAATTGCAACTCCTGCACCTGAGTCCAAAATTGCCTTAGTGGTGTAGTCCTGGTAGGTAATGGGAAGATAGGTGTTCCCTTCTTCACCTTCACACATATCTCCTATCTTGTCCAAGGGAATTTCTGGCACTGTCGTATGGGATCCTACTCAGGAACGTGGTTTTGCAACTTCAGTTACTTGATTGGCTACATATTTCCGCGCTTTTGGTCTATCCTTAGGTAGTTCTTCCAAAGTGATATCGCGCTGCACCTTGGTGTTCTTTACTATCTCCGTGCTCCTAGGTATGACTGAGTCGTCGTTCCTTACCATGACTGTGGGTGCTCTCATACATGTGGACTTTGCTTCCCATGGGCCTGTGAAGTGGGGTAGCTCTTGTATGGAATTAGACTCAAAGTCCAATCTCTCGTGAGACTGAGTGCTCTCATGTTCCCCGTAAATTGATGGGATGTCTTGTGGGAATTGGTCGTGTGCATCATCCACAAGTTCAAAGGGAGGGGCGACCTCGCTTTCGTTATCCCATTTGTCTTCTTGAATCTCTCGTAGGAAGTCTGGTGCAAACCGATTCATAGAAGAAGAAGTATCCGGCTCCGTAGAATTGGGCACGTAAGCAACCTGGGAAGGAGGGCTTATTCTATTACTTTCCCGATCAGGCTCATAGGCTCTCTGGGGAGGGCTGAGGGTTACCTGTGGAGGTACGTAAGCTTTCGAGGGAGGCTCTTGTGACTTTTGGGGGGGAAGATAAGCTTCTTGGAAAGGCACGTGGGCTTCCTGAAGAGGCTTGCTTATCTGTTCTCTTGCCCTTTCCTTTCTTTGAGGGGCAGGTTCCTTTTCTGATTGTGCGATTAGCCTCTCTATTCTTTCTAAGGAGGGGAAGTTGTCTGGTTTAGTGGAATTGGCCACATACACTTCCGATGGGGAATGATTCATGTTTTTGCTTGCTTTATCTTTTTCTTGATTTTTTTCTTCCTTGGCAGATCTTGCAATTATTTCCTCTAACTTCTCTAGGAATCCATCCAAGTGTAATTGCGTTTTGGCTGAGCCCGAGTAATTGAAAAGGCGACTGGCTTCAAACATAGTCTGAGCCAATGCGACCATTTTCGCGCACAGTTTGGTTCTTTCTATCTCTAGGTCAGCTCTAGGATAGCACTTGGCATGATCCGTGACGTTCGGCCCTTCTTGGATTCTGGCCTAATATGCTTTGAGCATCATGTCTATGTCTTCAGGAGTGGGATCAGCTAATACTGATCCTACCCTAGGGGGTGGTGGAATCGCATGGCGTGGGTTGGAAGGTGGCGGGTCGGAGGGCGAAGGGAGTGGTGGTGATAGAATAGTGTGAGAGGGGGTTTGAGAGGTGATTTCAGTTATCCTAGCTTTGGTTTCTCTTATGCTTTCCTCAAGTTCACTCATCTTTTTAGCCCATTGTCTTTTCATTCTTTCCCGACTATCTTTCCATGCTCTAGTCCTTTTCTTTGTTACGCTCTCGGTTTCACTAGCCTCTGGGTTCTTATCCTGGTTTACTCCTTGATTCTGCTGCAAGGCTTGAGCTCTAGTGACTACCTGCACTGGTGCAGTGGAAGTGACGCTTCCTGAGGAGTCTACAACCAAACCAATCACATTGATAGGAGTGATTTTTGGCATATTATTGGGGTTCTTTGGGCAATCTCGTAAGAGATGCTCTTTTCCACAATCTTGGCAAAAGCCTTGGATCGTCACGGACTGATTTTGTGTAGGTGGAGGTAAGGGACAATCACGAATGAAGTGATCCCCCTGACATCGGTAGCATGGTCCTCTAGGGAAGGGTGGTCGTACATGCCTAGGTTGAGGCCTAGGGTTGGGGTTTGCATACATAACGTTCGTGTAATCTGACTCCCAACTAGGTTCACTTGGTTCTTCACTATAGTAAGACTCACCATGTTCTGGAGACTGCATGTAGTAAGCCTGGGGACTATCGACATGGGTAGAATCAAAGCTATGGTCACTTGGGTCACTTTCTGAGATCAATGGGGTTACTGGTACTATGGCCCTATTCAGGTTTTCTTCTGCCACAGCATACTTTACTGGAATCATGTTAGCGGGGTTTGGAGGCTGTTGAGCTAGCACCGGTTGGGGTCTCTGTTGGGCCTGATATGGTTGCTGATAGGTTTGTTGGGGTCTAGCATATTGTGGTGGTGGATTTTGGTTCTGGTATCTGCCTTGTTGGTAGGGTTGCGGATAGGGTTGCCTAACTGCCTGCTTGTTGTATGGGCAATCTTGTGCGGTGTGATTGGTGTATCTCCGTTCTATGGTGCAGTACTGGCTACTCGGATTTACTTGGGGCTGAGCCATAATAGGGCAGACATTCACCATATGGTCACCACCGCATGTATAGCACCTTTTCACAGGAGCAAACCTCGGAATTTGTTTGCTAGAGACGCCTAGTTTTTGTGCCACTTTCTCTGCGAGTTCCTCAATCGATGTGGACTGCGTGGAAGAGTGACTAGAAGCACTATCTGAATCTTTGTAGATTTTGGAAAGCTCTAGCTCTTCTCCTAGGTTATCTTCAATGTCAATGCACATGCGTACACATTCTTCTATGGTCCTAGGGTCCTTTAGATACACATAGGATCTCAATTTCGTACTCAGCAATCCATCAAGGAATAAGGCTACTTGTTTAGCAGGTGTGGGTAGCTCCGAAATAGGGCACCTTTCAAGATATTGTCTAAATCTTCTTCCGGCCAATCTGACAGTCTCTTGGGGGGTCTGTTTGAAGCTGTGAATCAATGAGGAGGTATTGTGTCTTATGCCGCTCTTAGAGAACTCTATAATAAATGCTTCTAGGAGTTGATCTATGCTCCTGAACTGGCGCTCATCCAATGGCTGAAACCATGTAAGTGCGGTGTTCCTAAGGGTTAGACCGAAGGCATTGTACTGTGTGAACAGATCCTCCACTTGTTCCGCTCTCAAGACTTGTTTGAACTCCGCCACATGATCATAAGGATCTCCTGTGCCATCAAAGTAATTCTTCATGGACTTAACTAGTTGGGTGGGTCTCAGAGTTCTTGTGTGCTCTCTAGGTCTCGGCAGAGGGAATCCATCCACGTTTCTTTGGTTCCTGTGAGCTCTCAGCACCTCAGGTTCTACCCTGTTCGTCTCCGTCCTCGTTCTTTCTCTGCCTACTGGGTTGGCAAAACTTACTTCTGGTCTATCTCTGCTTCTGTCTCTTTGCGTACCATGAGCTTGGGAAGCTCCAGCCCCAGGGTGACCATAGGATGCATTTGATCTTGGTTGGGGGAAAATAAATTCACCCTTCCAAGTGTAAGCATGCCTATCATTTTCTGTCACCACAAAGATCTGTTCCGAAGTGTGATCTAAGTAGGTCACTCTACCTGGGCTATCCGGATCCTTAAACTCATAGATCATGATATTTCCTATATCAGTTGGCTGATTGGATTTATACCTCCAAAAGGCTTCATCAGTTTCTCGATTGAGGAGCAACTCTATGCTCTTGTTGTCTTGGGGGACCCATTCAGGTGTGATAATCCTAGTGAGAACTGATTTACCTCGAGGGGTTCTAGGTTCCGCACCCATGTTCCCTTGTTCCAGGTCACCTAAGTCCGCTTCTGAGATTACATTCCCAAAGTCATCTGTTCTATCCGGGTGACTAGTGACTACATATATAGTTCCTTCCTTGTCCAGGTATGCACCGTTTTCAAACTTGACAGCTGGGTGTTCTAGTCCTATGGATTGGTCAGGGTTTTTAATCTGGACCACGGATCTTCCTAGGCCGTCCTCATAGATGCTAGCACCTAGTCGGTTGGTCCTAAGATATTCCAGCTGTGTTTTGTAAGGGCCTTCTACCCTGTACAAATAAGGTACTCCTGAACTTCCCGTAGGTCTGTCCATGCCTTGAGACATTTCTGACTCACTGGTCTCAGAGCGAGGGTAGTATGAGTGGTGGCTCAACTGCTGGGCCCAAGACCTTGCAGTGTGATTGACACTAGCCTCTGAAGATCTAAGGCTTTGTCTTTCCCTTGCTAAATGTCGTCCTGATCTAAGGTTCATATGCCTAACTGATTAGCCCAATTTTTTTCAGTGTACAACCTCGTTGCCGATCAATTGGTACCAGTCACTTGATTCTTTTTAGTTACTTATTGTGTTTATGGTCTTGTCTGATATCACGTCGTCAGGAACACTTGAATGTTCTTCGTACTTTAGGTTGATCGTTCCACGTTAGGTTCTTTTCCTTTAGGTTATCGACAGTACAGAGATTATGTTTTTAACTTGAACTTGAGTTTTTAGGTAGTCTTCACTTGATAACTGCCTACCGTCGCCCTGGCTTACTCCTATCACTAGTCGTTCTTAGCTTGAGCTAGGAAATGACAGAGGGAGTTGAGAATATTCCAACCTTACTTGTTGATCCCTTGCTTTATGGTGCTCAAGAACCCGGTTCTCAAGCTTGCAAAGAAACCTTGCTTTGTACGCTCTCAGTTGCTCTCAATGGACCTATAAAAGTCCCACAGTTAGCTCAATGCTTAGATTCAAAGGACAAAACCAACCACTTGCATTCATGTAACATAAACACATATTTGCATTGTGACTTTTAGGAAAATAATTCTAAAGACCCCTAACTTTGATCCCCCTGGGTATGGTCAACTTCAAAATACCTTATCTAAAAATCGATGCATTATCTTTATAAAAAACAGTTGAGGGCGTGTAGTATATGTCACGAGCTTTCCAACAAGCCCAAGAGCTCAAAAATCGGATTTCGTATGAAAAAGTTAGGACAGTTCAGGGTTTAGCGGGTTAAATCAGGATTCAATACAAGCTAACAGTCAAACAGGAATACTCGAGTAGCTTGTGGCACGGCCTCGCGATGCAATGCTACACCCTAGTGTTTGTCCCACTCTTAGTCAAAATTTAGACCAATAATTTTGCCTTGAAAATTTGACCTAATTTGCCCTTCTAACGCGTTCGCAAAGTCTGTCGGTCGCGATTGACAGGTCAGTCGCGATCGACGTGTCGATCGCGATTGACAGGTCCGTCATGGCTGTCAGTCGCGATTGACTGGTCAGTCGCGATTGACACGTGGCCGAAAAGTCAATCAATCGTGGTCAAAGGGTCGTTGACTCTGTCAGTCGCGATTGATGGGTCGATCGCGATTGACAGGTCGGTCGCGAGGGTCTGTCGATCGTGGTCAATCAGTCGTTGACTGTGTCGATCGCGATTGATGAGTCGATCGCGATTGATGACTCGATCGCGATTGACACGTGTCACGCGTATGGTCAGTCGGTGGTGGTCAATCGGTCGTTGACTCTGTCGGTCGCGATTGACAGGTCTGTCCGTCGTGGTTTGTCGATCGCGATTGACAGAGCGATCGCGATTGACAGAAATCTGTGGAATTTCAAAAAACTAAACACATTTTTGGGAAGCTCTAGGCATGTAGGTCATGGATATGCACTTTGTTTAGCAATTAGAGCAATTTTTCTGTCGGTCGCGATTGACAGAGCTCGGCGACACACAGACAATTACTCAGATTTCCGTACCTGCGCAGAGTGTTGGGGACGATGATGCGGGCTGTACCTGCAGAATGCTCACAAAACATGCAAAAAACAGCACATGCAAATTCGCTCTCTCGCTCTCTCTCACAAGTGAAATGAGGGAAATGAGGTGGAGATGGGGATATAGTCAAAAACTGAAATTTTTGCGATGATGGAGATGGAGGTGGGAGATGGTGATGATGATGATGGTGATGAAAGTAAAAGAAAATCGATGAGAGTGAAGAAAATACCTACAACTCCAACGCGTCAACTCTACGTCTTACCATCACACGCTCGTCCTCAAAGCTCGATCCCCGGCAACGGCGCCAAAATTTGGTGTAGCTCAGTGATGAGTAGCACCTCCTTTAATGTCAATCCGGGAAGACGTGAGGATGGTATGAAGACCTCGAGCAAGTGACGGCACAAGTGCGTGAGTGAGAAGCACACAAGCATGCACACACATACACACACACGCGCACACACGGCAAGACAAAGAGGAAGAATCAATGGAGTTCTTTAGATTACTTTCAAAAGCTCTTACAAGTTCGTTTCAATTACAATCCAGCCTCAAAAATGAGCTCTCTAGCTCTTTTTATAGTTTTTGACTAGTTTTGGCCCTGTCCGGACCTAGTGTCCGGCCTAGTTAAAAATTAGGTTCCAGGGCTTATTTGGGGGCTCAAACGAGATCTAAAAAATACGAAAATTGGTACGCAACTACTTCTAAGGCTCCTCAAGCTCAAGGACTCCTTGGCTTGCACAAAATGGAGCTACAAAAATGTGAAATGATATTTACAATGATTGTTAGTGATAAGAATCACTGTTGTTGTAGGGATTTCTTCTAGTGATCTGCCATACATATCTTCGAGCTCTCTAC
The DNA here is from genome assembly GCA_020310875.1 of Ceratopteris richardii. Lineage (NCBI taxonomy): Eukaryota > Viridiplantae > Streptophyta > Polypodiopsida > Polypodiales > Pteridaceae > Ceratopteris > Ceratopteris richardii. The sequence goes on from CM035419.1 coordinate 8,305,817, forward strand.
TTGCTCTTCCTCCCTGCATGTCCATCTCTTTGATCTGCATTAGTGCCTTGAAAAAATATTGGCCTACTTGCCAGATCTTCTTTGACTGCTCTGTTTGCTTGTGTTGTCCCTTCGCTCTGACTCCCTTCTTTGACTTTCACGTCTTGTGAGTCCTGGTGTGCCAAGACTACTGCCAACAGAGGCCCTTGAGGGGGTGCTAGATAGACGTAGTTTAACCATTTGGCGCAGCCCTTGATATTCTTGACTGCAAGGGTAAACTCTGGCCATGTGCGTCTTCGGAACACAGGAACGTAACAAGGGTTATATTTAATAAAAAGAGGCATATTCGTCCAGGTGCGAACCATCTCCGGGTAGGTTTCAAGGAGTCGGATCCTCCAGGTGGGTTGATGAATGGATCCTTTTTGAGCGCTCTCTGGGATGTCATCTGGCCCGAACTGTGTAGCAAACGTTGGAGGTTTGCCACATCTTTGTTGGATATCTGCATTGTAGTCCGCCAGGAGTATACAATATGGCACGTATTGATCATCATTGGTTCCGATCCATCTATGGTGGGACATGCTGCGGAAGTATTCTGATTTAATAATAGTGTCCTCTATCTTTGCCATAGATTGGATTTGAACTGCCACTCGATCTTCATGAGTTGATGCTGTTTTCTCTAGTGTCTGGAGCCACTCAGGTACTTCAATTTCGAACGTGTCCATTCCTTCTGCGGTTTGCTCACCACCTGGCATTGGCATAGGAACGTATGGTTCCTCATACGTCTCATCTACCTCGATGGGTACCAAATCCTCGGGTTCTGGTTCGACAACTGGAGAGGGCTTCCTTTCGTGTGTGAGTAATCTTTCCTGTAATTCGGCCACCTGCTCTTTCAATGTCTTGACTTCCTCTGAAGTCGTGGTCGTTTCTGTGACTCTGGGTGCTGTCTTTTGCTCTTGGAGCTGATTGCGCAGCTCATCACGTTCCCTTTGCAAGTCATCATGAGCATCTAATAGATCTGCATAGCTTTCCAAGATGGTCTTCATTGTCTCTGAGGGTACGGCTTTAAACTGTTCTGGATCAATTTCGTGGGGAGAGCCTTCCATTGCTGCTTCTAGATTTGCTTCATTTTGCTGCTGCAGTCTCTTGTTCTCCTCCAGTGCTGTGGCCATATGTTTCCGTAGTAGCGCCAAGTTGCATCTGACTCGCAGGTTATCGGTCTGGTATACTTCGAGCAAAGCTTCTAGTTGTTTGACACCTGATTCTGTCGATGGTTGGGGTGCCTCTAATAATTTTTGGTGAGCCTGCTCAAGCGTTGTGTAGCGTTGATTCAGTTCTGCATTTTCTGTTTGTAGAATGTGAAATTGTCTTTGCAAGTTCTGATGGTGCGTTGTCAGTTGTTGATATCGGTCGTCCAGAGCTCTGTACTCATTCTGGAGCTGGTATACACATTGATTTAATGCTAAAAATATGCTATTTACATTAAATAATGCTGGGAGGGGTGAAGATGCAAGGGGAATGGGGGCGGGAATGGGAGATGTGACTGATGTGGATGCAAGCGGAGATGTGGGTGGAGGGGGTATGGGAGATGAAGGTGGCATGGGGGGAGGGAGCGGTGCTGTGGCAGGTGATGTTTCCATCGTGTCAATTGTTTGAGTGACAGTGTAGATGGGAATCGTGGGTGGAGTGGATGTGACGTCAGTGAACAGGGTGGTGAAAGTGGGCATGGTGACTCCCCCGAATTGGATTCCCAGAGAGAGTGGGATGCCCATGACAATGGTAGTGGTAGTGGACGTGGTAGTGCTAGTGTCCTGTGGTGGAGTGAATTGTGTAGTGCGAGGTGGGGATGTTGGTGACAGTGGTGCTTCTTGATGTTCTTCTTCTTGCGTTGTCTCTCCTGGTGCTGATACATTGATGTGAATTTGTTTCCCGGACCTCTTGGGACGAACGGGAACCCTTTTCTCAAATCTGTGAATGTAGGCCATTGCCTCATGTATGGCTTCATCCAATCCTACTGCGTCGGCATGAAGGTTTATGGACTCAATGAACAACTCGTCTACACCTTCCTCAGCTAGCAAGTCGTTCATGAGTCTCTTGCCTGCTTCAAGTGACATTTTATGCTGTTCTTGAACTAGCTTCATGGTTCGATACAGTCTTTTTATTTGTGCCGAATACGCTGGGGCACTTGCTAACTCGGAGAGTTCGTCATATTCTTGATGTTGTTCTTCGTCGGCTTCTTCTTCGTCTCCTCCTGCCTCTTGTTCATCTACATCGACTTCTACAACTTGTGGTTGGGTGGGGGCCGATGTTGTTGTTTGGGGTTGTGGTTCCTGAGCTCGCTCTGCTTCAGTTTTGAGATTAGAGTCATAGATCAACCTGGCAATTTCTTCATCTGTGAGGTCCTCAAGAGTAAATCCCTGTGGAAATTCCAAATCTGATGGAATGGGTGGAAACACCAGATTGGGTCCCTCTATACTTGGTCTTGGTAGCCGGATAGTGAATGGCCTAACGCGTCGTGTCTGGGGAGGGGTAATTTCTGGTGTAGTGGTGGCTCCCCTTGGTTGAGCGCAGGGTAGTTGGACTCCCCCCCTCATCTTCTTTGATGGGGGACCTGCAGCTGATAGTCTTCTCTGGAATTCTTGGGCCCGGGACCATACGAGTGCCCGCTGAACAGGCACGTCATAAGCCAAGCATCTATAGATTATTCTGGTCAGAGCACAACACCCGTGGAGCACATTTTTCTGCTTCTTGTTCCACCTTTGATGGGCTAGGTGGATCTGATCTATGATCCAGTGTGGCACATTGATGGGAAGGCTTTCTGTCTCTGCTAGATACAAGCTGAACCATATTTTCTTCGGGGGCATTGTGAATCGTTCCTGGGCGGGGAAAGCAAAATGTTGCATGAGGGTCCGCAGGTGAAGCGCAATGGTAGGTGTCATCGCTACCATATCCTTCAACTTATTAAGATCTTTGTGTTTCATTCGGCCTGGAACCATGGTTTCCTTTTCTGTTGGGATGTGCATGCCATACATACCCAATGCTTCTCTTACCAGATTGAGGGTCAACTTGAATCTTTTAAGCTCATGACCCGGCAGCAGTGATGGCAACACAAAGGTGCTGTCGCCTCCCTTGGCCCTGCTTGGCGTGATGGTACTGATCAGATATGAACATCGTAAAAAATCCGGCTTTGGTAAGTGGGCCCTGAAATAACTGTCCACACCCGCTTTGATCCAAACTGATCTCATGACTTCGGCATTTTGATAGCTTTCAAACTCGCGCGTGAAAAAGTGGTATCGACCCCATTTGCCATTAAATTCCAATTCTGCTTCCCAGAAATAGGTTCCATCGCCCAGTGGTCCAGCAACATCACTGAACCAATGCGCATGCTTACCTACTTGAGAAGTGTGCCCTTGAGGAGGATCCTGAATGGGGAGCACATGCACGGCTTGAAGTTCTTGCGGCCTTGCGGTGAGACGTGGCTCGAGGAGAAGTGTTTCTATGTCCACAATCTGGGCACCAGATCCGGCTTGAGAACTGGCACCTGCTTCTGCCATGGCCCTGTTTGCTGGTTGGTTCTGTGAGAATATAGAACCAAGTGTTAACATCGTAATGGACAGAATAAATCCGTTGTTGTCCCCGTTACAACATTAACATGAGGTAGATGGTGAGTTAGTGGTTAGTAAAAGCACGAAGACAGTGTGTGTAGTTAGTGCTTGGGTTGTCCTAGGAGACTAATGCAGTTAGTAAGTGGGTATGAATTTACAAATTGGGGTCGGGGGGTTTATTACACGTCCTAGGCTGCCAAATGCAGTGGATGGGCTTTGCTTTCGGTTTCGGAGAGACTCTAGAGAGCTTTCTCGGTGTCGCGGTTTGAAAATGAGGCCTTTTTGGGACCCATTTACAATTGATTACATGCACGCTCTTGGGTCTTGGTGTGTTCTTGAGCGTTGAGAACAAGTGAATACTGGCAGTATGCGTAGCTGCGTTATGCTGTTTAGGTTGTGGCCTCGGCGTAGCTACTTGTGCCCTCAAGCAAGCCTTAGGCACCCAAATTTGTCTTGATTGTGGGCTAGCCTTCATCGACTTCTTGGGCACCCAAATAGATTTCACATTAGCAGGAGAATTTCTGCAGGACTTCTTATCAATGTCATGTTGTTGGTTATTAATAAGAAACTTCACCCGTGTAGTTGACGGTGGTGCAACCGGCTGTTCGCCTTTCCGCACCCACACCTGGTTTATTTTCTGAGACATTCTGCTGAGCAGGTACTTTTGATCTCGGACATAGGTAGTACTCTGCTTCTTCTGCCTTTGATCCACCTTGGGTTGCTGCCTCCTTCTGGCCTTTGGAAAAGAAGGGAGTTCCGTTGCATTCCTGACTCCTTTTTTGCGAATATCATTCCTCTGCAACACATAGTTTTGGACAAGAACAGCATGGTCATCTTCATGTGTACCCCTGGAAGGACCAGGAGTCTGTGCCTTTCCTAGTTCCTTGAGTGCTCCATTGTCTAATTCTACTGTAACTCGACTATGATTGATCCAAACCTGGAGAAGTCCACTTCTTAGGTTTAAATTGACTGCTTGGTCATAGATCCAATCTTGACCCAAGACATGACTGCTTGGTCATAGATCCAATCTTGACCCAAGACAAGGGGTTCAGTGAGATCCTCGTCTTGACACACTAGTACTTTAACTGTCATTGCCTCATCATGAATGTAGAGGGGAAGTTCCACCTCACCCATACAAGGGGTTTCCACACCTCCCAATCCTATGAGATATGCTTCCACAGGATTGACAGTTAACTGCAACTCTTGACAGTAAGACACTCTAACAGCACTAGTGGCTGCACCTGAGTCAATCAAGGCTCTTACGGTCCTTGCACTCTTTCCTTGTCCTATCTCTAGGGTTACGAAAGGACGTCGATCAGTTATCCTATGTGAGCTGGTTCCTGCGACTGCACACATTGCCATATGATATCCTTGATCTGCATAGTCATTTGTCCTAGGCTGCTCTCTACCTTGCCTACGTAATTTCATCCTTCTGATGCGTTCTAAAGCTTCTGCTTGAGCTTCTTCTCGAACTCGCTTTTCTTCCTCTTTGCGTTTCTTAGCAGTGTTGAGTCGGCTGAGCATTTCCTCCGTGAGGGGTTCCTGATACAACTTGACTCTGCAACCGCTAATATAATTTGGGAGAACATCACCCTCTAATGTGGCCAATTGTACTGCTCCACTCGTGGAGATCCTATTGATGATCATAGGTCCGTAGCCTCTCTTTTCTAGCTTCCTCGCGTGTTGTTTTAGTGTATAGACTAAGACTAGATCTCCTGCTTTCAAGCCTTTATCCTTCACATGGGCATCAAAATATGCCTTCTGTCTCTTCTTGGCTACATATATTCCTGCAGCGGCTCTTAGTCTTGTTTCCCCTAATCGTTCAAGGTCAAAGATCCTAGAGGAGAGCTCGTGACCTGTCCATTCGTGCTCTTGTGCTACTCTCAATGTAGGAATCAGGAAGTCCAAGGGTAGCACAGCGTTTTGGCCGAATACCATCTGAAAGGGGGTGGCTTGGAGTACCATTTTGTAGGCAACTCGGTATGCCCAAACAACATGGTGTAGCTGTTTGTCCCAATCAGAGCGTTTAGTGTTCACTAATTTCGTCAGTACATTGCATAAGATCTTATTAGTACTCTCAGCTTGTCCATTAGCTTGAGGGTGATAAGGGGCAGACTTCTTGTGTATTACCAAGAATTCTTGGAGTAGATTTTCAATCACTTCGTTCAAGAAATGAGTGCCTCTATCACTTACAAGCTCTATAGGTAGTCCATATCTCGTGAATACATTTTCAAACAAGAATTTAGCAGTTGTTTGAGCATCGTTCTTTGTCGTAGCCTTTACCTCTACCCACTTGGTGAGATAATCTGTTGCAACAATGATGTATTCCGCATGAGAACCTTTGGCTGGGGGGTTAATAGGACCTACGAAGTCTATTCCCCACTTAGAGAATGCACGTCCACCCATCATAGGTTTCAGTGGCATCTCATCTTTGCGTATAGGATACTGAGTCCTTTGACAGACATCACACCGTTTCACATAGGTATGTGCATCCATGTGAAGGGTGGGCCACCAGAAGCCCGCAAATAGTATCGCCTTGATCACCCGATCTGGTCCAAAGTGTCCTCCTGCTACACCTTGGTGAGCAGTTTCCAATATCTTAAGATATTCACTCTCATGGACACATAGTCTCAGGTAACCATCTTTACCACGCTTATATAGATTATCACCAATGAGTGAGTAATCCAGGGCTTCCTGTTCTAAACTCCTTTTCCTAGCCAGAGTCATGTCTGGAGGGAATGTGTTTGTCCTCAGGAATGATACTAGTGGTTCGCTCCAATCTGGCACAATGGATACTTGATAAAGAGTGGCATGTTCCACTGGTGGTTTAGTGTAACAGATTGGGCATTCCTTGCACAACTTTTGGACATCCGCTTCCATAGTTGGCCAATGCACTCCGAATCTCTTTAGTGTCTGTAAAGTCCGTTGCTTTGAGTGGTGTTGCTCTAGTGCACCTACATGTGCTAATTGCAACCATTTAGCATACTCATCCTCTTCTACGCAACAAGCCAAGATCCCTTGATCTGTGTGCTTGTACATGCTTCCTGCCATGATGTGGTACTTTTGGGCTTTTACAACCTCTCTATTCCGTGTGTTTACCACTGGATGGTTAGGCCCGTATGTCAATACTGGTACTAATGGCTTAGCCCACTGCGGCACCACTTCCAAATTAAACAAGTAAGCATCAGGAAGGTCATCTGACACTCCTTGTGGGGCTTCTCCCGATGTGAGCCTAGAGAGATGATCAGCTCTCAAATGAGTCCTACCTTTCCTTACCACCACTTCAAAGTCATATTCCATTAGCAAGAGAAACCATCTTACTAATCTTCCTGTATTGCATGGCTTGTTTACGAGATATAACAATGCCTGATGATCAGTAAAAAATTTAAACTTATTTGCAAGCAAATAGTGTCTAAACTTTTTAACTGCATATACCATGCCTAATCCTTCTCTCTCCGTAGTGGTGTAATTTCGTTCAGCCGCATTCAACTGTCTACTAGCATAGGCAATTGGAAGATCCATATTACCTTCACCAGTAGGTTGTGCAAGAACACATCCAATAGCATAATTGGATGCATCCACGTGAACATGGAATGGCTTATTCCAATCTGGCGTGGTCAAGATTGGTGCTGAACATAATCTTCGTTTAAGTTCCTGGAAGGAATTCTCACATTCATCCGTCCACTCAAAGTTAGTCAGAAGTCCGTACATGGGCTTTGCAATGACAACATACATGTGTATAAATCGTCGGTAATAACCACAGTGCCCCATGAAAGCTTGTACTTCCTTGACATTCTTTGGCCTAGGTAGCTCTGCTATGGCTCTCACTTTTTCTTCGTCGGTAGATATGCCATTCTTTGACACTATGTGTCCTAGAATCTTGCCTTGCCTGACCATAAAAACGCACTTTTCTGGGTTCAGGCAGACTTGATATTCTCTACATTTGTCAAAGATTTGTCTGAGTTCAGGGATATGGGTTTGTCTAATGTTGGAATGAGCACAAAGATCATCAACGTAGACTTCTAAACTCTTCCTCAGGAACTCCTTAAACACATGGCACATGAGCCTCTGGAAGGTCGCTGGTGCATTGGTAAGCCCAAATGGCATTACTCTAAAAGCAAAAATGCCCCATTCTGTGGCAAAGGCTGTCTTATGCTGATCCTCTGGAGCTATGGCTACTTGATTGTAACCCGAAAATCCATCAAGGAAGCTGTACACTTCCTTGCCTGCCACTCTTTCTAAGAGATGTTCTGTGATGGGAAGTGGATAGTTATCTCGAATTGTGGCTGCATTAACCTTTTTCAAGTTAATGCACACACGCAGCTTGCCATTCTTCTTGGGCACCACTACGATGGGGGATACCCATTCAGTGTGCTCAATTTCATAGATAAATCCAGCTTCAACCAGTCTATCTATCTCTTCTTTGATCTTAGCAGCGTAATTATCGTTATATGTATAAGGCTTTTGCTTAGAGGGTTTAGCATCTGAGGTCATGGGAATAGTGTGTGAGCATATATCGGGGTCAACGCCTTTCAAATCCTTGTAACTCCAAGCGAATACATCTCTGTATTCTCTTAGCAAGGCAATTAATTCGTGCTCTTCTTCTTCTGTGAGGTCATAGCCTATATACGTGCATCTCTCCTCTCCTTCTTCCATGGCCACTACTATTTTCTTGGTAGTTTCTTTGTTATCATAGGCCTCTCCTACCTCTGCCTCTCGTTTAGGCATTCTTATCATCACTCTCCTGTCATCTATCTCATACTTCTTAAAATTTTCTGGGACCTCAAACGAAGATTCTTCCTCTTCCAGTGAGGCTTCTCTCTTCTTTCGTTTCTTCCCTTCTTCCTTCTGGGTCACCTGTGTTGCTAATCTTACATCATTTGTAAGCTCTCCATGCCTCTGGGGTTGAAGTTCTACTTCATGGAAGTATTCTTCATCTGATGCAAATGGTGGGTCCATAATGATAGACTCTAGATCGGAGTCACTTGCATCCTCAAATGCATCCGGGCTAGGTTCGCATTCTTCTAAGACTGCCTCTCCCATACTCGGCTCTATGGAGAAGACTGAAATTTCATAGCCATCCTCATCACAGTGAGGTGTCCATTGTTCTTCATTGATGGCTACGTCCATGGTTGCTAAAATTTCTGCCCAGCCATGGGGTTCAAATTCCTCGTCAGGAAAGACTACAGGTGCATAGGCTGGGTCTTGAATGGGTCTATGAGTTTCGTTCGCACCTATTTCTCTGGCCTTTTCTCTCTTCTCTTCCTCTACTGCTACTTTGCACATCCATAAGTGAGTGTCTTCATGCATCCATGAGGATCCAGACCCTATGGAATGCACCGATTCTGAATCGTCTTTGGCTCTATGGATGGGATTCCATTGGATAGGAGGGACATCTCTATGAGAATAATCCTTGAGATTAACTTTGGTTGTAACACCCAAGTGCTGCAGGTACAAAGAATTGGTTCCCCAATCCTGTACCACTTGCAACTGTTGCATGAATGGTCTTCCCAAAATCATCTCATAGGCATGATTTCTACTGAAGTCACATATAGCAAAACTATGCTCAAACTCGACACCACAAGTGGTGAGAGTTATTCCTTCTAGTAATCCTAGGGGTCTCTCTATGTGACCATCGGCCATTTGCAATTTCATCCTCGTTGGCCTGAGTGCTGGCTTGCCCAAACGCTTCCATAAGGAGGTGGTGGCAATAGCAACTCCTGCACCTGAGTCCAAAATTGCCTTAGTGGTGTACTCCTGGTAGGTGATGGGAAGATAGGTGTTCCCTTCTTCACCTTCACACATATCTCCTATCTTATCCAAGGGAATTTCTGGCACTGTCCTATGGGATCCTGCCCGGGAACATGGTTTTGCAACTTCAGTTACTTGACTAGCTACATATTTCCGCGCTTTTGGTCCATCCTTAGGCGGTTCTTCCAAAGTGAGATCGCGTTGCGCCTTGGTGTTCTTTACTACCTCCGTGTTCCTAGATATGACTGAGTCGTCGTTCCTTACCATGACTGTGGGTGCTCTCATACATGTGGACTTTGCTTCCCATGGGCCTGTGAAGTGGGGTAGCTCTTGTATGGAATTAGACTCAAAGTCCAATCTCTCGTGAGACTGAGTACTCTCATGTTCCCCGTAAATAGATGGAATGTCTTGTGGGAATTGGTCGTGTGCATCATCCACAAGTTCAAAGGGAGGGGCGACTTCACTTTCGTTATCCCATTTGTCTTCTTGAATCTCTCGTAGGAAGTCTGGTGCAAACCGATTCATAGAAGAAGAAGTGTCTGGCTCCGTAGAATTAGGCGCATATGCAACCTGGGAAGGAGGGCTTATTCTATCGTTGGCTCTCTCCTCGTTCCCATAGATGGCTGGAGCACAAGCTTCTTGGGGAGGATTACTTATGCTATTACTTTTCTGAACAGGCTCATACGCTCTCTGGGAAGGAATGTAGGTCACCTGTGGAGGTACGTAAGCTTTCGAGGGAGGCTCTTGTGACTTTTGGGGGGGAAGATAAGCTTCTTGAGGAGGCACGTGGGCTTCCTGAAGAGGCTGGCTTTTCCGTTCTCTTGCCCTTTCCTTTCTTTGAGGGGTAGGTTCCTTTTCGGACTGTGCAATTAGCCTCTCTATTCTTTCTAAGGAGGGGAAGGTGTCTGGTTTAGTGGAATTGGCCACATACACTTCTGATGGGGAATGCTTCATGTTTTTGCTTGCTTTATCTTTTTCTTGATTTTTTTCTTCCTTGGCAGATCTTGCAATTATTTCCTCTAACTTCTCTAGGAATCCATCCAAGTGTAATTGCGTTTTGGCTGAGCCCGAGTAATTGAAAAGGCGACTGGCTTCAAACATAGTCTGAGCCAATGCGACCATTTTCGCACACAGTTTGGTTCTTTCTATCTCTAGGTCAGCTCTAGGATAGCACTTGTCATGATCCGTGACGTTTGGCCCTTCTTGGATTCTGGCCTGATATGCTTTGAGCATCATGTCTATGTCTTCAGGAGTGGGATCAGCTAATACTGATCCTACTCTAGGAGGTGGTGGAATCGTATGACGTGGGTTGGAAGGTGGCGGGTCGGAGGGCGATGGGAGTGGTGGTGATGGGATAGTGTGAGAGGGGGTTTGAGAGATGATTTCAGTTATCCTAGCTTTGGTTTCTCTTATGCTTTCCTCAAGTTCACTCATCTTTTTAGCCCATTGTCTTTTCATTCTTTCCCGACTATCTTTCCATGCTCTAGTCCTTTTCTTTGTTACGTTCTCGGTTTCACTAGCCTCTGAGTTCTTATCCTGGTTTACCCCTTGATTCTGCTGCAAGGCTTGAGCTCGAGTAACTACCTGTACGGGAGCAGTGGAAGTGACACTTCCTGTGGAATCTACCACTAACCCAATAACGTTGATCAGAGTGATTTTTGGCATATTATTAGGATTCTTAGGGCAATCTCGTAAGAGATGTTCTTTTCCACAATCTTGGCAAAAACCTTGGATCGTTACTGACTGGGGTTGTGTAGGTGGAGGCAAGGGACAATCACGAATGAGGTGATCTCCTTGGCATCTGTAGCACGGTCCTCTTGGGAATGGAGGTCTTACTTGCCTGGATTGAGGCCTAGGATTGGGGTTTGCATACATGACGTTCGTGTAATCTGACTCCCAACTAGGTTCGTTTGTCTCTTCGCTATAATAGGACTCACCATGCTCAGGAGACTACATATAGTAGGCCTGGGGGCTATCAACATGCGTGGAATCAAAGCTATGGTCACTCGGGTCACTTTCAGAAAGCAAGGATGTTACAGGGACTATAGCTCTATTCAGGTTCTCTTCTGCAGCAGTATACTTTACAGGAATCACATTAGCTGTGGCTGGGGGTTGTTGAGCTAGCACAAGCTGAGGCCTTTGTTGGTTTTGGTATTGTGGTTGGTAATTTTGTTGTGGCCTGCCATATGGTTGTGGAGGGTACGGGTTCTGGTATCTTCCTTGCTGCGGATATGGCTGAGGGTAGGGTTGCCTAACTGCCTGCTTGTTGTATGGGCAATCTTGTGCGGTGTGATTGGTGTATCTTCGTTCTATGGTGCAATATTGGCTATTTGGATTGACCTGGGGTTGAGCCATAATGGGACATACGTTTGCCATGTGGTCGCCACCGCATGTATAGCACCTCTTCGCTGGGGCAAACCTTGGGATTTGTTTGCTAGTTACACCTAATTTCTGAGCTACTTTTTCGGCAAGTTCCTCAATTGATGTGGACTGCGTGGAAGAGTGACTAGATGCACTATCTGAATCTTTGTAGATTTTGGAGAGCTCTAGTTCTTCCCCTAGGTTATCTTCAATGTCAATGCACATGCGTACACATTCTTCTATGGTCCTTGGGTCCTTCAGATACACATAGGATCTCAATTTCGTACTCAGCAATCCATCAAGGAATAAGGCTACTTGTTTAGCAGATGTGGGTAGTTCCGAAATAGGGCACCTTTCAAGATATTGTCTAAATCTTCTTCCGGCCAATCTAACAGTCTCTTGGGGGGTCTGTTTGAAGCTGTGAATTAATGAGGAGGTATTGTGTCTTATGCCGCTCTTAGAGAACTCTACAATGAATGCCTCTAGGAGTTGGTCTATGCTCCTGAACTGCCGCTCATCCAATGGCTGAAACCATGTAAGTGCCGTATTCCTAAGGGTTAGACCGAAGGCATTGTACTGCGTGAATAGATCCTCCACTTGTTCAGCTCTCAAGACTTGCTTGAATTCTGCCACGTGATCATAGGGATCTCCTGTGCCATCAAAGTAATTCTTCATGGACTTAACTAGCTGAGTCGGTCTCAGGGTTCTTGCGTGCTCTCTAGGTCTCGGCAGAGGGAATCCATCCACGTTTCTTTGGTTCCTGTGAGCTCTAAGCACCTCAGGCTCTACCCTATTCGTCTCCGTCCTCGTTCTTTCTCTGCCTACTGGGTTGGCAAAACTTACTTCTGGTCTATCTCTGCTTCTGTCTCTTTGCGTACCATGAGCTTGGGAAGTTCCAGCCCCAGGGTGACCATAGGATACATTTGATCTTGGTTGGGGGAAAATAAATTCACCCTTCCAAGTGTAAGCATGCCTATCATTTTCTGTCACCACAAAGATCCTTTCCGAAGTGTGATCTAAGTAGGTCACTCTACCTGGGCTATCCGGATCCTTAAACTCATAGATCATGATATTTCCTATATCAGTTGGCTGATTGGATTTATATCTCCAAAAGGCTTCATCAGTTTCCCGATTGAGGAGCAACTCTATGCTCTTGTTGTCTTGGGGAACCCACTCAGGTGTGATAATCCTAGTGAGAACAGATTTGCCTCGAGGGGTTCTAGGTTCCGCTCCCATGTTTCCTTGTTCCAAGTCACCTAAGTCCGCTTCTGAGATTACATTTCCAAATTCATCTGTCCTATCTGGATGACTGGTGACTACGTATATGGTTCCTTCCTTGTCCAGGTATGCACCGTTTTCAAACTTGACAGCTGGATGCTCTAGTCCTATGGATTGGTCAGGGTTTTTAATCTGGACCACGGATCTTCCTAGGCCGTCCTCATAGATGCTAGCACCTAATCGGTTGGTCCTAAGGTACTCCAACTGTGTTTTGTAAGGGCCTTCCACCCTGTACAAGTAAGGCACTCCTGAACTTCCCGTAGGTCTGTCCATGCCTTGAGACATCTCTGACTCACTGGTATCAGAGCTAGGGTAGTACGAGTGGTGGCTCAACTGTTGGGCCCAAGACCGAGCAGTGTGGTTGACACTAGCCTCTGAAGATCTAAGGCTTTGTCTCTCCCTTACTAGATGTCTTCCTGATCTAAGGTTCATATGCCTATTTAAGTAGCCCAATTTTTGCCCAGAGTACAACCTCGTTGCCGATTAATTGGTCTCAGTCACTTGGCTCCTTTTAGTTAATTATTGTGTTTATGGTCTTGTCTGATATCACGTCGTCAGGAACACTTGAATGTTCTCCGTACTTTAGGTTGATCGTTCCACGTTAGGTTCTTTTCCTTTATGTTATCGATAGAACAGAGATAATGTTTTTAACTTGCACTTGAGTTTTTAGGTAATCTTCACTTGATAATTGCCTACCGTCGCCCTGGCTTACTCCTATCACTAGTCGTTCTTAGCTTGAGCTAGGAAATGACAGAGGGAGTTGAGAATATTCCAACCTTACTTGTTGATCCCTTGCTTTATGGTGCTCAAGAACCCGGTTCTCAAGCTTGCAAAGAAACCTTGCTTTGTATGCTCCCAGTTGCTCTCAATGGACCTATAAAAGTCCCACGGTTAGCTCAATGCTTAGATTCAAAGGACAAAACCAACCACTTTCATTCATGTAACATAAACACATATTTGCATTGTGACTTTTAGGAAAATAATTCTAAAGATCCCTGACTTTGATCCCCCTGGGTATGGTCAACTTCAAAATACCCTATCTGAAATTCAACGCATTATCTTTATAAAAAACAGTTGAGGGCGTGTAGTATATGCCACGAGCCTTTCAACAAGCCCAAGAGCTCAATAATTGGATTTCGTATGAAAAAGTTATGACTGTTCAGGGTTTAGGGGGTTAAATCAGGACTCAAAACAAGCTAACATTCCAACAGGAATACTCGAGTAGCTTGTGGCACGGCCTTGCGATGCAATACTACACCATAGTGTTTGTCCCACACTTAGTCAAAATTTAGACCAATAATTTTGCCTTAAAAATTTGACCTAAATTGCCCTTCTAACGTGTTCGCAAAGTCTGTCGGTCGCGATTGACAGGTCAGTCGCGATCGACGTGTCGATCGCGATTGACAGGTCCGTCGTGGCTGTCAGTCGCGATTGACAGGGGTTACGAAGAGTCAATCAGTCGTGGTCAAAGGGTCGTTGACTCTGTCGGTCGCGATTGATGGGTCGATCGCGATTGACAGGTCGGTCGTGAGGGTCTGTCGATCGTGGTCAAACAATCGTTGACTGTGTCGGTCGCGATTGACAGAGCCGTCGTGGTCAATCCGTCGTGGTCAAACAGTCGTTGACTGTGTCGGTCGCGATTGATGACTCGATCGCGATTGACACGTGTCACGCGTATGGTCCGTCTGTCGCGGTCAATCGGTCGTTGACTCTGTCGGTCGCGATTGACAGAGCCGTCGTGGGCTGTCGATCGCGATTGACGTGTCGATCGCGATTGACAGGTCTGTCCATCGTGGTTTGTCGATCGCGATTGACAGAGCGATCGCGATTGACAGAAATCTGTGGAATTTCAAAAAACTAAACACATTTTTGGGAAGCTCTAGGCCTGTAGGTCATGGATATGCACTTTGTTTAGCAATTAGAGCAATTTTTCTGTCGGTCGCGATTGACAGAGCTCGTCGACACAAAGACAATTACTCAGATTTCCGTACCTGCGCGGAGTGCTGGGGATGATGATGCAGCCTGTACCTGCAAGACAGCTCAGAAAACATGCAAAAACAGCACATGCAAATTCGCTCTCTCGCTCTCTCTCACAAGTGAAATGAGGGAAATGAGGTGGAGATGGGGATATAGTCAAAAAACTGAAATTTTCGCGATGATGGAGATGGAGGTGGGAGATGGTGATGATGATGATGGTGATGAAGATGGTGAAGAAAGTAAAAGAAAATCGATGAGAGTGAAGAAAATACCTACAACTCCAATGCGTCAACTCTACGTCTTACCATCACACGCTCGTCCTCAAAGCTCGATCCCCGGCAACGGCGCCAAAATTTGGTGTAGCTCAGTGATGAGTAGCACCTCCTTTAATGTCATCCGGGAAGACGTGAGGATGGTATGAAGACCTCGAGCAAGTGGCGGCACAAGTGCGTGAGTGAGAAGCACACAAGCATGCACACACATACACACACACGCGCACACACGGCAAGACAAAGAGGAAGAGTCAATGGAGTTCTTTAGATTACTTTCAAAAGCTCTTACAAGTTTGTTTCAATTACAATCTAACCTCAAAAATGAGGTCTCTAGCTCTTTTTATAGTTTTTGACTAGCTTTGGCCCTGTCCAGACCTAGTGTCCGGCCTAGTTAAAAATTAGGTTCCAGGGCTTATTTGGGGGCTCAAACGAGATCTAAAAAATACGAAAATTGGTATGCAACTACTTCTAAGGCTCCTCAAGCTCAAGGACTCCTTGGCTTGCACAAAATGGAGCTACAAAAATGTGAAATGATATTTACAATGATTGTTAGTGATAAGAATCACTGTTGTTGTAGGGATTTCTTCTAGTGATCTGCCATACATATCTTCGAGCTCCCTACTTGCTCTTCCTCCCTGCATGTCCATCTCTTTGATCTGCATTAGTGTCTTGAAAAAATATTGGCCTACTTGCCAGATCTTCTTTGACTGCTCTGTTTGCTTGTGCTGTCCCTTCGCTCTGACTCCCTTCTTTGACTTTCACGTCTTGTAAGTCCTGGTGTACCAAGACTACTGCCAACACATTTCTAAAAGCAGAGCTACAAGAGGTAGTGTAAATGGACCAACCATTAGGGTTTGAAGATAAAATCATAGATGATTATGTTTCTAGGTTAAAGAAAGCATTATATGGTCTTAGGAGAGCCCTAAGGGCATGGAAGCAAATACATGTATATTATTTGATCACTTGTGGATACAATCAAAGCAAGGTACATCCATCATTGTTCTACAAGAGATTGTCTACTTATTTGTCTATGTAGATGACTTGCTTATTACACGTGCATGAAGAGGGCATCAAGGACAATAAAGAAAGGCTTGGGAAGAAGTCTAAGATCTCACACCTTGGAGATCTAAGGGATTTATTAGATATTTGGCTCATGTAGAGAAAGTACATCTTGGATGCATTGTAGAAGTATGGACTCACCGAATTTAAGCCATAGAGCAACCTAATGGAGATAAACATAAAATTAAATTCAAAGTAATGTAATGAAGTTCAAGATCCAAAATTGTATAGGTCTATACTAGGAACATTGAATTATGCCAGCATCACAAGTCCTAATCTAGCATATACAATTGGTGTGCTATCTCAATTCATGCACGCACCTAGGGTTCCACATCTACTTGCAACTAAAAGAGTAATCAAATATCTTAAAGGTGCATTGAATAAAGGCCTATTCTATCCTTTTTGAAGGTGAATTGAAAATGAAAGCATATACAAATGTTGATCAGACCAAATCAAAAGAAGATAGGATAAGTTCCATGCTAGAAGAAAACACATAGAGGTGCATTATCAATACATCAAGGAGAAAGTGGCATGTAAAGACAGAGCAGGGAGTCAGTTGAATCATGTTTTCAAAGAATTATGTTTAATAAATACTTTTCAAAACCTCCAACAGTGATTTTCATCACGCTTGTAACATATGTAACATAGAAAAACCCTTTTCTTAATTTATAGCTCCATTTTGTGCAAGCCGAGGAGTCCTCGAACTTGAGGACCTTAGGTAGAATGAGCGTGCCAATTTTGGTTATTTTTAGACACCGTTTACCCTTTCAAATAGCATCTAGGACCTATTTTTTAACTATGCCGGTCACTAGATGTGAAACCGGTCAAAACTAGTCTAGAATGTATAAAAAGAGCTAGAGAGCTCATTTTTGGGGTTACTTGGTGTTAGCTTGTTTGAGTAGAGAAGAGCTTAGAGCTAATTTAAGCTTGTAAGAGTGTCTTTGAGCAATAGAGTTAAATTCTCACCTTCCATTGTGTCTTGCTTGTCTCTTTGTTGTGTGTGTGTGTATGTGTGTGTGCATCTTTATGCTTGTCACCTTCATTCTCACTTCATCTCACATTCACGATCTTCATATCACTCCTATCTCTTCCGCGGATTGACATTAAGGAGGTGGAGCTTCTTAACGTGGTTCTCACCATTGTCCTAGAGCAACACCAAATTTGGCGCCGTTGCCGGGAATCGAGTCTAGGACGAATGTGTGATGGTAAGAGTATAGCAAGAAGTGGCGTTGGAAGGTAAAAATTTCAGTTTTTGTTGATTGATTTTAGTTAGTTTTTAGTGTTTTTCACCTCCCCCACACTCCATCTTCATCACCGCATCATCATCTTCCACTCCAAAAAAATCAGAAAATTCACCATATCCACCCATTCTCCTCATTTCCCCTCATTTGTGCATGCAAGAGAGTGAGAGAGAGCTTTTGTGCTTGCATGTACTTGTGTGTTTTTGAGTTTTCTTGCAGGTACAGAGCTCCAGAGCATCATGAAGGCTGCAAACAGGTAAAATTTCACTTTCTGTCAGAGATCTGCCGTGTGTGTCAGACCATCGCGATGGTCTGCCAAGTTCGGCATTTTTGCTAAGCGACCACACCACGAGGTAGGCGACACAAGCGCATACACGAATCCATAGACGCATTTGCAAAACTTGCATTTTGGTGGACCATCGCGATTGGCTCAGACCATCACGATTGTGTCACACCATCGCAATTGGCTCACGCCATCGGGATGGCTCGCCCGGATCGCGACGATCTCACACCATCGCGATGGTTCACTTGGACCATCGCGACGGTCTCACACCATCGCGACGGTTCACTTGAACAATCGCGACAGTCCTTGACCATCGCGATGATCCCGTCGACCCCACACCATCGCGATTGGCTCATGCCATCGTGCCGACGCTGCCACATGGCAAGCTAGACCATCGCGATTGCCCGCTAGTCACGCCATCACGACGATACCCTCAGACCATTGCGACGACTCAAAATTAGACAATCGCGATTGGCTCATGCCATCGCACCTGTGACCATCGCGACGGTTCACTTTGGACCATCGCAATAGTTCACGTTGACCGTTGACTGACGCCATCGCGACCGTTCATTTTTGGGCCATCGCGATCGTTCATTTTAGACCATCGCGACAGTTCACATTCACGCCATCACGACTACTCAAATTCACGCCATCGCGACGGTTCACCTGGACCATCGCGACGGTCCCAGACCATCGCGATTGTCCACCCCAAATGCCAATTTTAGGGTTTCAATTCTTTAACAATTTTGGGGCTATTTTTTGAAAATTTTTGGATCATTAAGCTCATAGGAGACCCCTTAGCTCATATTTGGAGAAAAACCTAATTGTCAGTTTTTACCCCCGAGGGTCTGAACGGTCATATCTTTTTCATCCGAAGTCCATTTTTTTACCTTTATAGCTCGTTAGAAAGCTCTTGATGAGTACTACGTGAGCTCAACTATTTTTTTCATAAAAAATACGTTGATTTTTAGATAAGCTAATTTGAGGTTGACCATCTGTGGGACTAGGAAAGAAAGGTGGCCTTGGAAGAAAATTTGTCCAAAGGTTAAAGGGGCTAGAAAGGGTATATACCCAAGTGCTTAATCATCCATTGTGATATTGGTCTAACATTGATTATTTCCAGTTCTAGCAAGGGCAATCAAGGGCAACCAAAGCAAGGCAGTGAAGAACGCAGGGCTTGGGAAGCGCGGCTTCTTGGGCATCAGAGCAACCAAAAAAGCTGACTCGAGGTTGGAAGATTACTCAACCCCCTCAGTCAATTCTTAGCTCAGGATAAACGCTAGCATTGTGGATTGGATTAACAACGATAGGAATGCCTCAAGTGCAAGAGATTAATTTTTTCAAAGTTCAAGACTAAAGTAAAGGTGTGTGATACGAAAACCTAAATAAAAAGAACCTAAGTCTAATGGAACGAGAACTCAAAAGTACCCCAGAAAGTCGATTCTTGACGCATACAGTTAAGACAAGGCAAGAACTTAAAGGCACTTAAAAAGAATCAAGAAAGTAAGATCAAAGAATCATTGACGATCTGAGCGTGTGCTGAGCATGTGCTGAGCGTGAAAGGAAGTAAATTAATGAACCTCAGATCGGGAAAACATATAGGTAAGTCAGACCGACGAAGCCTTAGATCATCAGAAGCAAGCGTAGGAACCACTGCACAATCGTGGGCTCAACAATTGAACACTAGTTATCCCTACGAGAGCTCAGACACGAGTGAATCAGAAATGGCTTTTAGCACAGAAAGACCAGAAGTAGGGTCGAATGTAACATATTTAGAAAAACCTAAAGGACCCTATAGGACTCAATTGGAGTTTCTCCGAACCAACCGATTAGGTGCTCGCATCTATGAGGATGGTTTGCGAAGACAGGTAGTGCAAATGCACAATCCTAATCAACCCATTGGATTGGACCGCCCAGTGGTAAAATTCGAGAGAGACACGTACATAGACAAGGAAGGAACAATGTACATCTGTTGAGAATAGGGGAACAACAAACCCTAACCGCCTCACATGGAAGTGAGAGGTTTCTCCAAGTTGGGGCAAAGAATGAGAGGAGAGGATCACCCATGCTCATGGAGCAATGGCAACAATGGCCAACATCACAAGGAGCAAGGGGAACATCCTCCCAACCATGCACACACACATGCAAATCCATACACCAAGATCATCGCCTTGCACACAAGGAAGCAGGAGAGTAGCAAATGACACCTTCTTCCATTACCAAAATGGAGGCCAAGGCCATGGCCAAGGGACCTCCTTTTTACAAATGAGGCTCTTCTTTATATAAGAGAAGAGAGGCATATGTGAATAAAAACATGTGGTCAAAAGACCACATGTGCTAAATCAAAAAGAGAATCTTTATGTGATATGGGACTAACCACCTAGAGAGAGAGAGAGAGCGCGTGGAGAATTTTTACGTGGGGATTTGGTTCTTGTACAAAAATGAGTTTTCAAAAAGGGCTTCAATACCATAGACTAGAGAAAATATCAAAAAGGGGTTTTAGGAGAGTGTTCACATGGACATCTCCTAATTTACAAAAAGAAGGTATTTTCATGAGGGCTACAGGATGCCATAGCATGAGAAAAATTATGGGCAACCCTTAGAGCAACACTCCTCCCCCTCCTAGACTTTGTCGTCCTCGACAAAGCTAAGAGAAGAGCATACATAGCTGAACTGACCCAAGGTAGAGTCTTTCAAGTCTGAAAATCTTCAAGTCTTCAAAATCTGCAATTCTTCAATCTGCAAAGCTTCAGGCAGCATCTCTTTAGCTCTGCATAATCTTCAAATCTGCAAGCCGTCAGTCCTTTCTTCAATCTGCAAATCTTCAGTCTTTAGAGCTGAGCGACACAATCCCCTTGGGGGGCAGTCTGCCCAGCATTCCTCCCACTATGCAGTCTTTGGTAATGCCTTCACCAGCAGCTCCCAAACCTGAAATGACATACAATAGAGCAAGTAGCCTGCATCTAGTAATGAGATAAACATTCATTTCAAATTTAGTTTCCATATCAGGGCATCCTCTTCTGCATGATTTTCTTCTATAGAGAAGTTCTGAAAATAGTGTCCTTCCTGCAATCCAAGAAATACAGCTAAAGAGCAAGGAGCCAATCAACAATTCATGTTTCTTATGTCCTTGTGAGGCCTCAATCATATTGACTTTCCTGAATCTGCTATACCCAAGTGAGTGTGAGACACATAGTAATGTAATGCATGTGGTTTCGCGATTAACCAATATTCCTAGCTGCATTTAAACAGAGTTGGAAATACTCAGAGTGGTGGCACGAAATTTGAATCATTTTGCCCGAATGGGACAATCACCCCAGTTGATACTCGTGCAACTCCCTTACCAAAAATATGTGAGTGAGTCCAAACATATTCATCAAATGCACAACTGAAAGCACAGTAATATCTCTATAGGAGTCAAGGAGCAATGGTGAAGTTGTAAGTGTGTTCACCTGTAATGCATTATGGAAAACTAGGCCTTAAATGAGCATTGTAGAACTAGAGAGTTATTTCCCTAGCAAAAAACAAACACTCAATCCTTGGAATAAGATGTACTCCAAACATTCTTCAGTCATGCCACTATAAAAGACATGAGTTATCAACTTGCATGGACATTGCCTACTGCTGGCCTATAAATATAGTAAGTTCAGTCATTGATCATGGGGTTCATACACAAGTGTGAGTCATTCCCTACGTTCTATAATAGGCCTCCGGATTTTCTTTTTTGCAAGTAGTTGGGGAAATGGACACAACTCATTGCTACTTCTACTAGATGATGCCACAGTCGTCCTTTGCAAGGACACAAGTCAATGCGTGCAATCACAATCGACCGTATGAAGAAGAAAAGTTATTTAAGGTCTATTATCAATAGTTCTCTGCATAGATCAGCAGAAGACCCCAGACTGGAAATCAAGAGCATCCTTTCTGCATGCTTGTAGTACAACGACATCGCACTGGACTTATTAAGGCAACAACAAGTGCAAAAAAAAGATGACAGACAGAACACCTTGCAATAAGGATTAGCATCATATAAAAGCTTCTTCTTGCGAGCCTGAGGGTGTTTTGTGCAATCTCTTCTTGTTAGTATGATATGTGAACATGAAGTGCCACAATCTTTAGAAAGACAATACAACAAGCTACTGAGTCACATCTCCTCTTTTCCTTCAGGTTTCCTATCTTGGAGGTGGTACTTGTTCATCTTTCTCCTACGGAGAAACACATCACCTGCATATTCATTGGATCCTGTATTACAGCACAAAGAACATCATGAAGTTGCACAAAAACTAGCCTCTATTATTTCACTTAAAGCAATAGATGCAAATAAATGGTAAAAATCGTCTTAAGTGTCTTGGGGCAATAAATCCCTTAATCTTGTAAGCAATGATCGATCAATCCGATCGACATTCAAGAAGACAATAACTGATACCAACAAAGTGGACAATCAAACAAAATTCTTATCATAGTTCTGGGCACTCCGACCTGTTATGGCAACAGAAAATGATAATCATATGTATTTGTTTGTTATGTTAATCATTGATTGTTACACCATTATGAGTTTTAGCCACTCAACCAACCCTGTTAAAGTGTTTAATTTTACCCTGGTCATCAACTATTAGGAAATCACACAGGCTTTTAACTCTATCGTTCCCAACTCTTCGACCCATCATATCAAAAAGTCTTCGGTCACTTAAAAACACCTCGTGGGCTTTTATCAAGTACACCAACCTGAATTAGGGCACTGAGAAACCTTAAGCTTGAATTTTAAGTCAAAACAACTAAGTCTAGAAAGGTGCAACCAACTTTCAGCGTGTCCACACATACGTAGGGAGGTAGAAATGCATAACAAAATGATCACCTTGTCATCCTTGTTTCGAGAGAACTAGTTCAAAAAAGGAGGTTACACACTATCATTAAATAAAGATAGAGCCCATATGAAACTGTTATGCCATGCTCAAACTTCAAGAGGGAAAAAAACATAATCCATTAGCAATCTTTTCAAAAATCCTCAAATTTCCAGCCTTAAGAGAGTGATGACAAACCCAGTATAACCCTTAGGAGGTGGGAGAGTAGACATGAGGCAGAGCATATCATGAAAATGACCAGATATAGGTCCTTGGAGAACAAACAGCACCAACCACCCGCCTTGCAACTGAGATAGACAATTCATATAGAGGGCCAAGGAGCCACATTCAACCTATATAGTCCCCGAGCAATTGGTTCCACTTGCCTGTAGTCCTCCCAAATCCTATCCACCTCTTCTACATTCATCAAAGACAACCGTTATGTTAAATTTTGCTGGAAGTGGGATAGAGACAAACATATCCCCCCAGACAGAGTTTTCCTGCATTAGCATTAAAAAAATCATCATTTTCAGTCCAACATTTTAGGTTACTTCAGTCCTTCAAAATTGTCATTCCTGCAAGAACTCTTCAGAAAAGTCTTTAGAAAGCACATGGTTTTCCTCAAGACAAGTAGACATTTACAAAGGTGCTAATTGAACACTCTTTTCTAGTTCCTGCATCCAATTTGTTTGAGAGCTTGTCGTAAAAGCGAGAAACATCTAATATCTTCATCTATTATCGTTCCCAGGAAGCATCATCCGCTCTTGATATAGTTCTTTTAGTGGTTACCATTCTGAGCAGGCGGGGAGAGAATCTGACACCAGCTCAACCGATCATATCTGATTATCCCTTGACATCGTTGAACAAAAACAGCAAGGGAAAATGTCGGACAGCCCAATCGAAGTTCTGGATTCCTCACACAATTATGGTCCTGAAAAGAAAACACAGAGATCATGGGGAAGGTTGATGCATGAGCTGAGTTAAACTCCCTTTCCCCATCATGCTCATAAGAGCTCAAAAAAAATGAGTCGCCAACTGCCAGTTACTTCCATGCGATGTCGGCAGTCAGACCAACGATCATAATCGAAGTGGGACAATAGTCAGAAATGTCACTCAGATATTAACAATAGTATCAAGAGTGCTGGACAAGTATGAACAAAATCAAGCAAAGGACAATCCCCCCAGTGCCGACGACTTAGGGCTCGAGTGTTCAGAGGGGCGTAGGAGAAACGAGATGGTGCCGAATCAAAAATGCAGAGGGGATCTTTGCGGGGACAGAAACGTGCTTCTGCAAAGATTTTGAAAGGACGCACACTACTATCGACCAGGTTCAGCATATGGTCCAAATTTCACCAACACCTTTAATTCGTAGCTGCGAAAAATCACAGGGTGGGCGACGCAGACCTCCACCAAGTGAGCAGACCAGCACCAACAAGAATCGCGTTCTTCTCCATCAGAATCCAAGCGGGAAGATTGGAGATGAAGCTCAACCCCCTTCCATATGAACCACGAATCTGGAGCAAGAATACTTGACGAGGGAGTGAATGAAGGCCAAACAGAGTGCACAGACCCTCGGTACAGGAATAGAATGCGGGTAAGCTCCATTTCGGCACAACCAATGAGACAAGACCCCAGAGTAGGTAGAGGACCTAGCTTGAGCCAGACGAGGTAGAAGGTAGAAAGGAGAAGGCTCAACATCACTCTGGTAGGGGACAGAGCTCCACCCTCCATGGCCAGGTTACGTAGACACAGAGGGGGAGCCCGTTAGGCTCAACCCCGAAATGACGAATTCCAAAAAGATTGGGAGGGAGGGTAAGGACCATCCCTCACCTACCCAAGTCCCTGCATTCAATTGAGAAGAGAGAGGAGTCGATACCTCCACTCCCCAAATCGCAAGATTGATACGGATCGCAGAGAGCATTAAAGCTCATTCAAGTTGAATTTGAAGGACAAAAAGTAAGCATTTCGACAAGAAGGCCATCCGTCCTCAATTTTGAACATGAGCAAGACAAAAAGTACTCAAAAATTTTTTTGATTTTATTTATTTATTTTTCTTGCAAATTCATAAGGAGAAATAGGAGTCATGGGAATCCCAAATTCAACTTCCTTTTTTGTGGTTTTCTTGAAGGTGAAGAGAGAGAAGGGAGCAGAGAGGGTTCCACCCATCTCCCTTTTCAAGGCAGCCACTCAAATTAAGAAATGATAGAGAGATGGAGGGTGATGCCAGAGTGAGTATGTGTATGTGAAAGTGTGAGAGAGAGAAGAGGGGGTTAGGGGGTGTTTTTTTGAGCCACAAACAAAAATAAAAAACTAAATTACTCAAAATTTAAAAGAAAAGAGGTACCCTAGGCCAACCGAAGGCCACACGTATTCATCCTCCTCCAAGTGCCAAGGTGCATCTCATGAAGTATGGACACGCAAACTTGGAAAAACCAACGGCTAAAGGCCGACGTCCCCGGCAACGGCGCCAAATTGTTGAGAATAGGGGAACAACAAACCCTAACCGCCTCACATGGAAGTGAGAGGTTTCTCCAAGTTGGGGCAAAGAATGAGAGGAGAGGTTCACCCACGCTCATGGAGCAATGGCAACAATGGCCAACATCACAAGGAGCAAGGGGAACATCCTCCCAACCATGCACACACACATGCAAATCCATACACCAAGATCATCGCCTTGCACACAAGGAAGCAGGAGAGTAGCAAATGACACCTTCTTCCATTACCAAAATGGAGGCCAAGGCCATGGCCAAGGGACCTCCTTTTTACAAATGAGGCTCTTCTTTATATAGAGAAGAGAGGCATATGTGAATAAAAACATGTGGTCAAAAGACCACATGTGCTAAATCAAAAAGAGAATCTTTATGTGATATGGGACTAACCACCTAGAGAGAGAGAGAGAGAGCGCGTGGAGAATTTTTACGTGGGGATTTGGTTCTTGTACAAAAAGGAGTTTTCAAAAAGGGCTTCAATACCATAGACTAGAGAAAATATCAAAAAGGGGTTTTAGGAGAGTGTTCACATGGACATCTCCTAATTTACAAAAAGAAGGTATCTTCATGAGGGCTACAGGATGCCATAGCATGAGAAAAATTATGGGCAACCCTTAGAGCAACAACATCCTAAGTACTCAGCCAAACAATACCAATGAGTTTGGTGTAATTCAGTTAGAGACCGAAGCAACAACCCAAGGGAAAGAACCATTAGAAGAACCTCGAACACCTAGAGGGAAATCTGTACTGACACGAGTACTAATCCCAGAGTGGATTCCTCAGGACAACAGAAGCACAGAGTTGTTTGTAAATAGAGAAACAGATGAAGCATTTTGGAGGTACAGAACGGAACAAACTAGTGAGGTAGGCATCATCACGATCCATGAATTCAAGGACCCGGATACACCTGGAAAGGTTGTATACCTGGATGAAAATTCAGAAAGAGTATTTGTGGTGCCGGACCACGCTAGGAATACCTACACATGGAGAGGCGAGCTAGTCTTCCCTCCATCTTGAGCGAACGTAAACGCGAGCCATCAGGGGGCAGGAACATCCTCAGCCCATGGCACTCAAAGAGAGAAAAATAAAGAAAGACCGGAAGTTAGTTTCAATCATCCCATAGGAAGAGACAGAACCACCATGAACACGGACAGAGTGGATAGACAAGGGGAACCGAGAATGCCAGGTGCTAGAGATGATTTTCCTCTACCTAGACCACGTGAACACGCAAAAATATTAAGACCCACTCAGTTAGTAAAATCCATGAAGAACTACTTTGATGGGACAAGAGATCCCTATGACCATGTTGTGGAATTCAAGCAAGTGCTCAAAGCAGAACAAGTAGAAGATATGTTCACGCAATATAACGTGTTTGGACTAACGTTAAAGAATACCGCTTTAACTTGGTTCCAACCATTGCAACAAAGGCAATTTAGAGATATCCATCACTTTTTAGAGTCATTCATCACTGAGTTCTCTAAAAGTGGGATCAGACATGACACGTCTTCATTGATTCATAGTTTCAAATAGACCCCTCAAGAAACAATTAGACTTGTAGGACGTAGGTTTAGACAATATGTGGAAAGATGTCCAATGCAAGAGTTACCCTCACAGGCCAAGCAAGTGTCATTGTTTCTAGATGGCCTATTGAGTTCTAAACTACGCTCTTATGTGTACTTGAAGGAACCCAGAACGCTAGAGCAGTGTGTAAGAATTTGCATAGACATTGAGGACAACTTAGGAGACGAGTTGGAACTCTCAAAGGTCTATAAGGACTCAGATTGTTCATCTCTAGCATCCACAAAATTGTCAAGCTCGATAGAGGACCTAGCAGAAAAAGTGGCCCAGAAACTAGGAGTTTCTAGTAAACAGATGCCTAGGTTAGCAACAAACAAGCATTGTTACACCTGTGGTGGTGATCATATGGCAAATGTGTGTCCCAATGCAACACAACTGCAAGCCAACCCTAGTGGCCAATACTGTACGATTGAGAGAAGATACACTAATCATACGACACAGGACTGCCCATACAACAAACAAGCAGTAAGACAGAACTACCCGCAAGCCTATGCACAGCCAGGTAGGTATCAAGGTCAATACAATACTCAGCCTCATTACTATAGGCCTCCACAGAACTATCCTTATCAGGCTCAACAGAGACCTCAACCTGTTTTAGCTCGACAGCCACCCCCACCAGCTAATGTTATCTCAGTTAAATATGCTGCTGCAGATGAGAACCTTAATAGGGCGTTAGTGCCTTCTTCACCTTTGATCACCGAAAGTGACCCGAACTCAAACAGTTTTGACTCTACTCATGTAGATAGTCCACCCGCTTATTACACGGAGTCACCAGAACATGTGGAAACATATCAATACGATAGTCCACCATTGGAACCTAGTTGGGAGCCAGACTATGCTAATGTGATGTACACAAACCCAAACCCACGGCCCCAATTAAGACAACAAAGACCACAGGGCCCTAGAGGGCCATGCTTTAGGTGCCAAGGAGACCATTTCATAAAGGATTGTCCACATCCTCCTATAACAAGATAGTCACAATATTATAACATACAAGGCTTTTGTGCCGATTGTGGCAAAGAGCACATAATCAAAGATTATCCTAAGAACCCTGCTAATGCTTCAAATGTGACACCCATCAATGTGATAGGTATTGTAAACAATGCAGATGGATCCAACCCTACATACGTGCCTATCCAAGCTATAACAAGAGCCCAGGCGCTCTTACAAAACCAACAGCTTAATCAAGAGAAAATAGCCGAAACTAGTGAAGTTGCAGAATCTAGTAGTAAAAAGACGAAATCTTGGAAAGATTCTAGAGAAAGGATTAAGAGAAAGTGGAGTAAAAGGATAACAGAAATAGAAGGAAGTCTCAAGGAATCAAGATCCAAAATCCAAGAATTGACTTCTCAGGAATTGAATCAAGAGAACCTAGCGCAAAATTCAGGATCAGTTTTAGCAGAACCCATACCAGAAAACCTAGACATGATGTTTCGTGCATATCAAGCCAAAATAAAAGAAGGACCGCAAATAGCTGAAATGAGTAAAAACTACCCTCGAGCAGACTTAGAAATTGAGAGAACTAAACTTTGCATGAAGATGGTAGAATTAGCACAAGCTATGTTTGAAGCCTCTAGATATCTAAATTGGAATAACATGGCAAAACCAGAATTACACTTTCAAGGACTGATGGAGAGGCTAGAATACTTGATTGATAGCAAAGAGAAAAAGAATCGGCATAGGAATCCTATTGCCTCAGAGACACAAGAAAGGAATGCACCATCCCTGTCAAGTCAAGACAACCTATCTTCCATACATAGGTATTCACATGAATTTTTGAGAGAAATCCAAGAAGAGAAGTGGAGAAAAGAACAAGGAACCCATCCTCCCATTCAAGAAATAGACGACTTGCAGGAGCAATTTCCCCAAGACATTCCCTCTATTTACGATGATGTAGAGGAAGAGCACTGAGTGAACACACAGGTTTTGAATCCAATTCCTTATAAGAATTACCTCAGTTCACCGGACCTTGGGAAGCTAAGTCTATTAGCATGAGAGCACCCACGATAATAGTGAGGAATGAAGAATCTGTGATACCTAGGAACACGGAAGTGATAAAGAACACCAAAGTTCAATGTAATCTCACTCTAAAGGAGTTGTTAAAGGTTAAACCAGAACTGTGGAAACATGTAGCAAATCAATTCCCTGAGCTTGCTACTACTCCCTCACAGATAGGATCACATAAGAAGATACCAGAGATACCCCTAGAAAAGATTGGAGATGTAAGTGAAGGAGAGGAAGGTAACACTTATCTTCCAATAACCCATCAGAGCTACACCACGAAAGCCATCCTAGATTCAGGAGCGAGAGTAGCCATCGCTACCACCGCTCTATGGAAACGTTGGGGTAAGCCAACATTGAGACCCACCAGGATGAAGGTACAAATGGCTGATGGACACATAGAAAAACCATTAGGTTTACTAGAAGCCATATCTCTCACCACTTGTGGTGTGGAATTTGAGCATACTTTTGCCATTTGTGATTTTGCAAAAAAATCATGCTTATGAGATGATTCTAGGACGACCGTTCATTGTTGGTGCATTTTACCCAAGCCTACATGCTTGATATATTTGATATTATCCTCATTTGTAAGTCACATGAGTAGTCATGTGAACACCTCTTGTAAAAGAGTACATTTTATCTCTTGTAAATGGAAAAAGAAAAAAGGAAAAGGATGGCTTACCTCATCCATGA
Source organism: Ceratopteris richardii (assembly GCA_020310875.1). NCBI lineage: Eukaryota > Viridiplantae > Streptophyta > Polypodiopsida > Polypodiales > Pteridaceae > Ceratopteris > Ceratopteris richardii. The sequence continues at coordinate 8,335,222 of CM035419.1, forward strand.
TGTAAAAGCAAATTCGTGGTTCTAACTACCTAAAACCACAAAATTTAGAGCTGAGGGAATCTCTCCTAACTTTGGGGATCACTTTTAGGTGGAGCCATTCGAATTCGAATTCAAAACTCCCTCCAAGAATAGCTATAAAAGGAGCAAGAAGGAAGAGGCGATTAGCAAGCCTTGTACGTGACCACTTCATGTCATTTTGTAGAGATTGAAGAGCTTACTCCATAGCTCTATCATTCTACTCCCATTGTGCAAAGATTCATTGCCAATGTGGTTGTAATCATATGTGAATCTATACATTTATCATCATCTACTTCTCTGTTTTGTTCTCTGCTATACTCACTCAGAGCAGCAACTTCAGAAGGTCATATCTCGAGTTGTACTGAACCTTTTTCAGTGATTTAACTTGCTTTGGATAGCGCGTACGGTCTACGTTGTGCATGTAAAGTTTCAAGGTCATTGGATTAATACTTTTGGAGATATCTGCATTTTACTGCTTACTGGTCTATCTCTGCAGAGCCCCGAGAATTGTGGGAATGTTCCAGAAATTGATGAAACTTGTTCTCAATGCTCAGTCCATCATTTGAAGTGTTTTAACTTGGATTGGGAAGCTTTCTAAGTCTATTTTCTATGCTCAAAAGGAAATTTTCTAATTCCTACCAGGTTGAGAGCACTGTACATTTTTTTCAGCAGGTGTATGTCCAAAAATAGCAAGTCTTGGGAGCTAGTCATTTCGCAACTAGTCTGTCTTGACTTAAACTTTTGGGATACATGTTCCAAAGTACTTGGCTGATATTTTGGTGGATTTAGGAAGCTCAAAGGGTCTTCTAATCAACTCTGAAGTTTCAGTTGGATGGTGTGAAGCTGGTTGTAGCAGCACCTACTCATCTTTGGATTGCATCCACCATCTCTCTTCACAGTGGTATCAGAGCATAGTCAAGCAACATGGGAGATGGATTTCCATCAACAATTGACAAATTGGATCGAAACAACTACCCGGCATGGTCTCTAAGGATGGAGGCTTACCTTCAAGGGAGGAATCTATATGGATTCATATCCGGAGATGAAGCAATGCCAACCATGAGGAACAAAGGGCAACCATCACATGAAGAAGTGGAAGGACTTTCGAATTGGTGTTCGAAGGATGCCCTTGCAAGGTCCTATATTCTAAACTCAATCTATATGGATTCATATCCGGAGATGAAGCAATGCCAACCATGAGGAACAAAGGGCAACCATCACATGAAGAAGTGGAAGGACTTTCAAATTGGTGTTCGAAGGATGCACTTGCAAGGTCCTATATTCTAAACTCAATCTCTGATTTTCTTTTACCTCATGTCAAGGGATGCAAGACATCAAGAGAGACCTGGAATGCACTTTCTTCTTTCTTCTCTTCCAGCACTCGAGCAAGGAAGAACCAATTGTGGATGGAGTTCACAACAATGAAGAAAAGCCCGAAGCAAAATGTGACTGATTATGTCACAAAGATGAAGGAGATTTCCGACCAACTTGGAAGCTTTGGAGAGGTAATTGAAGAGGAGCAAATAATAAGACAAATCATGAATGGAATCAAAGCAGACGACAAGTGGGAGTCATTCACAACAGCCATGGATTTATACATGGATATGCATGTACCCGACCTCAACACACTCATGGGCCAACTCTTCACTCATGAAGCAAAGATTAGCAAAGGTGGTGAGTCCTCAAGAGGTAATCAAACTTCTGCCTTATATTCTGATAAAGCTAAGGTCAAGGACAAGTCAAAGAATAGGAAGAATGAAGATGAAGGAAGCTCTTTCCAAGAAAACTTTGTAGGTAGAGGAAGAGCTAGAGGAAGAGGCAGAGGTGGAAAGCAAGGCAGGGGGAGATTCCAATCATCTCAACCTTGCAACATATGTGGTTTATCTAACCATACTACTGAAGAATGTTTCAGGAACCCAAGGAACTCAAGAGGAAGAGGATTCAATAGAGGTGGCTATGGATCAAATAGAGGTAGATACAATGGAGGCTACAACAACAACTACTACAACAACAATTACAACAACAACAACTATCAAAGTGGCCATAGAGGAAGAAGAGACTACAATAACTATGCAGAGGACCAAAGTCAAGAAGATTCATTATTGATTATGAATCTATCAGTGAAGAAGGGTAAGGATGATGATCACATATTTTACATTGATTCGGGATGCTCGAACCATGTAGCAGGAAATGTGGCTTTACTTTCTAATTTGGAAGATCCTCATAACAAGCATGAAGTGCAGACAGGAGATGACACAAAGCACTCAGTGGAGAAGATAGGTAATGTGAAGACATCAGATGGGAATATGAAACTCTTAAGCAAAGTCTTGTATGTCCCTAAAATTACCAAAAATTTAATAAGTGTTGGACAGATTGTTGAAAAACGATTGCAGGTTAGATTCAATCGATTTGGAGCATATGTTGAAGACCCAAGGCAAGGCTTTCGAAGGATTGCCAAAGGAGAAAAGACAGGAAGGCTTTTCACTTTTGAAGTGGAAGATACAAAGAACATAGCTTTGTTTAGCTATGGATCTCAAACTCTAACAGAGTTGGAGATATGGCACAAAAGGCTTGCTCACATTGGTGAGAGGACACTCAAACAAATTTGCAGGGACCAAAGTGTACTTGGTTTGCCTAATATCACAAGGCAACACATGATTTATAAGTGTGAAGCTTGTCAACTCGGCAAGGCTCATAGACAACCTTTCAATAAGAAAGGATATATGTATCAAAATCCTTTGGATCTAGTGCACAGAGATGTGTGGGGTCCAAGTAAGGAGCCATCTATATCAGGCTCAAGATATTATGTGTCTTTCATAGATGATTGTAGCAGGTGGACCATTCTGTTTTTCATGAAGCACAATGATGAAGTGTTTAATTGCTTTAAGAAGTATATTGCTCTTGTTGAAAACCAAACAGGTAGGACTTTGAAATGACTCAGATCAGATGGTGGAGGAGAATACTTCTCTTCTCAATTTGATGCCTTCTTGCATGAAAGAGGCATTAAAAGGGAAGTCACTACAAGGTATACACCCGAACTCAATGGTGTAGCAGAGAGGAGGAACAGAGCTATTGTCGAAGCTGCAAGGTCCATGCTCAACGAAAAGGGATTGCCGAACTACCTATGGGCAGAGGCTGTGTCTACAGCCACATATCTCATAAATAGACTTCCATCTAAGTCACTAGATGGAACCACTCCATATGAAGTGTGGAATGGAAGAAGACCTAGTCTAGAGCATTGCAAAATCTTTGAATCCTTAGCCTATGCCCACATTCCTTCTCAAGTAAGAGGGAAATTGGATCCCAAGGCAGAGAAGTGTGTATTTATTGGTTATGACCAAAACCAAAAAGGATATAGATTGTACAATCCAACCAATAAAGGATTTTCTGTGAGTAGAGATGTAATTTTTGATGAAAACAAATCATGGTTTGATGATGACAGGAAAGTGAAGCTGCCGTATGACTTGGATAAAGACTTTCCATCACTTCAACCAAAGGAGCCAAAGCAGATTGAAGAAAGTGATTCGGAGATTGACCTAGAAGACTTGGAAAGACTAAAGCTATGGAAGAACAAAGGTAAAGCAAAGATGAAGGATGCTACATATGGACCGGAGAGCTCACATCAACCACTTAGAAGGTCTTCGAGGGAGAAGAAGAAACCAGAGAGGTTTGGTTATGATACTTCTTTGGTCACGAAGCACTCAATCTACATTGCAAAGGATTCAACCAATGAAGAACCTACAACATTCGAAGAAGCACAAAGCAAGAAAGCTTGGAGAGATGCACTGGATGAAGAAATGGAAGCCTTGAAGGAGAATGACACTTGGGATCTTGTACCTAACAAGCCATCTATGAAGATAATCGGATCTCGATGGATATACAAAATCAAGAGGAATCCAGATGGAAGTATAAATAGACACAAAGCAAGGTTAGTTGCTAAAGGGTTTGCTCAAACCCATGGTATTGATTATGAGGAGACTTTCTCTCCTGTTGCAAAAATGCCTACAATTAGGGTTCTCATTAGTCTTGCTGCATCTAGAAATTGGAATCTTTATCAACTTGATGTAAAGAATGCTTTCTTGAATGGATGGATTTCTGAGGAAGTGTATATGGCACAACCTCCTAGATATGAGGATGCACATCATCCTAACTATGTATGCAAACTAAAGAAAGCTTTGTATGGATTGAAGCAAGCTCCAAGAGCTTGGAATTTCAGATTGGTGACTTATTTGCAGGACCAAGGATTCAAAGCTAGCAAGGCGGATACCTCTTTGTTCATAAAGAGGAATGGATCTGAAGTGGTCTATTTATGTGTGTATGTTGATGATTTTATTATCACAGGCAATGATCTTGAAGGAATCAAACAGGTAAAGAGTCAAATGAAGGAGGAGTTCAAAATAAGTGACCTCGGACCACTCACTTATTTTCTTGGATTGGAGTTGATCTACACAGATTCAGGTATATACATAACACAAAGGAAGTATGTCCATGACATGCTCGTCAAGTTCAAGATGGAAAATACCAAGTGTGCAGGTACACCTATGGAGCAAAATCATAAGCTTAGTGCTTATGAAGGAGAGCCAATTGAAGACATCACAAGCTATCAAAGCTTGGTTGGAAGTTTGAACTATGCAACACTCACAAGGGTGGATATATGCTATAGTGTTAGCATATTGAGTCAGTTTATGCATAAGCCGAGAAGACCACACATGGAAGCGGCCAAGAGAGTCCTCAAGTACCTAAAGGGGACTATGAATGAAGGTTTGTTTATTCATTTACTTCAGATATTGAGCTAAAGGTCTACTCAGATGCAGATTGGACCGGATCTAAAGATGATAGAAGAAGCACATCAGGGTATGTATCATTTGTAGGTTCAAAAATCATTTCCTGGTCATCGAAGAAGCAACCAACCGTGGCATTATCTTCTACCGAAGCCGAATATAGAGGTTTGGCTAATGCAACTCAAGAAATCATGTGGTTAAAGTCTTTGTACACAGATCTTGGACTTCATTCTTCAACACCTCATATTTTTGGTGACAACACAAGCTCACTACATCTAGCAGCTAATCCGGTATACCATGCTAGAACCAAGCATATTGAAGTCCACTACCATTACGTAAGGGAGAAGCTAATGAGCAAGGATATTCAACTATCCTATGTCTCTACAGATATGCAATGTGCCGACATGTTGACTAAAGCTCTTGATGGTACAAAATTAAGTAGATTCAAGTTGATGATTGGCTTGCAGGAAATCAAGGACAATTGAAGACTTATTTGAAGGCCAAGCATGTTAGGCTTGAGGGGGAGCTGTTGGTGCATTTTACCCAAGCCTACATGCTTGATATATTTGATATTATCCTCATTTATAAGTCACATGAGTAGTCATGTGAACACCTCTTCTAAAAGAGTACATTTTATCTCTTGTAAATGGAAAAAGAAAAAAGGAAAAGGATGGCTTACCTCATCCATGATTTAAAAGCAAATTCGTGGTTCTAACTACCTAAAACCACGAAATTTAGAGCTGAGGGAATCTCTCCTAACTTTGGGGATCACTTTTAGGTGGAGCCATTCAAATTCGAATTCAAAACTCCCTCCAAGAATAGCTTTAAAAGGAGCAAGAAGGAAGAGGCGATTAGCAAGCCTTGTACGTGACCACTTCATGTCATTTTGTAGAGATTGAAGAGCTTACTCCATAGCTCTATCATTCTACTCCCATTGTGCAAAGATTCATTGCCAATGTGGTTGTAATCATATGTGAATCTATACATTTATCATCATCTACTTCTCTGTTTTGTTCTCTGCTATACTCACTCAGAGTAGCAACTTCAGAAGGTCATATCTCCAGTTGTACTGAACGTTTTTCAGTGATTTAACTTGCGTTGGATAGCCCGTACTGTCTACGTTGTGCATGTAAATTTTCAAGGTCATTGAACGAATACTTTTGGAGATATCTGCATTTTACTGCTTACTGGTCTATCTCTGCAGAGCCCCGAGAATTGTGGGAATGTTCCAGAAATTGATGAAACTTGTTCTCAGTGATCAGTCCATCATTTGAAGTGTTTTAACTTGGATTGGGAAGCTTGCTAAGTCTATTTGCTATGCCCAAAAGGAAATTTTCTAATTCCTACCAGGTTGAGAGCACTGTTTATTTTTTCCAGCAGGTGTATGTCCAAAAATAGCAAGTTTTGGGAGCTAGTCATTTCGCAACTAGTCTGTCTTGACTTAAACTTTTGGGATACATGTTCCAAAGTACTTGGCTGATATTTTGGTGGATTTAGGAAGCTCAAAGGGTCTTCTAATCAACTCTGAAGTCTCAGTTGGCAGGTGTGAAGCTGGTTGTAGCAGCACCTACTCATGTTTGGATTGCATCCACCATCTCTCTTCACATTCATGCGTCAGTTGCAAATAGTACAAGATTGGGGAACTAATTCTTTGTACTTGCAACATTTAGGAGTGACTACTAAAGTCAATCTTAAAGAAATCGAGATGTACCCCCAATACAATGGAACACCATCCATAAGGCACCAGAAGAAATGTAATCCGTGCACTCATTAGAGTCAGACCCCTCATGGTTGCACGAGGACACTCATTTATGGATGTGTAAAGTAGCAAAACAAGAGGAAGAAGGATTAGAAGCCAGGAGCTTAGGTGCAGAGCAACATCCAAGAACCCTTCAAGACCCAACTTACGCACCAGTGGTATTCCCAGACGAAGAATTTGAACCCCATGGTTGGGCAGAAATCCTAGCAACCATGGATGTAGCCATCAATGAAGAACAATAGACACCCCACTGCCACGAAGATGGCTATGACATTTCAGTTTTCACGATAGAGCCAATCATGTGTGATTCAATTATAGAAGAGTGTGAACCTAACACTGAGGCGTTTGAGGATGCAAGTGACTTTGATTTAGAGTCAATTATTATGGATCCACCCTTTGCATCAGAAGAAGAATACTTCTACGAAGTAAAAGCTCACCCTCAGAAACACGAAGAAATTATGAATGAGGTGAGGTTAGCCACTCAAGTGACCGACAAAAGTGAAGGAAAGAAAAGAAAGAAGAAAGAAGCCATGTCAGAAGAAGAAGAAGAATCTTTGTTTGAGGTTCTCGAGAACTTCAAGAAATATGAAATAGAAGATAGACGAATCATGGTACGAATGCCTAACAGAAAAGCTGACGTTGGAGAAGTATATGATAACCGAGAGAAAACCAAAAAAGTCATAGTTGCCATAGAAGGAGAAGAAGAGAAATGCACCTACATAGGGCACGATTTGACAATTGAAGAAGAAGAAGAATTTGTTACCCTATTGCGCGAATATAGAGATGTGTTCGCTTGGAGTTACAAAGACTTGAAAGGAGTAGACCCAGATATATGTTCCCATAGAATCCCTATGACTCCAGGTGCGAAACCCACAAAACAGAAACCATACACGTACAATGATAACTACACTGTGAAGATTAAAGAAGAAATAGATCGTTTGATAGAAGCAGGATTCATTTATGAAATTGAGCATACCAAATGGGTATCCCCCATTGTGGTCGTGCCCAAGAAAAATGGAAAATTGCGTTTTTGTATTAATCTTAAAAAATTTAATGCCACCACGATTAGAGATAGTTATCCTCTTCCTATCACGGAACACTTATTGGAAAGAGTTGCGGGCAAGGAAGTTTACAGCTTTCTTGATGGATTCTTAGGCTATAATCAAGTAGCCATTGCTCCAGAAGATCAACACAAGACGGCTTTTGCCATAGAAAGGGGCATATTTGCATTTCGTGTGATGCCATTTGGCTTGACAAATGCACTCGCCACTTTCCAGCGACTCATGTGTCATGTTTTTAAGGAATTCTTACGAAAGAGTTTGGAAGTTTATGTCGATGACATATGTGCTCATTCTAATATCAGGCAGACGCATATCCCATAGTTAAGACAGATATTTGACAAATGTCGAGAATATCAGGTTTGTTTGAACCTAGAAAAATGCATTTTCATGGTCAGACAAGGCAAAATTGTAGGACACATTGTGTCAAAGAATGGAATTTCTACGGATGAAGAAAAGGTGAAAGTGATTGCAGATCTACCTAGGCCAAACAACGTAAAAGAGGTACAGGCATTTATGGGTCATTGTGGTTATTACAGATGATTCATACACATGTATGCAATCATAGCCAAGCCTCTGTACTCTCTCTGTGTGAAAACTCATTCAATGAACTTAAACGACATTTGTGCTCAGAACCTATATTGAAAACCCCGGATTGGAGTAAGCCATTCCATGTACATGTGGATGCATCCAACTATGCTATAGGATGTGTGTTAGCACAACCCACGAAGGAAGGTAATATACATCTCCCTAGAGCTTATGCGAGGAGACATTTAAACGCAGTAGAAAGAAATTACACCACTACGGAACGAGAAGGATTAGGAATGATTTACGTAGTAAAGAAATTCAAGCATTATTTGTTGGCAAATAAGTTCAAATTCTTTACAGATCATCAAGCCTTATTGTACTTAGTCAATAAGCCATGTAACATAGGAAGATTAATATGTTGGTTTCTATTATTCATGGAGTATGACTTTGAAGTAGTAGTCAGGAAAGGAAAGACACATCTTAGAGCTTACCACCTCTCGAGACTAACCTCAGGAGAAGCTCCTCAAGGAATAGCAAATGAATTACCCGATGCGTATTTGGTTAACCTTGAGATAGCACCAGAATGGGCTAAGTTGATAGTCCGTATTCTCACATACGGACCCAAAAATCCTAGGATAAGGATCAAGGAAGGAGAGATTTGTTGGTGTAAATCAAGCCTTCACACTTGGCTTTGATTTGTACCTTGAAGACTCAACATAAAGCTTGGACCATGGAAGCCTAGCATGGGCTAATTCATGAAGATATCACTTGAAGAGTGAACCATAGAAACTCATGCTTATGAGTGTTCATTTTTTTTTACTTAATTGTAAAAGTCATTGTGACTTGGAATATTTTGTAATCACACCTACTAGAGAAAGTCGTGGAAAGTTGAATGGTTGTAATAGAGAGAATATCTCCCTAAGTTTAGTGGAGAGATTCAAGGGAGCTTCAATTTGAATTTCAAATTCAAATGACCAATCAAATCTTATAAAAGCCATGAAGAAAACTCGCGGGTTAGTCTCACTCATTGAGCTCATCTCCCGAGGCATTTCACTACTGTATCTGTGTGTGTGATAGTGCTACATCTTAGCCTACACCACAATACCTCATCTAGCTATGCTTGGCATGCTAATGAGCTTGTACATCTACATTAATCAATAGATATATTCACACTTCTCAACTCTGGTTTCTCTGAGTCATCTACCTCAAGTCTGTCAACTTCAACAGGGCATATCTCAAGATCTACTGAACCAAATTGGATGATTCAAAGTGCATTGGATTCAGCTCAAAGTCTACCATACTCCTACAAAGTTTCAAGGCCATTGGATCTACCATCACAGAGAAATCTCAGTCGGGGTGCTCACTAGTCTGTGACTGTAAGTCTCCTAAAAAATCGGGAGTACACCTTATTTTGCTAAATTGATTTCTCTGAGTGTAGTTCATCATTTGCTTTCATTCCACTTGCAAATGGAAGCTTACTAGGCTAATAGAATATCTCTAGAAGGAATTTTGCTAATTGTAACCACACTGGTCACACTGAGCATAACACTGAGCAGGTATCAAGACCAAAATAGAAAGTTTTCAAGTCTTGTGATTTACAAAGTAGTCTGTTTTGATCAAGTCATTACTCAAACCTTTTCCAAAGTACATATAGTATATTTTGGTGTCATTTGGAAGCTCAAGGAGTCTTCTAAGCATATCTGAAGAGAAAGGATGGCAGGTGTGAAGCAGGTCTAGCAGCACCAACTTGATCTTCTGAGTGGATCCAGCCATCACTCCCAACAGTGGTATCAGAGCAAATAAGGTAATCATGGGTGATGGTTTCCCTTCCTTCATTGACAAATTAGACAGGAACAACTACCAAGCTTGGTCTCTGAGGATGAAGACCTATCTACAAGGAAGGAGCTTGTATGGATACATATCAGGAGATGAGGAATTGCCCTCATTCAAGACCAGAGGCCTACCTACAAAGGATGAACATGAGAGGCTCAACCAATGGTGTGCAAAAGATGCTTTGGCAAGGTCATATCTTCTAAACTCTATTTCTGATTTCCTTCTACCACATATAAGGAATTGCAAGACTTCCCAAGAGACTTGGGAAACCTTGTCTACATATTTTTCATCAAGCACAAGGGCCAGAAAGAATCAGCTATGGATTGAGTTTACAACTCTTAGGAAGCAATCAAAACAATGTGTCTCAGATTTTGTCACCAAAGTCAAAGACATTGCAGATCAACTTGCAAGTGTTGGAGAAGAAATTGAGGAAGAGCAAATAGTCAGACAAGTAATCAATGGACTAAAGGCAGATGACAAGTGGGAGAGCTTTACCACTGCAATGGACTTGTACATGGACATCCAAGCACCTGATCTAACAACTCTTATTGGACAACTCTTTACACATGAAGCAAAGATCACAAAGAATGGAGAGCAATCAAAAGGTAACAATCCCTCTGCCCTATATACTGATAAGAAGACTAAAGACAAGGGTAAAAGCAAGAAGGTTGATGAAGAAGGCTCTACCTCCCAAGCAAACTATGCTGGGAGAGGTAGATCATCTAGAGGTAGGGGCAGAGGAGGTAAGTCGGGTAAGGGGAGACCCTACAATCAGTCTCCATGCAATATTTGTGGCTTGTCTAACCATACTACAGATGAATGCTACAAAAACTACAAGAACCAAAGAGGAAGAGGTCACCAAAGAGGAGGATACTCTCAAGGCAGAGGCAGATTCAACCAATCTCAAGGCTACCATGGCTACAACAATAATTACAACAATAGCTACAATCACAATGGCAATTATCAAGGTGGATAGAGGAATAGGAAGGATTACAACAATTATGCAGAGGATCAAGATGATTCCTTGTTGATCATGAACATGACATCTAAATCAGGTATCAATGATGATCACTTATTCTATATTGATTCAGGTTGCTCTAACCATGTAGCTAGAACTGTTGCCTTACTCTCTGATTTGGAAGAACCCAAAGGCAAGCACCAAGTGCAGACAGGTGATGACACTAAACATTCAGTTGTTAAAGTAGGCAATGTCAAAACAAGTGATGGTAATCAGAATTTACTAAGCAGAGTGTTGTATGTTCCAACAATCACCAAGAATCTGATGAGTGTAGGTCAGATTGTGGAAAAAGGTCTATAGGTCAGGTTCACTCAATATGGTGCATATGTGGAGGATCCAAGACATGGATTCAGAAGGATAGCCAAGGGAGAGAAATCAGGTAGATTGTTTACCTTTGAACTTGAAGACACTAAGAGTATTGCTTTGTACAACTATAAAGATCAAACCCTATCAAAATTGGAGATTTGGCACAAGAGATTAGGTCACATTGGAGAAAGGACCTTAAAACAAATGAGTAGGGATCAATGTGTGCTTGGGATACCTAATGTATCCAAGCAACACATGATATACAAGTGTGGGGCTTGTCAATTTGGTAAGTCACACAGATTGCCATATACAAAGAAAGGTTTTATGCATGAAGATTATTTGGAATTGGTGCATACAGATGTTTGGGGACCTAGCAAGGAACCATCCATATCTGGATCAAGGTACTATGTGTCCTTTATTGATGACTATAGCAGGTGGAATGTCTTATACTTCATGAAACATAAAGATGAAGTATTTAATTGTTTCAAAATGTATCTTGCATTAGTTGAAAATCAAACAGGTAGACATTTGAAGAGGCGAAGGTCAGATGGTGGTGGAGAATACATCTCAAATGACTTTGAAGATTTCTTGCAGGAAAGAGGCATCAAGAGGGAGATTACTACAAGGTACTCACCTGAACAAAATGGGGTATCTGAAAGAAGAAATAGACTCATTGTAGAGACAGCTAGATCTATGCTAAATGAAAAGAAATTACCAAATTATCTTTGGGCAGAGAGTGTATCTACTGCCACATACTTAATCAACAGGTTGCCATCAAAGACACTTGATGGAATGACACCCTATGAGGCTTGGCATGGTAAGAGACCATCTCTGGATCATTGTAAAATCTTTGGATGTGTTGCATATGTGCATATTCCCTCACAGGTAAGGGGAAAGCTAGACCCTAAGGCTGAAAAGTGTATCTTCATTGGTTATGATTTGAATCAGAAGGGATAGAGGTTTTATAACCCCTCAAACAAAGACTTCAAGGTAAGCAGAGATGTTATCTTTGATGAAAATGATTCATGGTATGAAAATGAGTGCAGGAAAGTTAGCCTACCTTATGACATGGAAGAAGACTTTCCAAAACTTATCAGGCAAGAACCAATTCAGAAAGAAGACACAAGCTCAGATGATGAAGACACCATCAACATTGAAGAGTTCAAGGCTTGGAAATCCAAAGGGAAGATGAAAATGAAGCAACTAGAAGACAATCCAGAATCCTCAACTCAAGCTATGAGGAGATCTCAAAGAGAAAAGAAGAAACCTATTAGGTATGGGTATGATACTTCACTTGTAACCAAGCACTCTGTATATCTTGCAAAGGATCTCTTGAATGAAGAACCAGGTACATTTGAAGAAGCAATTACTAAACCAGAATGGAAGGAAGCAATGGATGAAGAAATGGAGGCTCTCAAGGAGAGTGATACTTGGGACTTGGTACCCAAGAAAGACTCCATGAAGGTGATAGGATCCAGATGGATCTACAAACTCAAGAGGAACTCAGATGGTACAATAAACAGGTATAAAGCTAGGTTGGTAGCCAAGGGTTTTGCACAAACCCAAGGCATTGATTATGAGGAGACATTTTCTCTTGTGGCCAAGATGCCAACTATCAGAATTATGGTAAGTATAGCTGCATCCAAGAATTGGAACATGTACCAATTGGATGTGAAGAATGCATTCTTGAATGGATGGATATCTGAAGAGGTCTACATGTCACAACCACCTGGCTATGAAGATCCCAATAAGGTAAATCATGTTTGTAAATTGAAGAAGGCTCTGTATGGATTGAAGCAGGCACCTAGAGCATGGAATTACAGGTTGACAACCTATCTCCTAGATCAAGGATTTGTGATGAGTAAAGTAGATACTTCATTGTTTATAAAGAGGAACAATTCAGAGGTAATATACTTGTGTGTCTATGTTGATGACATCATTATTACAGGAAATGATGTTCAGGGAATTAGACACATCAAAGGACAAATGATGAAGGAATTCAAGATCAATGATCTTGGATTATTGAAGTACTTCCTAGGACTTGAATTGGTCTACATAAATTCAGGTATCTTTATTACTCAGAAGAAGTACATTCAGGACATGGTCAAGAAGTTTAATTTGCAAGAAGCTAAAGTCTCAAACATTCCTATGGAGGTCAACCACAAACTCAGTGCACATGAAGGAGAAGAACTCAAGGATATTACAGGTTACCAAAGTTTGGTAGGTAGTCTAAATTATTCTACCTTAACCAGGATTGATATATCTTATGGTGTTAGTGTACTTAGCCAATTTATGCACAAACCAAGAATACCACATTTGGAGGCAGCAAAGAAGATAGTAAAGTATCTAAAGGGAACACAAAATCATGGTTTGTACTTTCCATATTCATCAGACATTGATATTAAGGTATACTCAGATGCAGATTGGGCAGGTTGCAAGGATGACAGGAGAAGTACATCTGGTTATATATGCTTTGCAGGTGATAAACCAATTTCTTGGTCATCCAAGAAACAACCCACAGTAGCTTTGTCATCTACTGAGGCAGAGTATAGAGGGCTAGCCAATGCCACTCAAGAAGCCATATGGTTGAAGCTATTATATTCAGAATTGGGCCTATACACAAGGCCACCAATCATATTTGGTGATAACACAAGTTCTCTTCACCTAGCAGCTAATCCAATTTATCATGCTAGGACAAAACACATAGAGGTTCATTACCACTATGTGAGGGAGAAGTTACTTAGCAAAGAAATTCAATTATCATATGTGTCTACTAATATACAATGTGCAGATTTGCTTACTAAAGCTCTGGATGGAAGCAAGCTATGCAGATTTAAATCCATGATTGGATTGCAGGAAATAATTGAAGATTAGAAATGAAGACTTGAGCCAAAGTGTTTGGCTTGAGGGGGAGTTGTTGGTGTAAATCAAGCCTTCACACTTGGCTTTGATTTGTACCTTGAAGACTCAACATAAAGCTTGGACCATGGAAGCCTAGCATGGGCTAATTCATGAAGATATCACTTGAAGAGTGAACCATAGAAACTCATGCTTATGAGTGTTCATTTTTTTTTACTTAATTGTAAAAGTCATTGTGACTTGGAATATTTTGTAATCACACCTACTAGAGAAAGTCATCATTGTAAGGTACAAGACCTTAGAACAAGGAAGGAAGCCTTCAAAGGAGTGCCAAACTTTATGTAGGTGTGGTGGATGGGATAACACAGATAGAAAGAGTCCTCCACCAAGAAGGACTAAATTTTATATAAGTTTGGTTGCAATATAAGTAGCCGGGTGGATTTCCCATACAAGAATTTTTGTATGTATGCCATTTTGTATGGAAATGACCACACTCAATGCTAGTATCACAAGACTTTCTTATAATATAATTCAGAGATAAAATGTCACTATTTAGAGTCACAATGCTAGGTCTCTCAATGTGAAGATTAATTGGCATTTTGTTTGGGGCTTTATACAAAATTCATCACACAAATCTACACCATATAGTTTATTGTAAATAAGCTCTTCATCAAGTGCATGTATTTTCGTGATGGTAAGCTATCGACAAAAATAAACTACTCTTTCAAATCTTTGATCTTTGTCAAAAAATTATGCATTGAATCTCCCTCATTCATATGCTTAATCTCTAATGTTTTTAAGAGATAAACAATATGAGCATCATTGTTTGCCTCGTATAATGTTGCAAGAGTATCCCAAGCATCTTTTTTTTTTACTTGCATGAGCGAATGTGAGGGATAATGGCATGTTTGACAGAAAAAAGGTACATATGCATGTGCTTGGGCATATCTGCCATCGCAACAAAGTTGTTGTTTAGAAGGTACAAGAAGAACCATAGCAAGACCAATATGGCTTGCATCCTAGTGTTAATAGAAGCTTTGTCCACTCGAATTCAGTCTAGAAAATATGGATGACAAACCAAAAGACTTCTTGTTTTTTATGGATGTAGATATTTTCATTCTACTAATATGAACTTCTTACATATGAACTAAGAGGATGCATTTGCATAGAACATGGGGATTTTTTAGGGTAAAACTATTGATTTTTTTTACACTCAAGCATAGGAATCTCTAGAGTGATATGGATGAATTCTATCATTATGTTTGAGAAGGTTTTGAAATAACTTTTCTTATGGAACCTCATTCTATTTCTAAGAGGATTATAAGATTGGTTTTCTATACCTAGTGAGTGTTGAGTTTAGCTAGGCTTGCATTCCACACTTACATTTCATGCTAAAACTCCAGCAAGGATATATCATGGACTTCAATCACTTGGATGATGATGTTGATTTTATGGAGATTAGATGTTTATAATGATAGGAGACAATAGATATTTTCTAGAGATTCTTCTCAAGGGCAAGGATATGGGGAAATATCACAAATACATGGCTATCCATATTGTATATAAAGGTGAGAGGTAGCAACCATTAAGGAAACCTTTCCATATTCCTTGAAAGACCATTTTGAGATCAAAATGGGAGTAATGGAAAGGAAAAGGGTAAAGTAAGATATAAGACCTTAGAACAAGATAAAAGACCTTAGAACAAGAAAAACATTGGAGTAATGGGAAGGACGACTTGAAACGAGAGACACACTTTATGTGGGTGCGGTAGATGGGATAACATGGATGGAAAGAGTCCTCCACCAAGAAGGACTAAATTTTATATAAGAATGATTGCAATATAAGTAGCCGGGTGGATTTGCCATACAGGAATATTTTTCTATATGCCATTTTGTATGAAACAGCCACATTCGATGCTAGTATCATAAGACTTTCTTCTAATCTAAGTCTGAGCTAAAATGTCATTGTTTAGAGTCACATTGCTAGGTCTCTCCATGTGAAGATTAATTGGCATTTTGTGTGGTAGACATGGGCATTATACAATTTTCTTCACACAAAATCTACACCACATAGTTTATTGTAAATAAGCACTTCATCAAGTGCATTATTGCTAATTCCTATGGAGAATGTATCGTCATGGTAAGTATGACATGATCATTTTCCTTACACTACTTGCAAAGGTGTTTCTGCTTTTTTTGTTTTCTTTCCATCTTTGTCTTCTTTGATTGTGCATCAATAGTATACTTCTCCTTGATAGTAGATGAGCTCCATGTAACTTTTCCCTTCTCACTAGCTAAGAAATCCTAATATGCAACATGCATAATTGAATTATTATGCCTACATTGATCTTCTTGCAGCAAAATAGAAACTAAATCTTCGAAGGTTGAGACATTGGGATTGCCTTTCATCATTAATTGTAGAGTAGAAGCAAAACTTTGATAAGAATCAGCAAGACATTTAAAAACAATATCCAGAAGTGAACTATCTTGCAAGATATCAGCAAGAATGAACTACTCTTTCAAATCTTTGATCTTTGTCAAAAAATGTTCCATTGAATCTCCTTCATTCATGTGCTCAATCTCTAATGTTTTCTAGAGATAAAAAACATAGGCCTCATTGCTTGCCTCGTATAATGTTGTAAGAGTATGCTGATCATATGCATTTGAAGAGCATTCCGAGAATAAAATGGGAGTAATGACTCTACGTGGGTGTGGTGGATGGGATAACAAATTATATGTAAGAATGGTTGCAATATAAATATCCGGGTAGATTTGCCATACACGAATATTTGTATGTACAACAATTTGTATGGAAATGGCCACATTCAATGCTAGCATCACAAGACTTCCAAAATTGACATGTTTATAAGGTGCCCTAAGTTTGGGCAGAGAGGACACCATTTTGTAATTTTGTAGATAAAGAAAACCAACAAAATATTCCATTTAGGGGCAAGCTCAACTGAAGTGAAGAAACTGCATTGCAAGGCAACAGGTTTGGTTGCACCACTATCAAAGTACCAAACATCCAAGTCTACTACACACATACACGACTCATGGAAAGATGGTTCATAGTTGTAATGAGTAGCAAATGCCCGTACTTCATTTTGAGCAAGTTTGGCAAACACTATTTTAGGTGTAGATGCATCTACAACAACCATTGCAGCCTCTTTCTACTTTTCCTCCTTTGCCGTCAGTTTAGGAAAACTCTTTATGACATGATTATTTTCCTTACACTACTTGCAAAGCTCTTTCTGATTTTCTATTTTCTTGTCATCTTTGTCTTCCTTCTTTGATTGTGCATCATTAGCAAGTTTCTCCTTACTAGTAGATGAGCTCCATGTACCTTTGCCCTTCTGACTAGCTAAGAAAGCCTAATATGCAACACACATAATTGAACTATTATGCCTAGATTGGTCGTCTTGCAATAAAACAGAGACTAAATCCTCAAAGGTTGAAGCATGAGGATTGCCTTCCATCATCAACCATAGAGTAGAAGCAAAAATTTGATAAGAATATGCAAAAGATATCCACAAAAATCAACTACTCTTTCAAATATTTGATCTTTGTAGAAAAACTCCCCATTGGATCTCCTTCATTTATATGCTCAATCTTTAAGGTTTTCTAGAGATAAGCAACATGAAACTCATTGATTACATCTCATAATGTTGTAAGAGTGTATCAATCATCTTTTTCTGACTTACATGAGTGAATGTGAGGGATATTGGCATGTTTGACAAAAAAAGCCTATCAATGCATGTGCTTGTGCATCTATTCGATCGCAACAAAGTTGTTGTGTAGTAGGTACAACAAGAACCATAGCAAGATGAGAATGACTTGCATCCTAGAGTGAATAGAAGCTTTGTTGAGTAGAATTTGGCCCAAAATATATGGAAGACAAACCAAAAGGCTTCTTGTTTAGTAGGATGTAGATATTTCATTCTACTAATATGAACTTATCATATATGAACTTCTTACATGTGAAATAAGATGATGGATTTTCATAGGTCATGGGGATAGTTTAGGCTAGAACTATTGGTTGTTTTGACACTTGAGGATAGGAGTGTCTAGAGTGATATAGATCAAGTCTATAATGATTGTTCTAGAAGGAATTGAAATAACTTTTCTTATGGAACTTTATTCTATTTCTTAGAGGATTATAGGATTGATTTTCTACACCTAGTGAGTGTTGCATTTAGCTAGTCTGGCATTTCACAATACAAGACCTTAGAACAAGGAAGGAAGCCGTGAAAAGAGAGCCACCCTCTATATGGGTGTGGTGGATGGGATAACACGGATGGAAAGAGTCCTCGGCCAAGAAGGACTAAATTTTATGTAAGTAGTCGGGTGGATTTGCCATATAGGAATATTTGTAATATGTACGCCATTTTTTATGGAATTAATGGCCGCATTCGATGCTATCATCACAAGACTTTCTTCCAAACGTAGTGGGAGATAAGATGTCTCCATGTGAAAACTTTTTTTCATGTATTTCTCCTATTGTTCTTACTCTCTCTCACTACTTCTATTACTATAATTCGTTAGATTTGTTTTTACTAGCTAACAATCTAT